>WOXC01009929.1:0-104820 GCA_011680675.1 Gymnobelideus leadbeateri
TGAAAGGTTAGTGCCCTATGGACTTTGGGACCAATATTTGGGACCACTTCATCTTCTTCACCTGGGGGCAAGAAGCTGCTGAGGAGCCAAGACACAGCCGCCATTTTGCAGCTTCAGCTACTGGCCCACAGACTGTAGGGGGATCCGGCAATCAGTCTTGGGGGTAACTGCTCTTGCTTTAACCTTCTTGGATCTGGATTGCAGTCTGGGGTGGAGGTCTTGGGGTGTGTTACCAGCTTGCCAGAGTGTGTGGGGGCTTCAGGGAGGGCACCCAACTAATACTTCTGGCAGTTGAGAAGACCCCAAAGTTAGGGATGGAAGCTCCCCTGTCTGGTGGCAGAGTCCTACTGTGGCAATAAGCCCAAAAGTCAAGTAAGTAAGTGGTAACATGCCTAGGCAAAGGAAACAAAATAAACAGAAAAAATCAACATTAGACTCCTATTTTGGGGGCAAAGAGGATGGAAGCATGGAACAGGAGGAGGACTATGAGGTCAGAACTCCTACACCAAAAGCCCCAAATGAAAATACAAGTGGGTTACAGGCCATAGAGGACCTTAAGAAGAATTTTAAAAACCAAGTAAGAGAAGTGGAGGAAAAATTGGGAAGAGAAATGAGAAGGATGCAGGAAAAGCATGAAAGGAGAGTCAACAGCCTGACTGAGGAAAATAACACCTTAAAAATAGACTCACTCAAATGGCAAAAGAGGCTCAAAAAGGCAATGAGGAGAAGAGTGCCTTAAAAAGACAACTTTTCCAGATGGAAAAAGAATCTCAAAAGCTCACTGAGGAGATTCATTCCTTCAGAATTAGACTGGAGCAAATGGAAGCTAGTGACTTTATGAGAAATCAAGATGCTATTAACCAGATCCAAGCAATTGAAAGAATAGAAGGCAATGTGAAATATCTCATGAGAATATAAGTTCCCTGAAGATCTTATCTCTTTCAGCTTGTATTTGTATTCCCAATACTTGGTACTATTACTGACATATAGTAAATGCTTAATACTTAGTGATTTGACTCAAAGCTGAAAGATATAGTTAATAAAATGGATGGCTGAATCTAGATTTTTTTTAAAACAGAAAAGGGGTAAATAAACTAGAATAGGACAAACTCAGCAAAATGAAATTTAACATGGATAAATCCAGCATTTGTCATAATTTTGCACTCTGGAAGGATATAGAGAAAGATCTAAGGTTGTTCAATTGACAACAATTCATGCAAAAGGAAACAAAAGCTTGAGAGGTAGGAACATAAATACAAAAAAAAAAAAAAAAAGCTAATGTAATCCTGGGCTAAAACAGCTAATGCACAGATCAAGGAAGATTCCTAGTACTCTGCATTGAACAAATAAACCAGAGCTAAAAGTTAAAAAAAAAACAAACGGACACCATATTTTGAAGAGACCCTATGAAAATCTTTAATGTGACCAAAGGAAGGCAACCAGTATGGGTAAGAAAACTTTGTCATAAGTTAACTGGTTGAAATAAATGGAAATGTTTGACATGGAGAAGACTAAGGGGAAGAGGGAAGGTGAGAAATACATATTAGCTGTCTTCAAATATTTAAAGGGTTAATGTGTAGAAGTGGTATTAGATTTAAAATTCCAGTTAGCTCCAAAGGGTAGAGTGGCAGAATTTCCAAGAAAATACATTTGGAAATCAATACAGGAAATTCTAATTTTAACTGTCTAAAAATGGAATGGGCTTCTGGAAAGCAAACTGGAATGATACAAAGAAAGTGACTAGAATGGCATTGCCTTTTGATCCAGAGATTCCACTGCCAGTCAAATATATGAAGGAGGTCAATGAAAAATGAGAAGCTCCATATACACCAAAATATTTATTGCAGAACTTTATATATAGTCACTGGAAACAAAGTAGATGCCTACTTATTGGGATTGGCTGAACAAGTTGCGGTACATAAATGCAGTAGAATATTTTAGTACTTATAGAAACAATGAATATAGCAAAGCACTAAAGATTTCTAAACATGGAATCAAAGTGAAGTGAGCAAAACCAGAAATGCAATATACATGACTACAACAACATAAAGAAAAAGAACTGCCAAAAAAATGAATAACTAAGAAATTTTCATGACCAAACTCAACTCCAAAGAGAAAATATATGAATAAGAAGGTACCTTTACCCACTTCTTTACAGGGATGGGGGATCATGTGTTTGAAACACTAAAAACAAAAGGTTTCAGTGTATCTTTGTTTTGCTAAACTGCTTCCCTTCTCTTCCCCCCATTTTTACTTCCTTTGTAATAAGGGATAAAAGAGATGATAATAATAGCAGCTAGCATTTAAACAGCATTTTAAGGTTGGCAAAGCCCTTTTATAATTTTCTCGTTTTTTTCTTGGGACAACCCTAGAAGATGGGTACTACTGAATCATCCCCATTTTATGGATGAGAAAATTGAGACAGAGTTAAACCTTGATTTGCCAAAGTCACATCTAGTAAGGGTCTGAATCAGGGTTTGACGTTCTGATTCTAGATCTAATGCTTTAACTTCTGCCACGTAGCAGTTTCTAGGAAGCTAAGCAGATATAAACAACATGGCATAGATGAAAGGGAAATGTTATTAAAGCCAGGAAATTCTGGGTTAAGATCTTATCTCTGATACATACTGGCAGTGTGATCCTGAGCAAGTGCTCCAGGAAATTCTCTCAAGACTATAAACTGAAAAAAAAAAAAAAAGGTATCTAACAAAGAAAGGGAATTTCCTCACCTTGGAGTTCTCTATAGCAATGAAATCACAAGTTCAATCCCTATCCTTGTAAAGGATAGCTTTCTGGGAAAGTGACAGAAAAGAGATACATTGTGAAATGTAGGTAATGTAAAGATAAGAGGTGTCAACAAAAAATCTATTATTAAAAAAATAAAATTGGCTGCTTAATTAGGTAATGAATTCTACAACTCAGGTATTCAAGCAGAGACTGGTAACACTCTCAGAACTGAACTAGAAGAAATATCTGTGTTGGGTAGGAATCTGACTAAAAGAACCACTAAGGACCCTTCCAAGTCTAAGATTCTATACATCTGTAAATAATAAATGAGGGTACAGATGATGTGTGCTATTAAAGTTCCCAGAAGGAAAATATCACTTCAGAGTGAAACCACTGAAGCTCAGAGAAGGGAAAAATCATTTCAGAGTAGAACTATCAAAAAAGAGAAGGTGAAACTTGGAAGAGCATAATTTTTAGGCTAAGTGAAAAGGAAAGGGGGGAGCAAATGGGAACACTGAATGATCAAAGTTATGCAAGAGTTGAAGCAATCATATTTGTTCAAAGAACAAGGAAAAGGTTTGCTAGAATAATAGGTTCATGTAAGAAATTTACAAGAAGTAACATAGGAAGGACAGTGGAAAACTAATGAATTGTAAGAAGTTTTAAGAAAATTAATTTACAGACTGGAAAAGTATGAGACTGGAAGATGGGATAATCTATCAATCATCAAGCACTTATAAGTACCTACTATGTTCCAGGCATTCTGCTACAAAAACAAAAGTGAAACATTCCCTGCCCCCAAGTCTATGTTCTAACAGACAAGGCTCTATCTACACACACACACACACACACACACACACACACACACACACACCCCACTAGATTATGAACTGAAGGAAAAGGAAAAGAAAATGTCTGGAAACTGTTAATATTCCTAAATCCTTGCCTATAGTCAATAAGAAGTACTATTGACCATCCATTTAGAAACCTAAATGTCCTTCCCCCATTGCAAATACTTTCCAACAAAGGCAAGGTAGGGAGATGGTAATTAGAAATTTGTTTAATTATAAAATTATATCTAGGGTACTTTATACTGAAATTACATACTAAGAGAAAGAAATGTTAAGTAAAAATATTTTAGGTGACTTTTTTAGAAGGCCCAATATTTTTAGCTGCTGGCTAATTTATTACAACAACTTGAGAGTAGTGATCACTGGGATTAATGAAACTACACTTTGAGGTGAAACTTCTGGGCATTGTAAATGCTCCTTTTCAGCTTTGTTTTAAGGTTTATTGTGTCTTTGGGCCATTGTTTCACCACTTCAAGAAAAAAGCTAGCAGCTCAAGGGAGATCTAAGGCCAGTGCATATTTATACCTGGGAGTAAGGTTGGGAGGGCAACCTTGGGAAGGCTAAGACTGGACCCTCCTAAGTCATCTTCCCATATAAGAAATCTTACCATCTGGTTAATTCTGGGCCTAGCTGTGTATCCTGCCATATACTTGACTGGTTATACTATTCTTGTAAATATTTGGGGTCATTCTGAGTCCTTGGGTTTAGGCCTGGAGGACCAGTATTGATGCTGTTATATTCATGTCTCTGCTTTTTCCTAGCAAATCTTTCTAACCAGGGCAAGTTAAGCTGGTGATTTTTTTATAGAATCCTGTTGCTGTAATACTTCAGTACCTCTTACTATTTTCAAACTGAAACTATAGTCAATACCATGTCCTAAACAATTAAGTAGAGCATTTGGACTTGTCATCTGCCAGTTTAGTGATATATCTGTGTATAAAATAAGGTCCTTACATATTTCAAAATATGAGAATAATTGGGCATTGATGCAACAGTTTATAGACAAAGCTTTTACTATATTAAGTCTAAGTCAGAAACATCTTAAGGTGTGTGTCAGGAAGAAGTATATTCCAGGCAGGCAAGGGGGACAATCAGTGCTAAAGCACAGAAACAAGAAATGGAGCATCATGGACACAAAATGGCAAATAGATGGATCTGGTTGTACTTCTAAGTAAGTGGAAAATGAGGGCTAGTTACAAAAAAAAAACTTTAAATGCTAAGAGTTCACTGGAGGTAAAAGGTGAGGAAGGAGAAGTGACATAGGCCGAGTTTTACAGAAAAAGGATAAAGTGTTAAGGGCCTTAAATAGGGTGGTGGTGGTGGTGGTGGTAGTAGTAGTAATAGTAGTAGCAGTAGTAGTAGTAATAGTAGAACAAAAATGTCTTATGTCAACCCCAAATCACAGGGCACATTTTACATTGGGAAAAATGCAATTTAAAAAAAAAATTATTTTGGTGAGAACACCAAAGGAAAGTAAGTTGGTATCAAGAAAACTGGATTTGGGGTCTAAGAGAAATATGGGAAGAACTAGTTTCCAGTACTGGCTTTTTCACTTACTAGTTATATAACCTTGGGCAAGTCATTTAAGTCAAGTCAATAAGCATTTATTAAGTGGCTTCTATGTTAAACACTAGGAAAGATATTTTGATAGCCAAGAGGATAAAGCAAAACTCACACGTGGCAGAAGGCACATGTTGAAAAAATTTAGATAAGGGAATGAGGTAACTGCTGACAGAGGCCCAATGATGGACTTCTATTATACTTCAAGATTAGTTTTATTTGCCCCTCCTTCTCATCCCCCTCTTTTCCCTCCCAGTTTTTTTATTCTTTATTTATAAGGGTCTCTAGGAGGGGGGATGGGAAGATATAGGTTGAAAAATAAAGATAATATAAAAATAAAAGAGAGCAATAAAAAAATTTAAGTAATTAACCTTGTTGACACTAGTGTATTTTAGATCTACCCTTTATTATTTTTATAAGCATCTTATCTCAAGTACTATGGATACAAACAATATAAACTTATGAAACAGCTTTACCCCAGAGCCACTGAACATCAGTAGAGAGGTTTTCCTCCAGGAAGTCATAGGAATGCCAAAGTAGCAGTGAACAATTAAGTGACTAATTAAGAAAATAAGCAAATATATGAATTTTCAGAATAAAAAAATCTACTTCAAGAAAAATTTAACTATGTCAATGATATTGTAATCAAGATAAACCACAAAAAAGAAAGCATGTTGAGCCATTAGTTGAAGAATCTGGATAAAGAATGAATTGGGTATAATATCTACAATTGTTATGGGTATAGGAAGCATAAAGGAAATACATATTAGTGAATATAAAGCCTTATATTTCTTTTCTTTTTTTTTTTTTTTGGTTTTTGGAGGGGAGGGCAATTGGGGTTAAGTGACTTGCCCAAGGTCACAGGCTACTTTTTTTTTGTTTGTTTTGTTTTAAATGTCTGAGGCCCTATTTGAACTCAGGTCCTCCTGACTCCAGGGCAGGTGCTCTATTCACTGCACAACCTAGCCACCCCAAGCCTTATATTCTGATAGGAGGAATTTTAGCTATATATTCTGTGATGAAAACTTGTTTCTGAGCTGCGTGGGCCAATAAATACTTAGCTAAATACAGATCTTTTATATTACTGTGTGAAAGACAACCCAAATCAACAATGACCTAGTTTCAGTTCCTTTTTAAATGTATAGCTAGGTTTCAATTAGAGTGAAGTGTTCATATTATCTGATTTCACACTATTTGAAATCACAGTTCTTTATAATATATGGTAATTGGTTCTAATGGAAATAAAAAATAAATTTTATTTTTTTTTATTTTTAATTTTTTAATTTTTTTTTTTTTTTTTGCTTTTTGGAGGGCAATTGGGGTTAAGTAACTTGCCCAAGGCCACACGACTAGGTTTTTATTTGTGTGTGCATTAAGTGTCTGAGGTCGCATCCGAACTCAGGTCCTTCTGACTCCAGGGCCGACGCTCTACTCACTGCGCCACCAAGCCGCCCCCTAAATTTTATTTTTAAATAAGCTTTTATTCATTTATTAACATATCAGCAAAGGATAAGAAAAATATATTTCAGATTCAAACTTCTTGAAAAAATAAATAAGAGTAGTTACTGAAATAAAAAATTAAATTATTTAATATCATATGTAAAGATAAGTCTAATAAGATGATGAAAAACAATATTATTACTATTTAAAATATTTTAGCAGAGAAGAATGAACTATCTTCTTTCTTTAAATCTTCATGTAAATACAGAGTTCATCCACATCTCTGAGAATTTACATGCTCACACTGGCCAAGATGAAAAAAAAAAACAAGCTAAAAAATATCAAAATATTTGTCAATCTGCCTTCAGAGTCTATTGGTTCTCTCACTGTCATGGATCACAGCATTGATCAGAGTTGCTAAGTCAGAGATGATTATTATTACAATCTTGACATTACTATTTACTTGTTCTGCTTATTTCACTTTGTATAAGTTCATATACATTTTTCCAGGGTTTTCTGAAACAATCTCCTTTATCATTTCTTTCAGCACAACAGTATTCAATCACTTTCTTATACCTTAACTTGTTCAGCAATTCCCCAACTGATAGGCAGCTCCTCCATTTCAAGTTCTTTGCCACCACATAACAGAGCTGCTATAAGTTTTTACACACATAGGTCTTTTCCTTTGTCTTTGACCTCCTTGGGGTATAGAACTAGTAGCAATAATGCTGGGTCAAAGGCTATACAGAGTTTTATAGCCTTCGAGCTATAGATTATTAGTTAGAAATTATTCTTCAGAATAGTTAGATTAGTTCATAAATCCACCAACAGTGCATTAGAGTATCTAATCCCCTCTTGTACTTGTCATTTTCCTTTTCTGTCATCTTAGCCAATCTGAGAGGTGTAAGGCATACCTCAGGCTTATTTTAATTTGTATTTCTCTAATTATTAGTTATTTAGAGGTTTTTTATATGATGAGTAATAGCTCTCATTTCTTCTGAAAATTATGTGCTCATATTCTTTGATCATTTTCAACTGGGGAATGGTACTTATTTTTATAAATCTGGCTCAATTTGCTACAATTTTTTTCCTGTTTCCTACTTCTAATTTTGGCTGCTTTTGTTTTGTTTGTACAAAATATTTTTAATTTAATGTAATTAAAGTTACCCATTTTACATCCCATGATCCTCTCTATTTTTTGTTTGGTCATGAACTCTTCGCCATCCATAGATGTGGCGGGTACTTTTTTCCTACATTTCCCTTTATATTTAAATCATGTACCAATTTTGAGTTTATCTTAGTATATGTAATGGTAATGGAGATTTTAAGAACGTCCCTGCCCCTTAATAGGCTAAATGTAATTACACAGAGCCCACAGAGGAAAGAGCTTGCTGAAACGGTAGAACAGGAAGGGTGGAGCAGGAGAGAGAGAGCCAGAACTGCTGGGAACAAGCCGTGTAGAGGCTGAGCAGCTAGTGTGAGTAAGAGAGAAGCATTCTTGCTTAAGGGAGCCTGTTTTATTTTGAAGGACTGACAGAGGGAAGGCTTCAGAATGTTGGTGTTCACTGCACTGGTTATGTGTACCAATTTCTTGGTTGCTATGATGAATCTGGCTTTCTGGTTTGGGGATTCAGCTTTCTGGTATTTGAATAAATGTTTTGGTTCTGTCTTCCATGTGGAGAGTCTGTTACATTTTATGACTCACAACTACACCAGCATATTTGTAGCTGCCATGAGTGCTGTGAATAGTGTATTGGCGTTATAGTATATACAGTGTGAGATGTTAGTCTATGTCTAGTTTCTGCCAGAATACTTTCCAGTTTTCCCAGAAGTTTTGAGAGTCAGTTCTTGTCCCAACAGAGAGGCTCTTTGGGTTTATCAAACACCAGGTTACCATGCTCACTTGCTTCTGCATATTGTATATTAAATCTGTTCCACTGATCACGAACTTTTTTATTTTTTATCCACTACCAAACTCTCTTGATGATTACCACTTTGTAACATAGGGGATCTGGTATTACTAGGTTGCTTTCCTTCCCAATTTTTTTTCATTTATTCTCTTGATATTCTTAACCTTTTGTTACTCCAGATAAATTTTGTTATTCTTTCCTAGCTCTATAAAGTAATCTTTTGGTAGTATGATTGGCACTGGATCAGTAAATTAATTTAGGTGGTATTATATTTTTATTATATTGCATCAGGCTATCTATGAACAATTAATATTTCTCCAATTATTTAGATATGTTTATTTATATGAAATGTTTTATCCTGTGTGTATCTTGGCAAGTAGACTTCCAAGTATCGGTAAATGCCTACAGTTACTTTAAATAAATTTTTTCTATCTTTTCTTGCTGAGTTTTGTTGATAAAATGTAGAAATGCTCATGATTTCTGTGGGTTTGTTTTGTATCCTATAACTCTGCTAATGATTGTTGTTTTTTTAACCAATTTTTAGTTGAATCTCTAGGGTTCTCTACTTATACTATCATATCATCTTCAAAAAGTGATAGTTTTGTTTCTTCATTACCTATGCTTATCCCTTTAACTTCTTTTTTCCTTTCTTACTGCTATAAACAGCATTTTTATTACAATATACTGAATAATAATGGTATAATGAATTTCCTTCCTTCACTGCTAATCTTATTATAAAGGCTTACTATAAAGCCTATTATAAATAGCCTTGGTTTTAGATGCTCCTTTTCATTTTAAGGAAGGTTCCATTTACTCCTACATTTTCTAGTGTTTTTAATATGAATTTCACATTTTGTCAAAAGCTTTTTCTATTGATATCTATTTTTGTTGTTTATTTATATGGTCAATTATGCTTATAGTTTTCCTAATATTAAACCAGCCCTGAATTCCTGATATAAATCCAGCCTGGTTATAGTGTATGATTTTCATTATATATTTCTGAAATCCCTTAACTAATACTTTGTTTAAATTTTTGCACCAATATTCATTTGGGGTATTGGCCTATAATTTTCTTTCTTATTGCTGTCCCTGGCTTAGGTATCAATACCATACTTGCGTCATAGAAGTAATTTGGTAGACCTCCTTACACACTAACATTCTCATAAAATGAACCAAGTGGAGTTGAATAATTTGGGGTATTTTCTAAATTCAGTCATTTTTATATGCAATATTGTTGCCTTTGCAGTATTTTTAAACAGATAAGCTAAAATAACTGGACAACAATCTTTCAAGATAACTTTAGTCACTCATTTTTTCATTTGCCTGCCAAAGAACAGGAAGCAATTAATGGTGGTAGCCTCTTAGAGGATTTAGAAATGAATAAACAAACATTGGTTTTCATTTAAAATCTTCTGACTTCCCAATAAAAGTCTTAGGTGATCTTTACAAATGATTCAGTTTCTTCTCTGAGAAATGTCACTTTTTTTTCAGAATAAGTCTGTTTCATATACATTTGAAAAATCTTTTCATCATGGTGGCCACTTCTTGGATTCTTTTCTTCAAAACAGAAGGATGGTTAGCTGTTTCTTTCTCATCTAAATTAGTTATCTCTCCAGGAATTTTAACATTTTACAAGTGAACTCAATTTTAAAGTGGTCAAACCAGCTGCTAACAATAAAGGTTTTTTTTTTTTTTAAATTTTCCACTTCATTTACGTTCCTTATGCAGCCTTAAATAAACTTGAAGATTTTGTCTGAATGTCTACTCTGCTGAGAGGAACTGCATTATTTATTTCAGTCTTCAATCCAAGCAGCTAAAAAATCCTCCATTTCTATCATTATAATCTTTCCATTCCTCATGGCTGTTTCCAAACCACTAAAGGGTGATACCCAACTTTGCAACACTTTTTTTTTGTTCCACCTGAATGTTTTATAATATTACATGCCAGAGCTTCAAGCATCCCAACATCTTATCCTATTTTAGAGATGCTGTGACCAGGTTGGTATAATCTCATTATATCAAATTTTTGCTATAATGTAATAGGCATCTTCATTTTGGGGCTTGCTGTGTTTCAATATGAAGAATTCAGGTTGTCCAGTCTGATTACGGCTAACAGGGATAACAGAAAATAAGCACATAAAGCAATATCTTAGGATGGGGGCTTGAGCACAAGCACCCATCATTCCCCCCTTAAATGAATGGGGCTTAAAAACTTGGGCTAAGGGATGAAGGTCTTTTCTCTCATAGCTACTTCCTTGCTGAAATTGGATATGGAGCTGTCTCTGCCCCAAGAGTTCCCATTCAGATAATTTCTGCATTAATTGTAGGGAGATCCAGCGATCAGTCTTGGGGGGGTAATCGCTCTTGCTTTAACCTCCCTGGATCTGGATTGTGATCTAGGGTGGAAGTCGTGGGTGGGTTTACAGCTTGCCAGAAACGGAAGTTGCCCCCCACACGTTCGGGACGAAAATTCCTCTATCTGGCCTTAAAGCCATAGTGTGTCAACAAGCCCAAAAGTCAAGTAATTAAGCGGCAACATGCCAAGGCAAAGGAAACAGAAAAATGCAACCCTAGACTCCTATTTTGGGGGCATAGAGAGGGAAAAGGACTGTGAGGTCAGAAGTTCTGCTCCAAAAGCCCCAGGGGAAAACATGAGCGGGTTGCAGGCCATAGAGGACCTTAAGAAGGACTTTAAAAGTCAAATAAGAGAAGTGGAGGAAAAATTGGAAAGAGAAATGAGAAGGATGCAGGAAAAGTATGAAATGAGGGTCAACAACCTGACTGAAGAAAATAACACCTTAAAAAATAGACTAACTCAAATGGCAAAGGAGGCCCAAAAGGGCAATGAGGAGAAGAATGCCTTAAAAAGTCGAATTTGCCAGATGGAAAAAGAATCTCAAAAGTCCACTGAGGAGATTCATTCCTTCAGAGTTAGACTGGAGCTAATGACTTTATGAGAAATCAAAATGCTGTTAGGCAGATCCAAACAAACGAAAGATTAGAAGGCAATGTGAAATATCTCATGGGAAAAACCACTGACCTGGAAAATAGATCCAGGAGAGACAATTTAAAAATTACTGGACTACCTGAAACCCATGATCAAAGAAAGAACCTAGAAATCACCCTTCAAGAAATTCTCAAGGAAAACTGCCCTGATGTTTTAGATCCAGAGGGCAAAATAGAGGTTGAAAGAATCCACCGATCACCTCCTGAAAAAGATCCCAAAAAGAAAACTCCCAGGAATATTATAGCCAGGCTCCAGAATCCCCAGATCAAGGAGAAAATACTCCAAGCAGCCAGGAAGAAACAATTTCAATATTGTGGAAACACAATCAGAATAGCACAAGACCTGGCAGCTTCTACACTGAGGGATCAAAGGGCATGGAATATGATATTCCAGAGGGCAAAAGAGCTGGGAATGAACCCAAGGGTCACCTACCCAGCAAAACTGAGTATTTTGTTTCAGGGGAAAACATGGTCATTCAGTGGAATAGAGGACTTTCAAGCATTCTTGAGGAAAAAACCAGAATTGAATAGAAAATCTGACATCCAGACACAAGAAGGAAGAGATGCCTGAGAAGGTAATCAGGGAAAAGAAATCAAAAGGAACTTATCAAAGTTGAACTATTTACATTCCTATATGGAAAAGCAATAACTGTGACTGATGATATCTTTCTCACTATGAAAATAATGGAAGAAGGGTGTGTGGTCATATGAATACATATGTGAATGTGTGTGTATATGGTTACAGTTATATATGGATAGAGGGCATAGGTTGAATTTGTTGGGAAGGGAGAATACTCAAGGGATGAAATTATGAGGTGAGAGAGGAAAGTGGCAAGAGGAGATGGGGAGAGACAGGGTAGGGTAAACTGTCTCATGTAGAAGAAGCAAGGGGAAGTGGTTGCAAGGGAGGGGGAGAATAGGAAGGCAAAAAAGGCAAAACCACATTCTCATTGAATTTGGTTCAGGGAGAGAATGACATACATACTAAATGGGATATCTCAACCTGCAGCAGAATAGGGGGAAGGGGGATGAGAGGAGGGATGATGGATGAGAGGGCATCCTTGGGGTGAGGGGAGGTTGGAAGTACCCACTATAGAAGAGGGACAGGATCATGTAGGGAATGGACCAGGTGGGGGGTGGGATGAGTGGGAGGGAATTATAAGCAGCCTTGTACAATATATCTACTATGATAATGTTTTGCATAGCTAGACATGTACAACATATACTGAATTACTTATCTCCCCAGAGGGAATGGGTGACAAGGGAGGAAGGAACTGGATCTGAAATATATAAATACTATTATTAATAACTCTTTTGCTTGTAATTGGGAGATAAGAAGTGCAGGCTTTGGGACACAAAGATTCACCTTCCTCTAATGGAAAAGTCGAAGGGGGTATGGGAGAAGGTATGGGAGAGAGCAGATTGGAGGAAGCGATATCTTGTGGGACTGCCATTCTGGGAGGGTGGGTAGGGGAATAACGGGGGGAAAATGATTGTAACTCAAAATCTGGCGGAAATGAATGATGTAAAACAGAAGTTAATAAAGCATTTGTTTAAAAAAAATAAAACAAAATTACTAATATAAGAACGTTTTACACAATTGCACATGTATAACCTATATCAGATTGCTTACCTGTCTCAGAAAGGGAGGAGGAAAGGATGAAGGGAAATAATTAGGAACTCAAAACTTTTTTTCAAAAGTTAAGAATTGTTTTAACATTTGGGAAAAATAAAATAGCATTTAAAAAAGAAATAATGAATTCAAAAAATAAATAAAAGTTATAGGTATAATTCATTGGGCACCATTATTTTGAAAGAATTAAAACCACAAAGAACTCAAAGAGCAATGGAAAAATTCATGGTGGACCTAAATAGGCTACATTCAAGAGATGACAAATCACAGACGTACCAGAATACCAAGATCAAACTCAGTAGACAACTCAACCCAGAAAAAGAGCACCCAATCATGTTTTGATAAGTAAGTTGGCACTGTTTTTTTCCCTTTGTTTGTTTTTGCACAATATTGGTAGGACAAATAAATCTCTCAACCACAAGCTTCCATTACTAAGTTATCGTTCTTTCTGTTTTAGAGTTGCCTAAAACACTGACAGCTTCAATGACTTGCCCAGAATTACAGAGACAGTTATGTGTGAGGCGTGGAATTGAAACACAAATCTTCCTCATTTTGAGGTTAGCTCTCTATCCACTATACTATGCTGCATCTCTCTAAGGTCTAGGTTCAAGTCTCACCTCTGATATAATAGTGCCTGTGTGACCCTTGACAAGGTTACTTAACCCTTATTGACGTAGGCAACTACTTAAAACTAAAACTTAAGTTGCAGAGAAAGTGTCACTTGAATTGGTGGAAACAATTTCCTCACCTGAAAGTTTCCTATAACAATAAAATGACAGGTGTATTCCCCATCCTTCTTTATTTTTTTCCAAAAAATGTATTTTAATTTTTATACATACAAATTCTACAAAGGTCAAGTCATCTAATAAAAATACATACAAATTTTTGCATATTTTTTGTTTTCAAAGTCACAACTAGCAAGGTTGAAGTATAATTTATCCCAGAAATCCAACTTTCTGTCTCTTAGGTCCCAGGTATCCTTCTTTCTGTAAAATAGTCTTCAAGGAAGCCTGTAATACCTTGCCTACTCGTTTCCCAGTCTCCATCATCTCAAAAGATGCTGTCTGGGTCCAAGTTGCCTTTTACCACTTTCCTCAAACATGTCAGCACCCCCTTGCTGGTCACAGAAACAAGAAGGGTGGCCAAAGAACAAGCCTCCTCCTGAAGAACAGCATCTACCACGTGTCTATAGCGAATTTTGCTTAAAGTAATGATACAGGGCACATTCTCTACGTTTAGTCTCATACAGTCATAAGGGTCATCAGAGACCTTTGACCCTTCTTTGTCCTCCAACACTCGGACCTTGGGGATACTCGTATTGAAGACAGCAGACTTTACAGCAATGGAGATGGCATCAAGTAAATTTCCACCACATTCCATTAACAACACATCAACCTAGAGGACCCAGCAGTGCTCCCTCGGACTGATGCGGAATGACATCAGGTCTATACTGCCCTTGTTGTTAAATATCCAGTACAGTGTATTAGCAATCTCGGTGCCAAGGTCATCACCTCCTCGACCTTCAAATTCAGGAGTGGCATTGGCTGAGCAGTCCACAAAGAATTACATCTGGTCTTTCCAACTTTGGTGTTCCCATTTCTGCTTTGACTCCCACCAGGATATCAGTATCTCCCAGCTTGACTCTCGAAGACCTGCTGGTATTGGACACCACATCTGTTTCCACTTCAGCACAGCGGTAATCTTCACAGCCTTGACCATCTACCCAGAGGTCTTCTCGCATGCCGTGTATGATGTAAACCTTTTCCGCCTCACTCAGCACCATGGATGCCATGATGCCCTATCTGGCCACGCTTCGCCTGCCCCCCATCCTTCTTTATTTCCATGCAACAAACAAAATTTTATACTCTTTGATTTTTGTCAAGCTTTGTGAAACTTAAAGGCTTTGTTTTCAGTGGAGGAAATTTAATTTTTATTTTGCTATTTTTCCTTTGCACTGGCCTAAAGTAAAGCTAAGTTTTCCAAGATAGAAACATATACTCAAAATCTCACAAATTTGTACATTCTAACTGGCAAATTTACAAGTTAGAGTCATAAGGGAGCTTCTAGAATGGCCACTGGATAATCTGTTTCAAAAATAACAGTTATGTGATTTAACAACCACCAAAACAGATTAACCCGCATAGCAAATTATGATAGTTAAAGGATGTGAAAAAATACTGTCAGGATTGTCATTTGGGAATAATTTAGGACCACCACCAAGATTTCCCTGGAAGAAAAAGTGTCAAAATAGATGTTTTTGTTTTAAGTTTTAATGTGAAACTACTATGGTTCCAATTGATCAAATAACCATTTATGAAGCACCTACTCTATGTGTTCCAAGTCTAGTGTTAAGTGTTGAGGATACAAACAGACACGTGAGCCTAGGCCTTTGAGTAGCTTATGTTCTCCTAGCAAGATACAATATTTTTACAAATAAATAAATAAACATACAAGATAAATGCAGGAATTGGAAATCCCTAAGGAAATCAGGAAGAGAATTTTGAAAGAGGTGGAGAATGTGAACTGAGTTTTGAAAAGAGCTAGGGATGCCATGTAGTAAAGATGAGAAGGAAGAAAATTCTAGTACAGTGAGGAGGGGGACAAGTGAAAGCCTGCACATAAATACAGAGGCAGGTAATGAAATGACATGTAAACATTACATTGGCCAATTTAGCTAGACCTTAGAGTTTGTGATGGGAAACAACATACTATCAGCCTGGAAGAGAACCTGGAACAAGATGATGAAGGGCCGGCCCTTAAATGTCAAACAGAAGACTTTGTATTTTATTCTAAAGGCAATGGCAAGAGCTCCTAAGGGAGACAATGGCCTGGGAAAGCGGGAAGGGATACAGTGACTAGAGGGCATGACTTAAAAGAAGTGAAACCTAGGAAGATTTGGAAGGAAAGTGGTTAAAAGCAGTTATGAGAATATTCAAACAAACAAACAAACAAAAAACAACCCACCAGTAATACTTACCACATTCAGACTGACAGAAGTATTTGCCTTTGGTACAGGATGGCTATATAGTGATTTTAGCATATCATTTAAATCATCTTCCTGAGGGGAGAAAAAAGGGCATAAGTCCCTTTTATAAACTGATAATATTTCAAATTAATGGATTTTTGAAAAAAAATTACTTATCAGGACCAATTTCAAGCATATATAACTTGATAAAAATCTTGAGTTCCTATGTATTTCTGATGTACATTTTCTCTGCATATTTTCTTACAACCACAAAACTTACAATTACAGTAAATATAAACTCTACTTGTGGAAATGCCTGTCTCTGGGAAATGGAAGTAGCAATATTTGTTTAATATAAATATTTCTTCTCACAAACTCTGTTTATTTCTTTTACCATGGGTAGATTTGTATTTATAAATCAATAATTACATTTTCCTGAGGAAGAAGCTGAGTTTTTAAAAGAGGAGGACCCGGGATCCATTCTGGCCTCAGTTACTTAGCACCCACACATAAATAACTAGCTGTGTAACTTTGAGCAAGTTACTCAACCCCAATTGCTTAAAAAAAAAAGTCAATTTGCAGCTGACGTATCTTCTGCTTGATCATTCAATAAATTTATAGAATATTATAGAAAAGAGTATATGATTTCCATAATTTTCTTGCTAAATTTACTTTCATCAAGAATTATAATAATGTAACTGTATACATGAATGTTTGCATATACACTGATAACTGAAAAGTTAGGTGTTTGTTTCATTTTTAAATGATTAAAAATTTGTTGTCCTAGAGATAAGGAAGGGCCAATTTTCTTGATAACACAAATTTATATTATTGTTAACCATGAGATATAAGATACATTTCAAGATATGAAAACAACTTAACAAAAAAAGCATAGCTTTAATAACAACTTAACAACAACTTTTTAAAAACAATAACAACTTAACAACAACTTTTTAAAAACAATAACAACTTAACAACAACTTTTTAAAAACAATAACAACAACAACTTTTTAAAAACAACTTAACAAAAAGAGCATAGCTTTAATAACAAAACTAAATAGAAATTTGTTAAACATTTTAACACTCCAGAGATTGAATTTAGCAACCTCAGAAAGACATGATATTTGGACAACTATTGATTTGTAAATATGAAATAAGAAATAGAATTAAATCATTCATAATTTACATGAATAATTCTAACTATATGTAGGTAAATGAAAATAAACTTTATGAAACAATCAAGGAAATATAATTTAAAGCTCCATTTCTGTGTCTTCTAAAATGTTCATTACAACTACTGACATATTGTTTCAGAGAATTTTCTTGGGAACATGAATGACTTTGGAACATCAGCATAAAAATTTGTAGATGAAAGATTTCTAACAAACACTGTACTTTGCATACTGTACCAATATGTACTTTAACGTTAAGTCATTTGACTAGTAAATTTGGGGTCACTATTAAGTATTTTATTCCTTTCTCTGTCCTTGATTTAATTCAATAAATTTGTGACCTTAATTTTGAAAACTATAATTCAACTAAGGAGTAGAAGGGAGGGACTAGCTAGGATGGTAAACTTCCAAGTAAGGAAATTCTCTGGAACAATGTAAGTGGGAACCTTCCCTACAACTAAGTATTTCAGAGTTGTTCAGGGAACTGAGATGGATAAAGAGATTTTTGCACGTCACATAGCCAGCACAATGGCCACTAAGTCCTAGATAAAAAGAGCCAAATACTGTCATTTCTCAATTATCAGTGAGGAAATTATGCAATAAGTAATTATTTATGGGAAACTTTAAATTTCTGGTAGAATATGAAACATCCTTTGGAAATATCATAATCCATATTTGCAGTTAATTTGTGATCAGAGGATTTAATTAACATTAATTTAATTATATTGATATTATTCTATTTTTTGGAACTCAAAATCTTGTGAAAATGAATGCTGAAAACCTAAAATTAATTAATCAATCAATTACTTAAATTTTTAGAGAAAGAATAAAAAGAAGGCAAAATAAATAAAAGCAACCACTTCATGCCTCCATGAAAAAGAGCAAATTAGTAGGGAAAATTCATCAAATTAATTATTCTCCAGGCATATGTAGCAACTTAATCACAATAACTGAATTGGTCTATGTCAGAATATCCCATCAAAAATTTACATTTTAACAAAAGTTACCAATGATTCTCTGATCATCTTCAGGAATTTTATCTAAGAAGATCTAGCTGGTCATTGACTTTTTTATTCTTCAACTATATAAAGCACTAACAATTAAATAAATGGACATTGCTCATACTAATGAGATAAAGACAAAGTAAATCTTTTGCTTCATTATCCTACAGAATGATGACCTGTTTATAAAAATAAAAATTTAATTTGTTACTTAAATTAAATGCTGAAAATAATTTGCTTTCTTTTTAAGGGACAAAGGAGTAATGCAGTAATGGACTACCCCCAAGTCAAATTCTCTCTAAATTCTCTCTTACTTGGAAATTACAATGAAAAGAATAAATTTTCTCCTTTCTCCATTCAAATGGAACTACTAATGCTGCTGTTATGGAATCATTTTGAATATAAAGCTTTATTTTAAATACCCCTTCCCCCAAAAAAGGATTGCTTACCAGTTCCTTAGCCAAATAATCTGCCAAAGTATTTAAAAGCTTGTAGTACACCTCAAACCACGGAAGGTAGCTGAAAAAAATATTTTAAGATATGTTTATAAAAAGAATTGGAAATTCATGTGGCAATCAAAAAAATATAAACATCATTTAAGACAACTGATATGATCTGAGATTCAATGAATACATGGATAAATTAATGAATTAATATAATACCTTGTTCTAAACATATATTTTCCTAATTGTTATTAAAATACATCAGTCTCAATAAATGAGTTGCACATTTTACTACTATCTTAAGTAGATTTTTATTCGATATTTCTATTACATGCCAAGTTTTCTTTTAGTCATATTTTATGATATTCACAAAAAATTTAAGATAAACTTTAATTACCACAATATAGGCAATAACCTGATTTAACAAAGTAAAATCATATTTTTTAATCTAAAATGTGTTTGTGCAAATAAGATTTTTCATATAGCATGGCATATCTGGATTAGATCCATCATTTGTATGATCACAGTATACATATATGTTTACATTAATCACTTTTCTGGAAACTAATTTTAAACTTTGCTTCTGTATACCACTATCTTAAATTCCATAAACAAGCAAACAAACAAATAAAAAAATCCCAGAGAGTCAGTAACAAACTTTTGGTCAACATTCTTCAAAGTTAAAGCCAAATACAATAAAATGCATCTTTATTTTCTTTCTATGTAGATACCTATTTTTAGACTTTTAAGAAAGCCAATGTAAGGGCAAAATAGAGGTTGAAAGAATCCACCGATCACCTCCTGAAAAAGATCCCAAAAGGAAAACTCCCAGGAATATTATAGCCAGGTTCCAGAATCCCCAGATCAAGGAGAAAATACTACAAGCAGCCAGGAAGAAACAATTTCAATATTGTGGAAACACAATCAGAATAGCACAAGACCTGGCAGCTTCTACACTGAGGGATCGAAGGGCATGGAATATGATATTCCAGAGGGCAAAAGAACTGGGAATGAACCCAAGGGTCACCTACCCAGCAAAACTGAGTATTTTGTTTCAGGGGAAAATATGGTCATTCAGTGGAATAGAGGACTTTCAAGCATTCTTGAGGAAAAAACCAGAATTGAATAGAAAATTTGACATCCAGACACAAGAAGGAAGAGATGCCTGAGAAGGTAATCAGGGAAAAGAAATCAAAAGGAACTTATCAAAGTTGAACTATTTACATTCCTATATGGAAAAGCAATAACTGTGACTGATGATATCTTTCTCACTATGAAAATAATGGAAGAAGGGGTGTGGTCATATGAATACATATGTGAATGTGTGTGTATATGGTTACAGTTATATATGGATAGAGGGCATAGGTTGAATTTGTTGGGAAGGGAGAATACTCAAGGGATGAAATTATGAGGTGAGAGAGGAAAGTGGCAAGAGGAGATGGGGAGAGACAGGGTAGGGTAAACTATCTCATGCAGAAGAAGCAAGGGGAAGTGGTTGCAAGGGAGGGGGAGAATAGGAAGGCAAAAAAGGCAAAACCACATTCTCATTGAATTTGGTTCAGGGAGAGAATGACATACATACTAAATGGGATATCTCAACCTGTAGCAGAATAGGGGGAAGGGGGATGAGAGGAGGGATGATGGATGAGAGGGCATCCTTGGGGGGGAGGGGAGGTTGGAAGTACCCACTATAGAAGAGGGACAGGATCATGTAGGGAATGGACCAGGTGGGGGGTGGGATAAGTGGGAGGGAATTATAAGCAGCCTTGTACAATATATCTACTATGATAATGTTTTGCATAGCTAGACATGTACAACATATACTGAATTACTTATCTCCCCAGAGGGAATGGGTGACAAGGGAGGAAGGAACTGGATCTGAAATATATAAATACTATTATTAATAACTCTTTTGCTTGTAATTGGGAGATAAGAAGTGCAGGCTTTGGGACACAAAGATTCACCTTCCTCTAATGGAAAAGTCGAAGGGGGTATGGGAGAAGGTATGGGAGAGAGCAGATTGGAGGAAGCGATATCTTGTGGGACTGCTATTCTGGGAGGTTGGGTAGGGGAATAACGGGGGGAAAATGATTGTAACTCAAAATCTGGCGGAAATGAATGATGTAAAACAGAAGTTAATAAAGCATTTGTTTAAAAAAAAGCTGGAAAAAAAATAATAATAAAAGTGCATCTACAGAAAATTGCTGTGCCTCAACTGATTCATATCCTCCCCCTAAACTTTTAAGCATGAAACTAAAAGGTAGATAAATGAAATATGGGGAAAAGTTCTCAAGATTTATATAAATAAGTGCTTTCTCTACCAATAAGCCCTGACTTGATACATAAAGAGGTGGTAATAACACTAAAGAAAAGCTACACCAACCCCAAACTACACTGACAAGGTCTGTGCTAGAGGTAATATATGCAAAGAACTGCACTGAGGGATAAGTTCCCAAGATATCTGAAAGAAGTGAATATTGAATCAAATGACTGTGGGAATAATAGCATTATTATATAAACAAAAAGACAACAAGAATATAGAACTCCTGTTTTGATGTTTACTTTTTCAACTTTATAGAATTTATAAGACTGATTCCCATGTGTATCAAAGGCAGCCTTAGTAAAAATGTGAGAAGAGGAAAGACAGGCTTTTACAAATGCTATTCCTTAGAAAACTAAATTTGTGGCCATAAAACTGACTGAAAGGAACAGATGACACAAGATCCTAATGTGCTTAAAACATGTGGACTATGAAAAAAGCATTTGAATGAGTAGAGTAAAATTAACTCTAAAATACTCTTCTCAAGCAGATATTTCCCATGTACCAATAAAGAATAACAAATAGTTTGTTTGTAGTTATAAGTGCAAAGGTTAAGTTTGTACGGTTAACATTTGATTATCAATATCAAGCAAGGCTTATATAGAACAGGGAGACTAATGCTTGCTAAAGCTGTTTACCAACATCAAGAGAGTACAGTCAAAACAAGGTACAAATTGAGGAGTTCCCTATAGACAATGGGATCCTCTAGAAGTTCCTGTGGACAATGCAAAGCCTCCTATGTGAAATCCATAATAATTCAAAAGAATCCAGCTTAATTATCCACACAGAGTAGTTGGATGGATGATAGTTATTGTCAAGATTATGATAGTGAATACAGAATATACAGAACTAACTAATTGAATAGGAGGAAGAGAAAGAGGCTAAATTACAATTATGAAGTTTCATTGCTTTTTTAAAGATTTCAAACTTCTGCACAGGGGGAAAAACTAACATTTGTTTCATACATTATTTCTCAATTCTCAATGAGGTATGGTTCTAAATTGTTCAAATAAAAATAATGTAAAGTAACGTAATTTTTTTTATAAATAGCATGACTAGTTGTATAAATTGCTTTACTACAAGTACTCACCTAAGGATACATAAGCAAATTTTGCCTCCCGATGTTAAACGACAGAATCCAAATCTCTGTTTACTTTCAATATCTGTGAGCACAAAAGTAAAGTGTTGTCCAACTTGATTTTGGGAAACCCTAAAAATAGTAAGATTATGAAATATTAAGTCATGCAATACAGAAAAAAATGCCATAAAAATTCTACACATACTGAGGATTTCTGTTAGCTAATAACTAAAGATATATTTTATCCTTAACACTGCCTATATTCTTTTAAAATACTAAATATTTTATGGTCAATACAATAGCAGTTATTATATACCTGATTTTATTAAATACAAATCACTTATCTAAAATGTTAATGAAATTACCTAACTTTCAATTAAGTGTGTGTGATCACTGAAGTCTTTCAATTTCTATTTTACCCTCAGGTTCCAGAACATCAGGGCAGTCTTCCTGGATAATTTTTTTTAAGTTTTAAATTAATTTATTTAATTGTAGTATTCAATATATATGTATATACATTCTTATGAAACATTTTCACATTATTCATGCTGTAAAGAAAAATTAGAATGAATGAGAAAAACCACAAGAAACAAAAAACAAAAAGGGAGAGAGAGAGGAAATAGTATGCTTTGATCTTGCATTCAGACTCCATATTCCTTTCTCTGGATATGGATAGCATTTTCCAAGAGCTAAGTCTCTTAATCACTGCACAATGTGGCTGTTCCTGTGTATAGTGTTTTCCTCATTCTGCTCATTTCATATAGCATCAATTCATACGAGTCTTTCCAGGTTTTTCTAAAGTTCACCTACTCATCATTTTTAGAGCACAATATTGTATTCCATTACATTCATAGACCACAACTTGTTCAGTCATTGCTCGGTTGATGTGCATCCCCTCAATTTCTAATTCTTGGTCACCACAAAAAGAGCTGCTATACATATTTTTGTACATGGGTCCATTTCCTATTTGCATGATTGCTTTGGAATACAAACCTAGAAGTAGTATTACTGGGTGAAAGGGTATACACATATTTATAGCCCTTTGGGAATGGTTCCAAATTGTTCTCCAGAATGGTTGGATTGGTTCACAACTCTATCAACAACTCATTAGTGTTGCAATTTTCCCAAATCTTCTCCAACATTTATCATTTTCCTGTTTTTTTATGTTAGCCAATCTGATAGGTGGTACCTCAGAATTGTTTTGATTTGCATTTCTCTAATCAACAGAGATTTAGAGCATTTTTCTTATGATTATAGATAGCTTTAATTTCTCCTCTGAAAATTACCTGTACATATCCTCTGACCATTTATCAATTAAAGAATGACTTGTATTCTTATAAATTTGACTCAGTTCTCTCTAATTTTAGAAATGAGGCCTTTATCAGAGACAATGGTTATACAAATTCTTTCCCAATTTTCTGCTTCCCTCCTAATCTTGGTTGCCCTGATTACAACTTTCAGGAGGACTAGCACTTTAACTTGAAGGCTTACTGAGCCCTTTTCAGGTCTGCTCACCTGCCTTTGGTTTCTACTTTCACCCAACTTTCACCTGTTGGCTATGGCTCCAAGAAGCTATAGTATGCGTAGTGCCCACACCCTGGTAAGTCATCTCAGTAGACAAAGTAAACCAGGATGAAGGTAATGAGCAGGCTTCAAACCTGTTGGTAAGTTAGAGGTTGGCTACCCCAAGTATGTGAAGACTTTCCCCAATGTAATGGGCAAGCAGAAACAATTTGTTTCAATAGCCATGAATGTGGATGAAGCAGACTCTTATGGAATGCTTACAGTTTGGTCGGACATCAAAGATACCACAGTCATCTACTGCATCCTGGGCCATCACCAGTCATTTTGACTTATGTCTTGGCACTGGACTTTGATGACTCAGGAAGAGAGAATGAGGCTAACAATTTTGTGCAATTCTACCTCACTTAAATCCAGTTCACAAAGAAGTTAAGATATCACTCATGATGTCATTGGTCAGTCCTCTTTGAAAACAAACAATGAACAACATTACATATATGGTAAAGGGAATTTGAAGACCTTCCCTGCCCCTTAGTAAGCCTAAATTGAACTTGAGGACCTTTCCTGATTTGAAAATAAACTCTGCCTCCTAATAGGCTGAATGTGGTCACATGGAGCCTGTGGTAGGAAGTTTGCTGAAGGGTGGAGCAGAGTCCATAGGAGAAGCAGGGTTTGAGGGAGGCTTCTTTTTCAGGAAGGCACAACTTTTGTAACTTTGTAGTCAAGTGGGTCATGAGGGTTGTGATTTTCTCTGACCCTTGAGAAGGCTATATATACACCTCTGAGGCAAGGTTTTGCTTTGCAGCTCACGTTGGGAAGAGCTATATGATTTGGCCAGATGAGACTCTGGGCAGCTGTTGAGCCCCCAGCTTTGAAAATCCAGATGTTGGTGCTTCTCTCTCTAGTAACTCAGTATGGATGTAATGGTCAGACAGGTAGAAGCCCTGTCTGCTGAACTGTTATTTTCTCGGCTTGTAACTGCTTGTAACTTCTGTCTGAATTCTCTGAAGTTCAGGGTAATGACTTTTTCTGCTGACCTAGGTAAATGAAATGTTTGACTGATTAAACTGTTTGATTTGACTGTTAACTCTTTTGAGTTGCTTTCCTTTTGAAAAGCAGATCAAAGAACCTGTGCTAGCAGCCATCCTGAGTATGTTAGGGTGCTTGCTGCTACACATACAGACACACACACACACACACACACACACACACACACGAAATACTTCAAGAAATAAGGAAAAGCTACCAGATAGAAAGAAAGCAAAGATGAATCCAACATTTATCAAGTATTTTCCCAAACTACTATCATAAAGTATGAACAGCGGTAATCAGGGAAAATTAATCCACTGATATTAACAGAATTTCACTACATATGTGTGCATGTACATATTATCACTGTTGTTAACATTATTATCAGGAAAAAGGAAATTAAACAGATTTGATTTTTCATTTTTTTTTGTGGCTGACTGTGATCTTGGGATTATTGCTATATATATATATATTCCACAAAATGAAATACTTCTTAAAAAGCAAAGCTTTGGAAAGAAATGAAAAGGAAATGTTTTAGAAAATGGAATTGAGACATTTCATCCTGACAATAACTGTTATTATTAAGAATATTTAAAATTTCTCTAGAAATAACATATTTTAAAAATTAATTTATTTTAAATTTAAATACTAGAATTTAAACACAAAATAAGAAAAAATATATTATAAAGTTAAACATTAAAACTTAATGCAAAATAAGAGGGAAAAAAGGACTGCCATGAACATAGCAGAACATAAGAGGATTCAAAACATACAGCAATAAATTTCCATTTCAAGAAAGCCTATATAGTAAATACCGTGCATTATGTTCAGAGCTTTTCTTTGTTCCTTGTAAGTTTTCTTTTGTTCTCTGCTGTGAACTTCTTTTTTTCTTTTTCCCCCATCCTCCCCACCCAAGAAGGCTACAATTAGGCATAGAGCTATAGATATGTATGTACAGACACACACACATGCATACACATGTGTGCATATATGTATACACATATATACATATACACACATAACACACATGTACATACACTTATATACACATACATATGCTTCAATATCTTTAATCATACTCATATATAAACATATACATTAGTATGTACCTATGTAAGACTATACTATACTTATTTGTCCTCTGTTTCTCTGAGGATGTATAACCTCTTTCTTCATAAGTCCCAGTCTTTCCATATTTTTCTAAATCCACCAACTCATCATTTCCTATACCATAGAACAATATTCCAACCTTATACTATCTAGCTATTTTAAATAGTCTAAATAAGTATTGGTTAATATGGCTGACAAAAATGTAGTTTCTCTATTTTTCTCTTTTGCTTAAATCTATTTTAACGTTGTGTCTGAGATCATGATTATTACCCCTGCATTTTTCCTAATAAATTCTACTTCTGATCTTTATTTTATGTTCATGTTTATCTCGTATTTCCTATCCCTCCTGACCCCTCTACTTTGCTTCTACCTGCTACATTGCCCTCCTATTACTTATCCTACCTCCCCCTCCAAAGATCCCTCCCTTATCCTATTACCATTAATTGAAAGACACTTCTCTACATCCAGCCCTCATTCTATTCCCTCTTCCTATTTGGAAGACTTTTATTCCCTTCTAAATGTTTATGTTGTTCTCTCTTTAACCCAGGTCTGATGTGAGTAGGGTACCCCAGAAAAATGCCGCTCTTTTACTCTCCCCATTCACTATCCTCTTAGCCTTTTATTTCTTTCCAAATTTAGAAGTTTTTATAACCGTCTAGATATATATGCATTATTCCCTCTTTAACCCATTCCCAATGAGAGTAGGATTCCAGAACTACTAGCCTTCCTTCCCTAATTCCTCTGTGACAATTCTTCCCCTTGCACCTCATTTGTAATTACTCTTTTTACCTTTTCCTAAATGGTTACTTTTTAGAATTGCATCATATACAGGTCTACCCCAATCTTTCTTTCAAACTACCCAATTACTAATAACAATCTTAGACATTCATTTTACATTTCTGCATATAAAATGTACACAGTCTGTCTTTACTGAGTCCCTTCTAGTCTTTGATGTGTACTTACAGTTCTCTCGGATCTTGTATGTCAAACTGTCTATTGAAAAAAACAGTTCTGGGGCGGCTAGGTGGCGCAGTGAGTAGAGTGCCAGCCCTGGATTCAGAAGGACCTGAGTTCAGATCTGGCCTCAGACACTTAACACACACAAACAAAAACCTAGCCGTGTGACCTTGGACAAGTTACTTAACCCCAACTGCCCTCCAAAAAGCAAAAAAACAAACAAAAAAAAAACAACAAAAAAAAGAAAAAAACAGTTCTATTGAGCTGGAGGGTTTTTCTTTTTGCAACAAAATCCTAAAAGTATGGCAATTCAACAAATATCCTTTTTTTTTTCATTTAAGATTATGCATAACTTTTCTGGGTATGATATTTTCGACTTCAACCTCAGTTTTTTTGTTCTTTGATACATAGTATTCCAAGTCTTGTGGTCTTTTAGTGTCCCTGCTGCTAGGTTTTGTGTGATTCTAATTGTGACTCTACCATATTTGAATTTTTTTTTTCCTTGCCACTCATATTATTTTCTCCTTGAGCTGGGGTTTTCAGAATTTGCTTGTGACATTTCTATAGGTTTTCCTCATAGGATCTCTTTCAAAGTAATTGGTAGATTTTTCTATTTCCACTTTTCCCTCTTGTTCTAACACTGCAGGACAATTTTCTTTAATTATTGTATTATTTAATCAAGATTCTTTTTTTGATCATAGCTTTCAGGTAATCCAATTACGCTCATGTTTTCTTGTCTTGATCTGTTCTCCAGATCATTTTTTTTCTTATGAGATGTTTCATAGTCTCTTCTAGTTGTTCATCCTTTATATTTTATTATTTCTTGATCTTTTATGACTTCTCTGGTTTCTCCTTATCCAATTTTCATTTTCAAGGAGTAGTTTTCTTTCTTAAGATTATGGACCTCCTTTTCCAACTGGTTGACTTTCTTTTCATAATTGTCTTGTTTTTCTTGGATTGTTCTTGTTTTTTAAAAAAAATTTTTTTCTTCAACCTCTCTCATTTGAACAGTAAAATCTTTTTAAATGGGGCTGCTAGGTGGCACAGTGAGTAGAGCGCTGGCCCTGGAATCAGAAGGACCTGCGTTCGGATCTGGCCTCAGACACTTAACCCACACAAACAAAAACCTAGCCGTGTGACCTTGGGCAAGTTACTTAACCCCAATTGCCCTAAAAGGGGCGGCTAGGTGGTGCAGTGAGTAAGAGCGCTGGCCTCGGAGTTGGGATGACCCGAGATCAAATCCGGCCTCAGAAAACGAGCACCCACACATAAATAATGACTAGCTGTGTAACCTTGAGCAAGTTACTTAACCCCAATTGCTTAAAAAAAAAATCTTTTTAAAGTTCTTCTCTTAATTCTTTTAGATGGCCATTTGATGTCACTCTTTGGGGTAGAAGAGGATTTTTTTGCTTCAGTATCCTCTGACAATGAAAGGCAGTATTCTCTATTTTCTTAGTAACTTTCTATAGTTGGTTTCTTTCACATTTGCCTGCTCTTTTTTTTAAATTTGTAGCAGCTTATTATTGTAATTGCCCCTAGTTCTGTGATATGGAGCACTATGCCTCTGGCTTCAGATCCTCCTTCAGTTCTCCCCTCTGGCCTGGAACCAAAACCAAGAACTCTACCCTACTCTAAATTCCCAAAGGCAGTGGCATCCTGTCCCACTGCTTCTGCACTCACCAGGTGTGTGCTGCTTCCTTTTTGCTGAGAGTCCCATCTTAGCAGCATGGCTGGGCCAGACACCCCTTATGAGCAGAGATTCCCCTAATCTTCCCCCCATTCAGATATCCAACTCCTCACACGGTCCCTACACTGTCTAGGAGGTGAAAGTTCCTGCAGCTGGGGCCCAGGCTACCTTCTAACCCAGTTAGCTTACAGGCCTGGAGGCTTGCTGTTTCGGCATAACTAATCTAGAGGTGTTTTACACTTCACAAGACCAAATCTTAGTCCTGTGATTTTTCTTTGGATCTTATCTGGTCATCCCAGGAGGATCACTGTGCTGCCCCAATTCTTACTTGTTACTACATTCACCATGAGATGCTATTTTGTCTTGTTCATGGGGGAAATCTAGAGAGTCTGGAATTTTCTGACATACTCTGCCATCTTCCCAGAATCCTCTACAAATAGCATATTGCAATCGATATACTAATCACTGGGTCTACAGCAGAATCATGTGATAACCAAAAAAATGTGGTATAATAGAATTATAGTGAAGAGAAATTAATACAGGGAGACCAAATGAATGATTATTATTGTTATTTTTAAAGCAACTGGGGTTAAGTAACTTGCTCCAGGTTACATGGCTAGTTATTTATGTGTGGGTGCTAAGTAACTGAGGCTAGAACTGATCCCAGGTTCTCCCGACTCCAGGGCTGGCACTCTTACTCACTGCGCCATCTAGCCGCCCCTAAATGAATGATTATTGCAATAGAAACTGACATCAGAGAATGAGGGCACTATGGCTGTGGCAGTATCAGAAGAGAGAAGCAGGCATATACAAAATATGTTACAAATATAGAATTAATAGGATTGACAACAGATTGGCAGGGGTTGGGAGGGAATGAGAAGTCAAAGATATCTAGGCTAAGAAACTGAGTGAGGGACTGGAAATATTGTGGCACCCTCAACAGTAATAGAGAAGTTAGGAAGAAAGGGGATATCTTTTTATTCTTTCATGGGGAGGCTGGGTGGGAAAAATAACGAGTTCAGTTTTGGACATGTTAAATATGAGAGGTCTATATGGCATCCAATTTGAGATGTTCAACAGGCAAGACTGTAATTCAGGAAACAGATTAGGGCCAGACAAATATGGGAATCGTCCACAAAAAGCTGATGATTAAATCATAGGAATTCGTTAAATCACCAAGCAAGAGACTACAGTAAAAAAAAAAAAAAGGGCTCAGGAGAGAGCCCTGTAAGGTACCCAGATTTACTGGGCATGATCTGGATGAAGATCCAGAAAAAAAAGACTGAGAAGGAGCTATCAGATAGATAGAAGGAGAATGAAGGAACACTGTCAAAGGATGCAGAGAGGTCAAGCAGAATGAGGATTTTTAAAAGGCCATTAGATTTGATAATTAAGAAGTCACTGGAACTTTAGAGAGAACAATTTTAGTTGAAAGATGAGAATGGAAATCAAAATGTAGAATTTTAAAGCAAGGGAAGGGGAAGCTGATTGTAAATGATCCTCTTGAAAAGTTTATTTACAAAAGAGAGTAGAAATATAGGATGATGCCTGCAGCTCCTGCTTCCACCTTCCCCAATCCATGTAAAAAGAGTCTCTGAACAAACTTTGGAGCTACAGAACCCACAAAATGACACAGAGAAGCTAACCTCCTGCTGAGGACAGGCAACCTAGCAGGGAGCAGCCAGCAGAGCACTCTGGCTGGAGTCCCATCCTGGCTGGAGGGACTTCAGAACACCAGCAGCTGTGGCAGATTCCAGAATTATCAATGCACAGATGCCAAGGACAAAGTGAGAGGTCAGTGCAGTGTGGACTTTAGGATCAGTAGTGGGGAGAATGTTGGCTTTTTCCCCCAGGGTGAGAAGCCACTGAGATGCTTGTGCGCAGCCAGCACCACTTTGCAGTGTCAGCTCCTGGCCTGCAGACTGTAGGGGGATAAAGCGAACAGTCTGAGGGGTAATAGCTTTTGCTTTAACATTCTTGCATCTGGATTGCGGTCTAGGGTGGAGGTCCTGGGGTGTGTAACCAGCTTGGCAGAGCAAGCACCCAACTAAACCTCTGGCAGCTGAGAAAAACCCACCATTTGGGATAGCCACTCCCCTAGCTAGGGGCAGAGTCTTGTTGTGGCAAAAAGCCCAAAAGTCAAGTAATTGAGTGGCAACGTGCCCAGGCAAAGAAAGCAAAACAAACAAAAATCCAACACTGGACTCCTATATTGGGGACAAAAAGGATCAAAGCATGAAACAGGAGGAAAACAGTGAAGTCAGAACTTCTGCACCAAAAGCTTCAAAAGAAAAACGAGCTGGTTACAAGCCATAGAGGACCTTAGGAAGCAGATAAGAGAAGTGGAGGAAAAATTGGGAAGAGAAATGAAAATGATACAAGAAAATTATGAAAGGAAAGTCAACAGCCTGACTGAGGAAAATAACACCTTAAAAAATAGACTAACTCAAATGGCAAAAGAAGCTCAAAAAGGCAATGAGGAGAGGAATGCCTCAAAAAGCCAAATTTGCCAGATGGAAAAAGAATCTCAAAAGGCTCACTGAGGAGAATCTTTCTTTCGGACTTAGAATGGAGCATATGGAAGCTAGTGACTTTTTGAGAAATCAAGATGCTATTAAGCAGATCCAAACAAATGAAAGATTAGAAGGAAATGTGAAATATCTTATTGGAAAAACCACTGACCTGGAAAACAGATCCAGAAGAGATAATTTAAAAATTATTGGACTACTTGAAAGCCATGATCAAAGAAAGAACCTAGAAATCATCCTTCAAGAAATTCTCAAAGAAAGTTGCCCTGATGTTTTAGAACCAGAATCTACCCATCACCTCCTGAAAAAGATCCCAAAAACAAAACTCCTAGGAATATTATAGACAGGTTCTGGAATTCCCAGATCAAGGAGAGAATATTACAAGCATTCAGGAAGAAACAATTCCAATATTGTGGAAACACAATCAGGATAACCCAGGATCTGGCAGCTTCTACACTGGGGGATTGAAGGACCTGGAATATGTTATTCTGGAGGTCAAAGGAGCTGGGATTAAAACCAAGAATCAGCTACCCAGCAAAACTGAGTATCATGTTTCAGGGGGAAATATGGTCATTCAGTGGAATACAGGACTTCAAGTATTCTTGAAGAAAAAAACAGAGTTTGAATAGAAAATTTCACATTAAGATACAAGAAGCAAAAGAAGCATGAGAAGGTAAACAGGGAAAAGAAATCATAAGGAACTTATCAAAGTGGAACTATTTACATTCCTACTTAGAAAAACGATAATTGTAACTGCTGAAACTTTTCTCAGTATGAAAATAATTCAAGGGAATAGAAACACACACACGCATATAGTCTCTATCAGAGGGTATATAGGCATAAGAATACATATGTGAATGTGTACATATGTTTACAGGTATACATAGATAGAGGGCACAGGACCAATTTAATAGGAAAGGATGATACTTAAAAGATGATATCAAGAGGTGGGAGAGGACTATAATGAGAGGAGATTGGGAGAGACAGAATGGAGCAAACTATCTCATATAGAAGAGGCAAGGGAAAATGAGTACAATGGAGGGGAAGAACAGGAAGACATAAGGGAATGGGTCAACCTTATAATCATTGAATTTGGCTCAGGGAGGGAATGACATACACATGAAATATGGTATCTCACCCTATAGGAGAGTAGGGGGAAAGGGGATGGGGTGGGGATAATGGAAGGGAGGGTAGGCTGGGGCGGGGGGGGGGGGGAGTTGGAAGCACACCCTTTTGCAAAGGGACAGGACCAAAATAGAGAATAGTGGGGTGGCTAGGTGGCGCAGTGAGTAAGAGCGCTGGCCTCGGAGTTGGGATGACCCAAGATCAAATCCGGCCTCAGAAAATGAGCACCCACACATAAACAATGACTAGCCATGTAACCTTGAGCAAGTTACTTAACCCCAATTGCTTTAAAAAAAATCAAAATAGAGAATAGAACAAGGGGGTGGTGGGATAGGAGGCAGGGAAATAAAATCAGTCTTCTACAATATATCTACTATGGTAATGTTTTGCATTAGCTACACATGTATAACATATATTGGATTGCTTATATTCCCAGTAAGGGTAGGTGACAAGGGAGGAAGGGAATGAATTTGGAATTCAAAATTTTAAAACCAAATGTTTAAAATACATACATACATACATACATATATAATTATTAATACTGTTTTCCATGTAATTTGGGAATAAGCAGAGGGGATATCCTGGAGGACTGCTATTTTGGGGAGGTGGGTAGGGGAAAAATGGGGAGAAAATTTGTAACACAAAAACTGGCGGAAACGAATGAAGTAAACCAGAAGTTAATAAAGCATTTGAAAAAAAAAAGAACTATAGGATGATTGCTGGAAGAGGTGAACTAATGAAGTGAGCAGTTTTTAAAGATGATGAGACATGAATTTTTGTTTGTAGGCAGCAAGGAAGCAGTCCGAACACAGGAAGACCTTGCAGATTAGTGAAAGAACAGAAATAAGAGTGGTCATTCTGCTGAAATAGACAGGACAGAAAGAGATTACTTGTGCTTGTAGGCACAGGAAGGGAATATATCTAAGTAGTGTGAGATGAAGAGGAGGGGAAAAGTAGATCTCACTGAATTTTTTCAGTGTTCTAAGTATCAAGTTTCTCAGTGAAAACACTGAGGTGGTAGGAACCATATGAAGTTTGAGGAGAGAGGGAAAGTTCTGAAAAATCCATTGTGGTGACTGAAACAATGAATTGATTAGGGAAGGTGTAAAACATTACATTGGCACAACAAGGGCCCAGTGAGATTATGTGCATACATGGGTAGTGGACCCAGAAAGTAGGGGTATTCTGAAGCCAACTCAAACTGGTTCATAAGAGCTGAATATTAAATTTTTCATGTGAGCATGTGCACCTTTTGTTCTGTTAACTATCTAGACTTGACAAAGTGATGGAAAAAATAGTACTGATTAAATTTAAAAGTATATGTATACATTTTCCCCCAGGAGAGTTACTTGTTAAACATTTGCTAGCACACTCCTGCAATCAGCAGTTGAATAATTTTCTCTAGCTTCAATCAGGTGCATGTGAAGAGGAGTGAAGGCAGCCAATGATGGGAGTAATCTATGGCTGGGGCATGGTAGGGCAGGATTAACTATTGGATAAGAGGGCAAAGGACTCAAGAGAAGATGTAAAGCTGAACTGGTTTACTAAGGGGTCAAGATGGAGAAAGGAAGAGAGTGTAATCTATGCAGATATGATGGTATAGGAAAGAACTGGAGGTAGAAACACTGGATGAAGAGGCAAGGATGATAAAAAGGTTTAGGGGTCATTAAACAGAAAGAAAAATGGAGTGATAAAAATTATCATCAGATAAATACATTTCAGAAATCATGACATAAAAGTAAAACACTTAGATAATTATAAGATCAGAGGTCTTGACCCATCTTTGTATGTAGCTCAGGTAGGTAGAGTGAAGGAGTGTATCACTGGAAATTAATAATTTGAGTAAATGGGAAGTGAAGAATGTTTGATGGAGTATCAATATATAAGGGCATGAGTTGGAATAAGATGTTCTGTGAATTGTAGCCATATAACACCATTAGTGTTAAGTATTAAAAAGATGGGCCTTTAATTGAAAATTCTGGGACCATTAAAGGAGGTTTCTAATTTCCCAAAAGCAACCTAGACTGCTCTCATGCTCCTATTTAATTCTGGGCCCAACTCATTTATAAGTGCAAGATTCTGCTCCCTCCTTCCCCACCCCGTCCCTATCATATGCTTTGCAAAATGACCCTTCCCTATTCTCAAAAAGACTTTTCCAGCACATATCTCCTCTACGTATACACATACAAATACCCCCCTCCTCTTTGTTCTTTTTAATGACATTTCAGCCTTCTTTATAAGCATTGTACCAATAGTCATTTAATTCATCTAAGTCCTTAACTCACCAGTAATTAATCAGTAACCAGTGGAATATTTAATTCCTAACTGAATAGCCTTCCCTTACATCTAAAAGTGACATCTCATAGTATACAAAGAGTTCAAAGCAATATTACTTTATTCTTCAATAATATCTGAGGATTTGTAGAAAGAAATCTCTCCAGTTTAAAAAAATTATGACTGCTTCTTTTGACACAAAAAAGTCCTGCAAAAATCTAGCTTGTTAAAATGGAAGGCTGGAAATTTTAATTAAGGGGTGGCTAGGTGGCACAGTGAATAGAATACTGGCCCTGGAGTCAAGAGGACCTGAGTTCAAATCCAGCCTCAGACACTTAAAACTTACTCGACTAGCCATGTGACCTTGGGCAAGTCACTTAACCCCAATTGCCCTGCCCTCCTCCCTCCAAAAAGCCAAAAAAAATTGTAATTGGCCTATTTTTAAAAAATTGACAGTTACTTCTATATTATTGAAATATAGGTGTCTAAAACTAAACTAAATGCATTTTGTACAGAATTATGAGCAATTTAATTATGAGCAATTTAAGCTAATGCATGAGATAAACTATAATTGTATGCATAATAAGTAGCTATGCTTATTATATCAATGGTACAATATAAATGACTTGGACTGAAATTGTATTATTGGGTCACATAGTAAATTGTGTGTGTGTGTGTGTGTGTGTGTGTGTGTTGTGTTGTGTTATGTTATGTGTAAAATTCTCTCTCTCTCTGAAAGACTACTGACTACATTCTTGCCACTGGAGGGCAGTAATAGAACCTTACCTGACTCCATATTCCAAAACTAAACACCCATGGCACTTGAATTTTGGTTTTGAAATGCTTAAATGAATTCTAAAAAGGAGTGATATCACTATTGGTGCACTAGGGCTCCCAACTGGTTTAAGCCTTTACACTCTAAGTTTAACCACGGCAAACAACACATAATTTAAGGAATGCTATTGCCCGTATCTTAAAAGTTACATAAACAACTTCATTAAAAACAATGTATATCCAATTTCCACATCTTCATTTCATGGCTTTTTCCTTTACATTTTTCCATGATATTTCTTAAGGAATATCTACATGGTCAGCAGGAGTACTTTTCCTTCAAACTTCTTAAGAATTCATTGGATCTCTTAAAGCTAGTAATATAAGATTTATCAATAACACAGCAAATCTTAAAAACCCAAGTGTCTTAACGATCTATCATTACTTCACTAAAATATAATGCTGATTTCAAAATGACTTGCTAACAACGTACACAAATCAAAAAGAAACTTAACAAATGATTTGATTTTTCTATCCAGAACTATAAGATACTTAGAAGAAATTCCAACCTGATAGTTATTCAATACTTCTGTTCAGTGAATAATAAACAAAAGATTTTCAAATATGTTAGATTTTTGACCCCTAGTACAACGCACTATTTCTATAAATCTATTCTTAGTAGACAACTACCTTCAAGCTTTATATTATACAGATGGTATTTTCAATTGGGCACAAGTAAGAGGGAAACTAGTATTTATACATCTATATCAAAAGATATAACTCTAAGGTTTTAACTAAGTATATATTAAAATGTTTCTGCTAGGGTTTACATGTTCCTGAAGAACAAAGGGAGAAAACGGGAGAAACTGACAACTAACTTCCACATTGGTCTGCGGAGAAGGAAGAGAATAAAACAGAATATTTGACAGTTTAGTAAGTACCTTAATCCATAATAATGATTACTTCATTTAACCATTTTGTTTACTAAATACTACACAGAAATGAAAATTGTTTTTTTTTACTGAAAATACGTGCAGTAAATAACTTTTAAGATATATTATCATAAGGTAAAAATTATTTCAACTAATTATACTGTACCTTTCAATGTCAAAAGGGAAACAGAACTTTGGCACACTCTGTAGGACTTCCTAAAAATGCAAATAGAAACAAATTTTAATCAATGTTTTTTCAAATTTTATAATTAACATTTTCTTCTATGATGTTTTCTATAAAAACAAGTTTAACATATATATTATATATACATATATGTACACACATACACTCACATACACACACAGATTTCCCTCCCAAGAACTACAACACAAATTCCTAGCCTAAAATAATTGATTATTAAAAAGGAATTATGTTTGTGCTTTGGCAGATTGCAAAGACAATGCCATGGAAGCCCCAGGAGGGAAAGGCCTGGCCTGAAGGGTATTAACACCCTTCACATCCCCGCTGGGATTCCCTTCAACAAGGCCATATGGATTTTACAAGAAGCACCGCACCATATGGGTAAGCCACGTCTGCTGCTACTTGTACCACAGACTAGCCACAGGGACTTCTGACAGATCCTGGCTCAAAAATATAAATGTTGTTTCAATTAAAATGCAGGCAGAGAAAGGGGAATGAAGTTGGCAGCAGAATGAATTACTGAGAGGTATAACAACTCTACATGTTTCACAGTCAAATGTTTAAAAAAGATCTTCTACTGGTTTAAAAAAAAAGGCATTTACATAGTTAACCCCTTGATAAAGCTTAACAACTAAGTTTCTTTACAAATCTTGCTCTAAAAAAAAAGTCATAAAGACAAATGAATTAAATAGTACAGTATTTCTACCCTGTATATTTTTGTTTAAGATGCTTAATAAATTAAAATTAACAAAATAGCCTCAGTACCTGAAAACTACAAAAATAACTAAAGATAAGAAAAAACAAGTTCACCAGGCAAATGCAGAAAAACACAAATAATCACCAATAATGTGGCAATATGAAAAAGAGGATTTCCTAATAAAATGCTTTAAAAATTGATTCATGTTTTAGAGATAAAGATAGTACACAGAGAGAAAAACATCTCTATCTTTATCTTTAAACATACTTTCAGGGATACATATTAATTTAGGGCAAAGTATCAGGTTTTCAATATTTGTTTCAATAAGGCAAAAAAAATCTGTGTATAGTATACTGAAAATGTATCTATTCCCAACTTCTTTATCATTAAAGTTTGCATTTGGGAAAAATCACAAAAATGAGAATCAGCTGGACTGTTTTGAAGTACAAAATTTTCCGAGACTCTTTCGAGATATTACCAGAAAGTGACCCATTATTAAGTTACAATTCTCATACCTGAGAGACTACACCAATACCTTTAACTTACTAAGACAGAAAGAATAAGACAAAGTAAAAGACAATATGCCATCTTTGTAGCAGGACACTGTCTTGCTTGTGAAAATCCCTTTATAAGAGGGGTAAAGACAAAAAATATCCTCAGAGGACCCTGCTAGCAGTTTTACCATGGATATAACAGGAAAAATAATCAAACAAATTAAACAAATAACTCAAAACAAACAAAACTTGCATAAAAATTGCTAATGCAGTCAAATATTAATAAACTGATATCAAAGACATTCAATCACTTGTTATTCCTCCACTTATGCTAAAAAATGAAAATGAGATTTTTCATTTTGCTAATCATTCTTATTTATAGATTGTTTAATGCAGTAACTACAAAAATCATGTTTACCACATTGGGAAGATTTAATTAGAGGTGAACATCATATATTATTTATGTATTCAATATCTAGTTATGAAATACATTTTAAAAACCCATGAGTGTTTAAAATGCTACACTTTAATTGAAATATATATATAAATTATTATACCATGTATCGGCTTTGAAACTCAAATATACTCTATTGCTTACCCATTCATTACTCAAATTCCCACCCCTCCCCCTTTTTATCTTCGTCCCAACTAACACACATGCACATAACTTCTGCGAAACAGCCTCAGCTCGCTTCCCAACTGGCAGGAGCATCCCTCAGGGGACAAGTCTTTAAACCTCCGCACTCTTTAAAATTCAACCAGCCAGCAGGTCTATAGACTGGTGTATAAACAGTATAGACAAAAAAATCCTCCCTCAGCTTATGTCAGTGACAAAGCAGCTCAGCAGTTGACTGCTTCTCCCTTGACAGTGTAAGCTGGGTTTACACAGATCAATAGCTGAAAGTCCTACCTAGCTCCCAGGGCTCAGTTTTCTTCCTTAATTACAGGTACAATTCAAACTGAAATATTTTTTTAAGGCAGGGGATGAGACATTTAAATATCTTTTTGGATTATGTCCTTTCAACAGCATTAGTTAATTGAAAATGGGATATGCAAATGCATAAGAAAGTATTAATAAAGGCATAAAATTGGCACTTAAATATAATATGCTTTGAAACAATCCCTTATCATATTATCCTGTCTTTCACATACTACAGTTATCATTTTAAACCATACATTCTTTAGCAAGAACCAATTTCCCTTTAGGCTGCTATTTATACATGAATAGTTCATTAAAATCACAATAAATAAGATTTATTTATTCTGAATCTTGTTACCATTTGGTCACTATTTTATTTTTCCTAACATCTCAATTCTTTCACACAAAAAATTTATGAATCAAGACTAAATATGGCCTACTTGCTGAAAAAAGTAACATAAAGAAAAACTGAAAGCTGAACAGAAAATTGTGAATAATTACTTTTAAATACTTTTTACTAAATGCCCAAAAACTTTTCCCTACAAAATGTATTACCAGCAAGAAAGACAAAGTGGGGGAGGAAACAGAGGGAGGAAGGGAGGGAAGGAGAGAGAGAAAGAGACATGGAGAGGGAGAGGGAGAACTGGAAATAATAATTTGAGGATACACATAGACTGGTTCTCTGCCTACATCACCAAAAAATAACCAATAAATTAGCAAACATATAAGAAAAAAGAACAGGCCTACAACAAAGCTCAGAGAAACATACATGCTTAGGTCATGAGAAACAAATAATCAAACATAAAATAAGACTAAGGAAAAGCAGACAGGTAGAAAGAGAACCAGGAAAGCAATTTTCGAGAAATCTTGGTAGGAGAGAATAACCAGGGCAACAGCTTAAAAACTTCCAATGGTATATTCTGAGTCTTCAACTTTCTTACCTACCAGATTTAATAATTAACAGATCACTGTCACCCAAGAATAATGTTTTCATTAGATAAGAAGACACAAAGTAAAATTTTTAAAAAGAATGAACAAAAGTTGTAGCAAGAAAATTCACACCAAAAATTGAATTTGTAATTATTCTTTTTACGTTTTTATTATAATTATACAATTTCATAAAAGATATATGACAAAATGCAATATATTTATGTATATAACTATCTTCCCCCATAAATACATTTCATAATAGACAACAGAGAGGTTCTCAAATTACCTCCAGGATCTACTTTTGTTTCTAATTTTTAATGCTACGGGAAAAATGCTGCTATAAATATTTTGGTGTATTAATATATTTTTTCTATTTGTCAAGGATCTCCTTGGGGTATAGGCCTAATAGTGGAATCTAGGATTCAAGTGGAATTGACATAGCCATTTTATTTGCAAAATTTCAAACTGCTTTCCAGAATATCTGTACTAATTCACAGCTCCATCAACAATGTATTAGTGTAATTATCTCCAATATTAACTATTTCTTATCTTCTGTTATTTTTTCAATTTGCTGGATGTGAAGTGAAACCTCAGAGTTCATTTCTCTTATTATGAATGATTTGGAGCGCATTTTTATATAGTAAATGATTTTCAATTCTTATTTTGAGAAATGTTTGTTTACACCCTTTAATTTTTATAATTACTGGGGCGGAGCCAAGATGGCGGAGTAGAAACAGCTCATCCAAGCCTCTCTGCCCCCAGATTCTCCACAAACTATGTAAAAAAGGACTCTGAAAAACTTCTGGAGCCCCAGCACCCACAGAACGACACAGAGAAGCTAACCTCCCGCTGAGGACAGCCCAGCACCCTGCAGGGAGGACCAGCGCAGTGGTCTGGGAGCCGGCAGCGCGCAGAACACAGGAGCCTAGCCGAGCCCAGGTCCACATGAGCCGAGGTTTTAGCCCCAGGGCGGCAGGGCCAGCAGCCGGCTGGAGGAACCCCAGAACACCAGAAACTGTGGAGATTCCAGAATTATCAACATAGACATGCCTAGGACAAAGTAAGAGGTTAGTGTCCTATGGACTTTGGGACCTGTATTTGGGGAATGCGTCAGCTCCCTCCCCTGGGGGCTAGAAGCTGCTGAGGAGACACGCCATTTTGTAGTTTTCAGAGGCATTTCCGGCTCCCAGCCTACAAATCGTGGGGAGATCCAGCGATCAGTCTTGGGGGGTAATCGCTCTTGCTTTAACCTCCCTAGATCTGGATTGTGATCTAGGGTGGAAGTTGTGGGTGGGTTTACAGCTTGCCAGAAACGGAAGTTGCCCCCCACACGTTCGGGACGAAAATTCCTCTAGCTGGCCTTAAAGCCATAGTGTGGCAACAAGCCCAAAAGTCAAGCAATTAAGTGGCAACATGCCAAGGCAAAGGAAACAGAAAAATGCAACCCTAGACTCCTATTTTGGGGGCATAGAGCGGGAAAAGGACTGTGAGGTCGGAAGTCCTGCTCCAAAAGCCCCAGGGGAAAACATGAACGGGTTGCAGGCCATAGAGGACCTTAAGAAGGACTTTAAAAATCAAATAAGAGAAGTGGAGGAAAAATTAGAAAGAGAAATGAGAAGGATGCAGGAATTTTTATAATTACTAATGAAAGGATGACCAACATTTATGTCAAAATCATTTATATAAAATTTTATTAGAATAAGCTACACAAATGGAGGGCAACTTTGATAATGGTATTAGAAGAAAACTGATAGAAGAATAACAAGTGATAATCCACAAAAGACCACAGCCTTACTATCACACACTTAACTGAAAAATACTGATCATACCAGATCATAGAAAAGACATAGAGAGCTGAAAGAAACCTCAGAGACCCATAAATTCCTGTGCTTCATTTTGTAAGATGAAGAAACTGAAATGCAGGTAGTAAGCACTAGTGATGAGATTTGAACATAGGCCCTCTGACTATAAAACAAGTATTCTTTCTACTATAACTTGTATATCTATCTATATCTATATCTATGTATAACTATGTATTAGCTACAAAAAAGCATTTGATTCCAAAAGGAAATGTCACATTAAAAGCACTCTTCTAATAATGAACAGTTTATATATATTTCAAAGCTAACCAATTTTGCTTTAAATATACAACATTAGAGATGACCGTATGTGATAAACCACTGCATTATCAATATGAAGCCAGGCTGAGAAGGGGTCATGTAATTGCCAGTGTCACAGAAATCCAGCACAGATTCAGCTGAAAAGGAACTTCCGATAAATGAAGAGGTCTTCCAGATTTTCCCAAGTGCAACTAAAGCTGTACTGATTTCATCAAGCCCCCAGAGTACTGCAGAACCTTGACTGAGTGCCATAATCATTCAAAATAATTTAGTTTAAAGTATCCACAGGGATATCCACAAGTGCTCACAGTATGAACAGATACATCAAGTAGACAACAACCTTGGTAAGAAATAATACCTCATGTTTATACAGTATTTACTATATGTCAGGTACTATGACAAGTGCTTTATAATTATGATGTCACCTGATCTTCAGAACACTAAGATTAAGAGGGACTTGAAAAAGCTTCTTACAGAAAGTAGGACTACAGTGAAGACCTGAAGGAAGCCAGGAAGTAGACAGGAGGAGAGAGAGTTCTAGGCATGAGGAAAGCCAGTGAAATCAGTAAAAAAGCAATAAAGTAATAAAGCGAAAGCAAAAATAGATCTAATTAAAAGAGATAAGGAAGGAAACTACATCCTACTAAAAGGCACCATTGAGAATGAAGCAATATCATTACTTAATATATATGCACCAAGTGGTATAGCATCCAAATTCCTAGAAAAGTTAAAGGAATTAGAGGAAGAAATAGATAGCAAAACTATACTAGTGGGGGACCTTAATCTCCCCCGCTCTGAACTCGATAAATCTAACCTGAAAATAAACAAGAAAGAAGTTAAGGAGGTGAATAGAATCTTAGAGAGACTAGATATGATGGATCTCTGGAGAAAACTGAATGGGGATAAAAAGGAATTTACTTTCTTCTCAGCAGTGCATGGTACATACTCAAAAATAGACCATGTACTAGGGCATAAAAACCTCATAATCCAGTGCAGAAAGGCAGAAATATTAAATGCATCATTCTCAGATCATGATGCAATAAGAATTATGTGCAATAAAGGGCCATGGAAAGATAGAGTAAAAACTAATTGGAAATTAAACAATTTAATCCTAAAGAATGGATGGGTCAAAGAAGAAATTATAGAAACAATCAACTTCATTCAAGAGAACAATAATAATGAGACAACATACCAAAATTTGTGGGATGCACTAAATGAAGTTCTCAGGGGAAGTTTTATATCCCTGAGTGCATACTTAATTAAAGCAGAGAGAAGGGAGGTCAATGAATTGGACATGCAATTGAAAAAGCTAGAAAAAGAACAAATTGAAAATCCCCAATTTAGTACTAAATTAGAAATATTGAAAACCAAAGGTGAGATTAATAAAATTGAAATTAAGAAAACTACTGAATTAATAAATAAAACTAAGAGCTGGTTTTATGAAAAAAATCAACAAAATTGATAGACCTTTAGTCACTATGATAAAAAAAGAAAGAAAACCAAATTATGAGTATCAAAAATAAAAAGGGTGAATCTACCTCCAATGAAGAGGAAATCAAAAAAATAATGAGGAATTATTTTTCCCAATTGTATGCACATAAATATGACAATCTTAGTGAAATGGATGAATATTTACACAATCACAAGTTGCTCAGATTAACTGAAGAGGAAGTGAATTACCTAAATAACCCCATCTCAGAAAAAGAAATCAAACAAGCCATCAATGAACCCCCTAGGAAAAAAACTCCAGGGCCAGATGGGTTTATTAGTGAATTCTATCAAACATTTAAAGAACAATTGATTCCAATACTCTACAAACTATTTGGGAAAATTAGTGAAGGAGTCCTACCAAACTCTTTCTATGACACAAATATGGTAGTGATTCCTAAATCAGGAAGAGATAAAACAGAGAAAGAAAATTATAGACCAGTTTCCCTCATGAATTTAGATGCAAAAATTCTAAATAAAATATTAGCCAAAAGACTCCAACAACTTATCACAAAAATAATACACCCTGATCAGGTAGGATTCATTCCAGGAATGCAAGGATAGTTTAATATTAGGAAAACCATCAGTATAATTGAGCATATCAACAATAAAACTAGCAGAAACCACATGATCATTTCAATAGATGCAGAAAAGGCTTTTGACAAAGTACAACATCCATTCCTATTAAAACACTAGAAAGTACAGGAATAAATGAAGCCTTCCTTAAAATAGTTGATAGCATCTATTTAAAACCATCAGCAAGTATTATATGCAATGGGGATAAACTAGAAGCCTTTCCAATAAGATCAGGAGTGAAACAAGGGTGTCCACTATCACCCCTCTTATTCAATCTGGTACTAGAAACACTAGCAGTAGCAATTAGAGAAGAAAAAGAAATCAAAGGAATCAAATTAGGTAAAGAAGTGACCAAGCTATCACTCTTCACAGATGATATGATGATATACTTAGAGAATCCTAGAGAATCAAGTAAAAAACTACTAGAGACAATAAATAAATTTGGCAAAGTTGCAGGATATAAAATAAACCCATATAAATCCTCAGCATTCCTGTACATCTCTAATGAAACTCAACAGCAAGAGATAGAAAGAGAAATCCCATTTAAAGTCACTGTAGACATTATAAAATATTTGGGTATCTACTTGCCAAAACAAACCCAGAATCTATATGATCACAACTACAAAACACTTCTCACACAAATAAAATCAGATCTAAATAGTTGGGAAAATATCAATTGCTCCTGGCTGGGTCGAGCTAATATAATAAAAATAACAATTTTACCCAAACTAAACTATATATTTAGTGCCATACCAATCAATTTACCAAAAAACTACTTTCTAGAGTTAGACAAATTAATAACAAAATTTATTTGGAAAAACAAACGGTCTAGAATATCAAGGGAATTAATGAAAAGAAATGCTAGGGAAGGTGGACTAGCTATGCCAGATCTTAATCTGTATTATACAGCAGCAGTCATCAAAACTGCTTGGTACTGGCAGAGGTGTAGAGTAGTGGATCAATGGAATAGATTAGGTGCAGGAGACCCAGCAGTTAATGAATATAGTAATCTATTGTTCTATAAAACCAAAGACCCCAGTTTTTGGGATAAGAATGCAATCTTTGACAAAAACTGCTGGGAAAACTGGAATACAGTATGGCAGAAACTGGGCATAGACCATTATCTCACACCATATACCAAAATCAAGTCCAAATGGGTGCATGATCTAAGGGTAAAGGATAATACTGTAAGCAGTTTGGGAAAGCAAGGAATAGTTTACCTGACAAGATTTGTGGAGAGGGGAAGACTTTAGGACCAAACAAGAACTAGAGAGCATTATAAAATGCAAAATGGATAATTTTGATTACATTAAACTGAAAATCTTCTGTACAAACAAAGCCAATGTAACCAAGATCAAGAGGGAGGTGGGAACTTGGGAAAGAATTTTTACAACTTGTGTCTCTGATAAAGGACTCATTTCTAAAATTTATAGAGAATTGAGCCAAAATCTATATGATTACAAGTCATTCCCCGATTGATAAATGGTCAACGGATATGAACAGGCAGTTTTCAGAGAAAGAAATTAAAGATATCTATAAACATATGAAGAAATGCTCTAAATCACTATTGATAAGAGAAATGCAAATCAAAACAACTCTGAGATACCACACCTCTCCAGTCAGATTGGCTAAGATGACAAAACAAGAAAGTGACAAATGCTGGAGAGGATGTGGACAAATTGGAACACTAATACATTGCTGGTGGAGTTGTGAACTGATTCAACCATTCTGGAGAGCAATTTGGAATTATGCCCAAAGGGCTATAAATAATTTCATACCCTTTGACCCAACAATACCACTTCTAGGGTTATATCCCAAAGAGATCACAGAAGTGGGAGAAAGACCCATATGTACAAAAATATTTATAGCAGCCCTTTTTGTGGTTGCAAAGAATTGGAAACTAAAGGGGTGCCCATCAATTGGGGAATGGCTAAACAAGTTGTGGTATATGAATGTAATGGAATATTATTGTGCTATAAGAAACGAGGAGGTGACGGATTTCATAATTATCTGGAGAGACTTATACAAACTGATGCTGAGTGAGAAGCATAGAATCAGAAGAAATTTGAATACAATCACAGACATACCATATCTGTGATGACCAATTATAACAGACTGGACTCTTTTCAGCAATGCAGTGATATAAGTCAATCCTGAAAGACTCAAGAAAGAGAGAAATGCGCCATCCAGAGATATAACTAGAAAGAACTGAGCCTGAATCCTGATGGAAGCAAACTAAATGATCTTTTTCTTTGCATGGTTTGGTTTTATTTCTTCTTTACTATCTTTCATCCCATCTAGTACAATACGCCTTTGTAATTGGAATAATGTCTAATATGAATGTATGTGCAGATCCTATACTGGACTATATGCTGTCGTGGGGGGGGGAAGTAAAGGAAATTTGAAAATCAAGGAACTATGGAATTGAATCTTGTTAACTGAAACTAAACTAATAAATTAATTTTTTTTAAATTACACTAATACTTTTTGGACACTATGTGATATATATGTAATATGCATGAATTTATATGTGTATACATACATATACACATCCATAAAAATAAAATACAAGGTTATTTCTGAAAAAAAAAAGAAAATAAGGTCCTTCAGGAGTCTCCTGTGCTTTCTCTTTGCTATTATTTGTAGCACTTAATCAACAGTTAGTCCATAAACATTAAGAATCTACTACCTGGCAGGTAGTGTACTAAATACTGGGGACATAAAACGAGGCAAAAGAAAGTCCTTGACCTCAAGGAACTGACAATCTAATGGAAGGGGACAATAAACAAAAATATAAATGTGTGTGTGTGTGTGTGTGTGTGTGTGTGTGTGTGTGTGTGTAACACACACATAATAAGCTATATACAAGATAAATCGGAATTTTAAAGTGGGAAGGTACTAGAATTAAGAGAGGTTAAGAAAAACTTCCTATAGAATATGGGGTTTTAGTTGGGCCTTGAAGGAAAGAGAATTCAGTCAGCAGAGATTAGGAGGGAGAACATTCCAGGCATGGAACATGATTATAGAAAATACCCAGAAACAAGAAAGGGGATATTTAGTTCAAGGAAAAAGAAGGAGGCCAGTGTGACTAGATCAAAGAGGCAGGTTCTAAGATATAAGAAGACTGGAAAGATGGGAGGGTCCCAAGTTATAAAGGGTTTTGATTATCTGAGGATTTTGATTCTAGAAACAAAAGGAACCAATGAAGTTTAATGAATGGTGGTTTCGGGGTAGGATGACATGGTAAGATCTGCACTTTAGGAAAATCACTGACAGTTAAGTGGAGGATGTATCTATTTACAGGCAGGCCACCACAATGGTCCAGGTATGAGCTGATGATGGCCTATGACAGAATGATGGTGGTATCTGAGGAGAGAGTGGAGCACATTTGAAAAACATTACAAAGGTAAAATCAAAAGGCATAGCCAATAGATTAGATAAGAGGAATGAGAGTGTAAAGCAGAGGATGTCACCTAGGTTGGTCATAAGTCTGAGGTATTAAAAAGGTGGTTGCCCTCAATAATAATAAAGAAATTAGGACAGAGGTGGGGAGGATGTTTCGGAGGAAAAATAAGCAGCTCAGTTTTGGACATGCTGAGTTTAAATGTATCCTACATCCAGTTTGAAATGTCTGAAAGGCAGTTAGGGATGTAAGACTGGAGGTCATTATAGAACTCAGGGCAGGATAGGTAGATTAAAGAATCATCAGAGTAGAGATGATAATTAAATTCAAGAGAAATCATCAAGTGAAGTAACAAGGGGGAAAAGAGAAGAGGCCCAGCAAAGAATCCTGTGGGATACCCATATCACTTAGAGGAAGTATTACAGATAAAAATCCACAAAAGGAGACTGAGAAGGATTGGTCCATAGGAGGTCCACGTAGAAAGAGAACCAGGAGAGAGCAATATCCTGAAAACCTACAAGAAAGTGTCAAGAAGACAGTGCTCAACAATGTCAAAGTTATCAGAGAGGTCAAGGAAAATGAGGACTGAAAAAAAAAGCTTTTGGATTGGGCAATTAAGAGATCACTGGTAACCCTGGAGGAAGTAGTTTTGGTGGAATGAAGAATGTACGGATTGCAGATGTCCTTTTCTAGGAGTTTAGCCACAAACTGCAAAAGAAATATAGGATGATAATTAACAGTGATGAAAGGATCAAGTGAGGATTTTTCGAAGATGGGAAGACATGGGCATGTTTGTAGCAGCAGGGAAGTAGCTAGTAGACAGGGAGTGATTGAAAATAAGCAATAGAGTGGGAATAGGGAGGTGGTCTGTTGGAAGAGGGGATGGAAAGGAATCATTTGTGCAGGTCGAGGAGATAGCCTTCGTAAGGAGTACACTTCATGTGAGAGAGTGATAGAGGAAGAGATAGTGGCAAAGGGTATATGAGTAATATAAGATAAGGAAGAGGAGACGAGGGAGCTCATGGAGGATGGCCTTAATTTTTTTTAATAAAATATGAGGCAAGGTAGTACTCAGCTGAGAAGGTAGATGTAAGGGAAGCCATGGGAAGTTTCCTTCCTCGTGTAAGTATAGTTTGGAAAGTTTGGAAGGGCCACTGTAGAGAAAGGGACAGTGAGTTCATGAGGGAGGCAAAGTAAGATTACCTAGCAGCAGTGAAGGCCCAGTTGAGATTGTATAATAGAAATAGATCAAAGAGGCAGGTTCTAAGATATAAGAAGACTGGAAAGATGGGAGGGTCCCAAGTTATAAAGGGTTTTGTCTATCTGAGGATTTTGATTATAGAAACAAAAGGAACCAATGAAGTTTAATGAATGGTGGTTGCGGGGTAGGATGACATGGTAAGATCTGCACTTTAGGAAAATCACTGACAGTTAAATGGAGGATGGATCTATTTACAGGCAGGCCACCACAATGGCCCACTTTTGTTCAGCAATATATGTATAAGAGTGATGGCAGTAGATGGTAGGAGTCATGTAAAGCTGAGGCTTGGCAGAGCACAATCAGCAATACGATAATGGGGCTAGGGACTCAGAAAAAGAGATACTATGGAGCTGAAAAGATTTGCTAAGGGGTCAATATGGCAAAAAAGAGGAGAAAATGGCTAAAGCAAAAGTATATTGGCCTGAGAAAGAACTGAGGGGTCAAGGGAATGAAGGCTATAGTGTTAACATAGCAGGGTTTGGTAAGGAAAAGCAGAGGGAGAAGTAGAAATAGATTATGGTAGGATTATGGCTGGATGAGGACAATTCAAAACGCTTGAACATAGAGGTGGTATATCTGTGGCTGATGGCAAGATGAAGAGTATCACTATCTTTATGTGGCTGAGATGAAGTAGAACAGTAGGCTCATGGGAAATGAGGAGGTTGAGGAGACTGGTTAGGATATTTGAGAAATAGTCAGTTTGTATATTCAAGTCCCCAAAGAGCTGGAGAGAGAAGACAAAGTTTTTCCTTCAAAGTTTAGCTCAAATGCTACCTTCTGCATAATTATTTTCCTGATGTTAACAGCAGCTATTGCCTATATCCTATCCCCCCAATTACCTTGCATTTACTTTGCATATGCTTATAATTTTTACATGTTGTTTCCCGAAAAGAACGTAAAGTCCTTCAGGGCAAGGACTATTTAATTTCTCACTCTGCACCCTCTGTATTATTAGCAAGAGCTTAATAAATGCTTGTTGATTTAGTTCCTCATCCATTTTCTTATTCAGAGAAAACTAGAAAGATAAATAAAATGAGGCAGAATAAATTATCAAAACTAGAATAACTTAGACTACGTCCAACAATAATGTAAAGGAAAACAATTTTGAAACTTCAGAATTCTGATCATAGCAATGACTAATCACAACCAAAAGATTCATGAGGAAATATGCCTCCTGCTTCTTGGCATGAAATGAATATACTGAAAAAGACACTTTCAAATACATTAAATGAGTAGATTCCATTTGCCTAGCTATATTTGTTCATTACAAGAAACTTCAACAAAGAGGGTGAGTTAGTATAGAATGAGAAACAAATTGTCAAAGTAAATTATCAATTTATTTTGGGTGGCTATACTTATTACAAACAAAGGATCCTTTCATGGGTAATATGGGTTAGTAGGTAATTATAAAAATAAGCAATTTTCTTTGGAAAGGGGAAAGCAGCACAATTGGGGTTAAGTGACTTGCCTAATGTCACACAGCTAGTTAAGTGTTAAGTGTCTTGGGCCGGATTTGAACTGAGGTCCACTGGACTCCAGAGCTGGTGCTCTATTCACTGTGCCACCTAGATGCCTCCAAAATAAGCAATTTTTAAAAAATACATAGAAGGAAAAAAGTTCTGGAAACATAATGAGATTTTGTCACTATACTGTTAAATATAAACACTTAATATATGTGTATATAAAGTATATCTATCTATACATACCTATATATATACATATACATATAACATATACTTAAAAAAAACAGAATATTCATAACTAAAGTTCAATTTCATATGTAATTCTCTTTTTGCACTCTTTATATTAATAAATGTTTGTACTTGTTATTAAGTTCATAATCATAAATAATTTAGAACAGAGGTATACTCTATGCAATTAAGAGGTGCGTGAGTAGGATTTTAGTGGTTTACATAACTACACAAAAATTCTCTTCTAGCTTACATAATTCTTTACTTCTATGAGAAAGTGTATAGGGGAAAATTTGGTTGAGATTCTAACATGTTTAAGAAGCAAGGCATAATTTTATATTTTAAACTATGGGGAAAACACTGGAATGAGTCAAAAGACCTTGATACAAATATCCCAATGCTCTGACACTTAATAGCCACAGGACCTTGGGTAAGTTGCTTCACTATTATGAGGCCTACTTTTCTCATCTTCATAAAGCTGACAATTGTACAAGACTCCCTGCCTCATAGAGATATTGTTAGGAAAGGTATTTGTACACTATAAAATTACATGATTTAAAGAAAACTAGAAGTCTAAATTATTGTAGGTACCAAATATCAATGTAAATCTAAAACATAAAATTTAGGTAACTCTAAGTCATAATCCTTTCAACAACTCTTCCTGAACAAAGAGTACTTTTATGTACTGTGTTAATGAGTGCAGTTTTGTACAGCAGGAAGGTAACAGAAATAAATAATAATAAAAGTTTTAAAAATTTGAGCCTTTTGTCCAACAACTTAGATCATGCTTCTAAATAAGCTAATAAAATGGGCAAATGAAGGGTAATAGCAAAAAAAAAAAAAGAAAATTTTATTTCAGAAATGATATAAATTGGCATGTTGCTTTACAGTTTTAAAAGTGTTTTCCACATAATAAAGAATTTAAAGTTAATATCCCATCACCTCAAAATTAAAGAAGAGGAATCTTAAGCTCAGGAAGGAAAAAAAAAACACAACTATCAGAGCCAGGTCTTAAATCCAGATATCTTAATTCTAAATGTAGAACCATTTCTACTCTATCATAAGCCTATATATTGTTAATGGAACGGGAAGATCTTTCTTGCCCATTAATAGGTCAATGTGACATGCTCTGAGCCTGAGTCACATGGAGCCTATATTCATAGCAGTCGCTGTGAGTATAGCATCGGCAATATAACCTATAATCTTCAAAAAGTCTAAGTTTAGTATGTGTCATAAAGTATAATCTTAAAGCAAAATGGCTTTTTGCAGTGACTACAACAAAAGATTACTTAAATATACTTTTTTGACACTAGTGTCAAAGAGAAATACCCTGCTGTCCCATAACTCATAACTACTCAATGAAAATTAATATATGTGTCATTTCTATATATGTTAACCAAAGAAATATAATGCATTTTCTTTCATTTCTATAAAATCTTAAAAAAATAAATAAGGCCTATTATAATCAAGCAGTATATTAAATCAAAAGGCTTGTTTTATTTGGTTTTCATTAAAGCTATGTGATGTAGATTTCTCAGAATGTTTTCCTAATTTTAAGAGAGATGCTTATCAAAGAGCTAAACTAACGTAATAAAACTACAAAAAACATAGGGGAAGAGACTATATCAGTACCTTCTATTCTGTGAGTAGCTCATAGGCTTGGTTAATGGTTTTTCCATATGCAAGAGATCACAAAATACTAAATTCTTTTATAACCTGTGCTGTGTCAGTAGTTACTTTATTTACTAAATGCTATAGCAACTGTTAAGGGAAAGGTTATTTACCACCCTTAAACCATAAGGACATATGAATCTATATGTCTCCTTGTACAGAGGGGAAAGCAGAAGCAGAAGCATTAACCAGAAGATCTCAATCCTTGAAAATACCAGATTTTTACTTCTGCTACAAACTTGGTATGAGAAGGCCCAACACACATTTAAGATTTGTGAGCCAACAAATTCTAAAATAGAAGGCAAAATGCATAAATAAAGACCAGCTATAACTTATATCTATAACTGGTTATAACTTGTATCTGCTTAGAAGCAAAGTACATATATGCCTTTATTTTTCCAAGGTAACCTTAAAAAAAAAATCTTTGGAATATAGTAAGATTGTTGTAAAGCAACCTGGAGATCTCCTTTACAAAAAGGAGGTAAAATCAAGTTCACTATAATGACCCAGAATTTTCTAACTTAAACTCACATTTTCTTCTTTTAGAAGATACAAGTAATCTGTTTACAAACTTAGAAAATGCAGGTGCATATATACCAAAATTTGAGCCAAAGAACAAAGTTTTAAAATTTTTTATTTAGTTCTATTTTTAAATGATTGCTATTTTCCTTAAATTAGGAACAATATTGAGTGCCTCTCATTTCAAGTTTTTTTTTGAACATGTTAAGAATCTATAAATCAAAGGAAAATTCTATCTTGAAAGACTTTAAATGACTGCCTCAAAGCAAATATTGTAGTAAACCTCTTAATTCACACATATAAAAACCCTTGCTTTGAAATAGAAACTTCAAGGATTTGTATTCAATTTATTTGTCAGTCTTATGCAGATGATCAGACCTATAGAGTCTACATAAAAACACTTTTATCTAATGCCAATTTAAAAAGTCAAGACAAAAGCAAAAGAAGTGAGAATAACATGTATACATACACACACATATATATATGCAGACATATATAAACTTATGTAGATACACATAAACACAAAAAACACAACTAAGGCGGCAAACATTGCAGGAAAAGTTATAATGCATTTAATTTATGATGGAAGGGAATATAAAAAAGCAGAAAAAGTAAAGAACACACATTGAGGCATCATGGTCTATTAGCTAAACATTCTTTTTAGGAACCATCTTACAAATTTTATCCTTTTTTCCTCCCTTTATGTCAGTAGACAGGTTTTTTCTTACCTTGATATGATTTCCCAAAATCTGATTAAAATGAGGATTTCTGCCTGAGATTTTATTTCTCTTTATCCCCAACTAACTTTAGAACCTTTACTAACTCCACTTAAAACTAAAGATCAATTTTTACTTCTAATCTAACCACTTTAGTGGTTTTTGAAAGAAAGGCCCTGTACAACAAAATGAAATGTATCATTTGTTGCATTGCAAATTTTCCCTAATGGATCCTTGAAGGATACATAAACAAATTAGCATTAGAAATACTGTACTATATTTGAATATCAGAAAAATGCTGCTACTACGCTGGCAATGTGATTTTTTTGCTGATGGCAAACCATAAAACAAAGATATTTTAAAATGACTGTTGTTGTTCAGTGGTTTTGCAGTTGCATCCAACTAATTGTGACCCCATTCAGTTTTCTTGGCAGATATATTGGAGTGTTTTGCCATTACCTTTTCCAGTTCATTTTACAGATGAGGAAACTGAGGCAAACAGGGTTAAGTGACTTGTCCAGGGTCACACAGTTTAGTAAGTGTCTGAGGCTAGATTTTTATTCAGGAAGATTAGTCCTCCAGTTCAAATCTTAGATATTTCCAATCTCAGACAGCTAAGAGGAGGAAGGATTGGGGTGGGAAAGAGACCTGTGAAAGGAAAACCAACTGGCAGGGCATTTCAATAGTCTAGGTATGAGGTGATGACAGCCTTAGATAGGGCAATGACATTATTAAAAGACAAGCTGTTAGGAAGGTAGAAAAGATAGGACTTGGAAACTGGATGGGGTGTGTGTGAGAAGGTTGTGGTGTCCTCAGTAGTAATGGGGAAGTAAGAAATAGAAAGAGAGAAGGAAGATAAATGTTCAAGTTTGGACATGTTAAGTTTAAGATATCTATAGGACATCTAATCCTAGATGTCCAAAAAAGAGTTGGAGAAGTGAAACTGAAGGTCAGGAGAGAAGTTAGGGCTGGACAAATACATCTGAAAACCATTTACACAGACATAATAATTGAATCCAAGGAGCTGATAGAGGGAGGAGCTATACTTATTTTTATGTAAATAAGCATTTTCCTCTTTCTTTGATCTCTGAGGTTATGTACCTATTAGTGGTATCAAAGGTTATGCACAGTTTATTACCTCTTGGGATGTAATTCCAAATTGCTTTCTACAATTCATCAAAAGTGCAGCTAGGTGTCTGACTTCTAGTTCCTCGAAGAATTCTCATTTTCTTTTTCGGGCATTTTTGCCAATCTGATAGCTGTAAGGTAGAACCTCAAAGTGTTTTGTATTTGCATTTATCTAATAATTAGTACTTTTGAGCTAAAGATCAACTTTTTACTTCTAATCTAACCACTTTAGTGTTTTTTGAAAGAAAGGCCCTCTACAAGAAAATGAAATGTATCATTTGTTGTACTGCGAATTTTGTTTTTGGTCACATAGCTATGGATAGTTTGGTTTTCTTGCTTTGAAAATGCCTGGTTCATATCCTCTGACTATCTTGTAGGGAATAACTTTTTTTTTTATTAGTTTGAATCAATTTCTTATAAAAAACTTTGCAAAAGTTTTAGAGCTATTAAAGCTTAATGGCATAAGACTGTATTTTTACTTTTGTAGCACACTGTATATCTTGAATGTGAGACCTTTATCTGGTAAATTTTCTGCAAATATTTTTCCCAGTTTATTGTCATCTAATTTTAATTGCACTGATTTTATTTGTGCAAAAACTTTTAAATTTTATGTGATCAAAATTGTCCATTTTATCACCTGTTATCCTCTTTATGACTTCTTTGGTCATTATCTCTATAGCTGTAAATGGTAATTTCCAAATTATTTGTCTAATTTGTTTATGATATGACCTTTTAAATAAAAATCATGTGTCTATTTGGTGCTTTTCTTCATATTTGGTATAAAATGTTGGATGATACCTGCTTCCTGTTTTCCAATTTTCCAAGGAGTTTTTTTTTTTTAACACTTTATCCTGGAGCTGATGTTTTCAATATTATGAAATACTATGTTATTCTGTTTGTTTACATGTACATATTTTGTATCTATATCTATTCCACTGATCAATCTCTCAATTCTTAACCAGTACAAGAGAAATTTGTGACTAATGCTTTGTAGTTTAACTTGAGATCTGGTACTTCCTGACGCCTTGTCTTCATGTTTTCTTTCATGATTTCTTTTGAAATTCTTTCCTTTCTGTCCTTCCACATGAATTTCATTGTTATCAGCTCAGAAAAGTAACTCTTTGGTAGTCTGCTAAGGCACTGGCTAAGTAAAGGAATTTAGGAAATAATTGTCATTTTTTAACAGTGATATAGTGTCCTCATGAACAATTAATATTTCTCAGGTCTATATTCTAAAAAGAGTGTTCTGTAATTTTGTCATATACTTTCTTTAGGTGTCTTCATAAATATTTTCCAAAATATTTCATTTGCACTCATTTCACCTAGAATTTCTCTTTTCATCTTCTCTTTTTTCTAGATTTTGTTACTACTATATTGAAATGTTAAGGATTAATGTAGATTTGTTTTATATTTTAAACACTTACTGAAGTTAATTTTTAATTTTTTAGTTGATTTTTTGGGTTTCTCTAGATGGACCATCATATCATCCTCAAAAAGCAATAATTTTGTCTTTTTCTTTCCCTATTAATTCCCCCCCTTTTTTAATACTGCTATAGGTAGTATTTCTAGAACTATATCAACAATAGCAATCATAATGCATATCCTTGCTTTAGCTTTGATCACACTGGAATGGCATCTACTCCTTTCCATCAATGAATAAGGTTAGTTCTCACTTTCAGATGCATGCTACTTACAATACTAAGGAAAGATCCATTTAATCTTAGGTTTTCTGATTATTTTTAAACAGAAAGTATGATTGGTTTTTGTTAATAACTTTTCCAGCATTCACTGATATATATATATTAAATTTTAAAAATTATTTTGTTATTAATTTGGTTTACTGTATTTATAGTTTTTTATATTGAACTAATCATACATTCCCAGTATAAGTCCAACCTGGTTATAATACACAATCTTTTAAATGTTGTTATAGCCTATGTGCAGATATTTTGTTTAAAACTATTGAAATTTTATTTAAAATTATCAGTGTTCCAGGGAGAATACTGGTCTCTAGTTTTCTTTCTCTGTTTCATCTCTTCATGGTTTAGGCAATAAGACCATATCTGTATCACAGAGTATGATAAAGGTCCCTTATATTTTTGCAAATCATTTAAGTAATATTATAATTAATTATTCAGTTTATGTGACAATAGAATTAATTGTTCTTTAAGAACTTGGTAGAATTCCTTGGTCCAGAAGTTTGGTTTTTTTTCCCCCTTGGAGAGTTCATTTATACATTTTTCCATTCTTTTCTTATATTAGATAATTCAAAAATAGCAGTTTTGTTGGCATATAATTAGGCAAGATAGGGTAACACAATTTGATTTGTTTCACTCTTTTTCATCATTAGACTAAGCTGTTTGCCCATTTCTACTTTTATTTGTAAATTCAATGCTTTCCTGTTTTTAATTTTCTTCATCTCTTCTTTCATTTTTTGGATTTGTATTTTGGTGCTTAGTTCATTTTTTTGTTAGTTTTGAAGGTTTTTTTTAGTTGTATTCCCAAATTATTATTGATCCTTACTTTATCTCTTTTATAGATGAACACATTGAGAAATATTAATTTTCCCCTAAAGACTACTTTACCTAATTACCAAAAACTTGGATGTGTTGCTTTATTGTTGCTATTTTCTTTAATGAAATCAATTAATTTTTCAATGGTTTGTTCTTGGCCCTCCTCAGTTTGGGGGGATTATTCATTCACAAATTAACTTTTAATCCTTCTTTCAGCTGCCTTTTGCTGAATATAATTTCTTCCATTGTCATCAATAAATATGTTTATTTCCATCTTCTGCATTTGTTTGTGAAATTTTTATAGTTTTCAATACTGCACCACTGTTGAGTTGTTTTCAGTCATGTCCAACTCTTTGTGACCCCATTTGAGGTTTTCTTAACAGAGATACCAGGGTGACTGATCTTCCTTAAATTCAGTTCTTAACATGTCATCTCCCTATTGGACAAAATCCAGTGGTGCCCTATCACTTTATAAAGCCAAGTACGAGCAGCTTTCCAGAGGATTGCTGCTATGAACAGCTTTAAGGTTCTGATTACATAGTATAGTGAACTCTCTGTTCAGTAATAAAATAAGACAAAACATTGACAGAAACCAAAGAACATCATTCACAATGTTATAGCATAACAAGTTATCACTAAAGTGGCCACATAGTTTTAAACAAAAGACATCATTCAGTAAATCCTTAACTCAATCATCCTTAAGGAGCAGGTCTCCTTAAGATACACAATGTAGAAAGGTAAAAGTTCTGTACCCCTAGGTCACAGTAAGTCATGATCTTCTCAATCAATACACAGTATCCAAGTAAAGTCTTCTTTCATCTCAATTTGAGGCTGGCTCTCAGGACCCTCTCTTCCATGGTCCCAGCTCCTGCCTGAATCTACCCAACTGTCACCTGGATTCAAAGGCAGGCAGCTCTCAGCTCCTTGTCCAGCTCCTCACCCAGTTCCCATTACATATTGAAGCTCACAGTGTCCAGTCCCCCCAAGTCCTTCACATTTCCTGTTTCTGGGAAGACAAAGCTCAACAGAGCCAAAACAACATCCATGCACATTGCCAGCACCATCATCAATTCACTATCTGCCTGTGAAATCAGCACAGCCCCACAAACGAAGTCCAAGAGGGCAAAACAAATCATCAGTAAAATCCCATGACCTCTGAAACCCTCCTCCAGGACTTCTGTAAACAGACAACTAGAAAATCCTCTTTCAGGGCTTCTAGTAAGGTCCCCAGGCTTCTGTACAAAGTATCATAAACAAACATCAACAAAGACAGAACAGCCAAACATAGACTGCCAGGATACTACAAGTTTTCTCCTTCTTGACTCTGCCACCACAAGAGTCCTCTTCTCAGTTCTTCTCAATTCTCTTCTCAGTTCTTCTCAATTCTCTTCTCAGTTTTCAGTTCTCTCTTCTCAGTTCTTCTCTCTCCAGCCTGGGCTCTCCTTATATATGATCATTAGCTCCTCCCCCTCCTGTTGCATCAGATACAGGAATTCACAAGTTCTAGGGTTCACAAGTTATGGAGTTCACAAGTTCTGCTTCTCAACAAAGTCTTGATACAATCATGGGCAAGAACTGAAACAAGGCACTAAATACTTCTTTGCTTGCCATTACATCCTTCCACAATCAAATATAAAAAATCCTGTTTGGCTTTTAAAGCTTTTTGTAAACAGTCTTTTAACTTCCCCAGTCTTCTTAGAACTTACACCCCATTCTACTACCATATACTCTATGATCCACTTAACACTGGCCTCCTTATTATTCATACACCACATCCCATATCTCCATGGTGCATTCCAGGCATTTTCATTCCCCATGCCTAGAACTCTCTTCCTCTTTATTTATACCTGCAGGTTTCCCTAGCTTCCCTCAAGTCTCAGCTAATACCACACATTCACAAAGATGCCTTTCCCAGCCCCACTTAATCTTAGTGCCTTCTCTCAGAAATTATTTATCCTATCCAGTTTAACCTATCATTAGCTTCTTTGTCACATAGTTGTTTATATGTCATCTCCCCTTTAGATTCTAAGTTCCTTAAAAGCAAAGACTGTCTTCTACTTTTCTTTGTATCCAAAGAGCTTAGCACAGAGCCCAGCATATGCCAGGCACTTAATAAATGCTTGTAGACAGACTGACAGGAAATGTTTTGCATATAAAGCAGTACTTGATCTCAGTCTTCAAAGACAGTAGGAATTCTAAGAAGAAATGAGAATATGCAACAACCAACAAAAGAGGGACAGCCAATGAAAAGGCACAAAGTGGTGACCTAAAAACTCTGGGAAATTGTTAGTAAGCCAGTTTAGATGAAAAATTGACCAAATGAAAGTGAGTAGCATGAAATAAATCTAGAAGGGTAAACTGTAGTCAGATCATAAAGGACTTTCAAGGCCAGGATTAAGAACTTGTCTTTGATGATATAAAAGAATTGTGATGAGGTCTGAGTTGACATAGGAATAGATGAACTCCAAGGTCCCTCCCAAAACTAAATTTACATGAGTCTAATATAAAATAGCAACAATAAGGGCAAGTCAATATATAAACACTGATAGTCAATATTTAAGTGAACTATAAAACTCTCCCACAGGATTGTAAACACCATAAGGGGAAAAAATACGTCCTATTTGTCTTTGAATATATATCAGAACGTAGCACAATATTCCCGACATAATCAGAGCTTAATAAATATTTGTTCAATTAAAGTGAATCCCCTTAAGAGTTCTAGAAATATAGTATAATATCCTTGAGTTTAGCTTAGGTCATTTCATTATTTGGGTGATACTATATGTACACAGTCACAAATATATGCATATATATATATATGCTCATATATACATGTATATGAGGGTATGTATACTGTATATGTTTCTATATATGTTTAGGTATGTATATATTTATTAATGCTTACTATGTGTCAGATACTGTACTAAGAACCAAAAATTACAGGTATAAAGATTTAATAATCATCGCAATGAGCTTAAGAGTATAGTATTAATATAAATATACTTAAGGGTAGTTAATGATGACCTGGCAACTTCAACCAGATTCTTTGACCAGAATCTTTTTAGAAGATAAACATATAAAATGATAAAAACAAACAATAGGATTCCTATTTATCTCTACCTCCTGGCTTCCTTTAAGTCTCATTTAAAATCCAACTTTGTACAGTAAACCTTTCCTGATCCTTCATAATTCTAGTGGCTTCCCTCTATTGATTAGCTGCAATTTATCCTGTTGATAGCTTGTTTGTACAGTTATGTGTATGCTGCATCCACCATTAGACTATGTGCTCCTTGATATTTGCCTTTATTTGAATCCTCAGCACTTAGCACTATGCCTAGCATGTAGCTAATGGCTAACATATGTATATTTTCCAATTTATGCAAAAGTTTCACAAGAAAAAATTGCATACATATTAGGGGAAATCCTAGGCAGTCAAAAGGACATCCCCAGAAAATTAGGTGAACTCTTGTGACTAATTTACAGGAGAACATACATAAGAGTCACAAAGAATAGATATTCATACATAGGTTGCAATTTGAATCACTGAAAAGATTGCCCCTATAAATGAGATAATGGATCCTTTGACATATTTATGTATCTGGGAAAAGTAAAAGCTCAAAAGAGGGATGGCCTGCTGAATGAGGGAAATATACTTGGAAAACAAAAAGATAAAAAAAATGTAAGATATAAAACTATGTTAAAAGATATAAACAAACTAGAATAAAGAATCAAGTCTAATAAAATGACATTTCACTGGGACAAAATAAAGTCCTACACTTGGGTTCAAAAATTATTTGAACAAATACATAAGAAAGGAGGTACAAAGGATCAAGGGCTGGTCCCAAAGTTCTGAGATTTTTTAGTGAACTGAAAACTCAATATACATCAACAGCACAATATGGTCAGCAAATAATCTATTGCTATTTTAGGCTGCATTAAGAGAAGCAAAGAGATCAGGAACAAAATGAGAAAGGTGACTGGCAAACATGGCAAAATGAAAAGAAGTCCAGCTTTTTCTCACAGTTACTCCAACAAAAATAGAGAAAGAGGGCCGACCGACCGACCAGTGACCAGGAAGTTCAAGGGGAATCCACAACCAATCATTTTATAGCCCTGATGAACAAAAAGAGACAACCAAAGATCAGCCTTCCAGAATGGGGAAAGGGAAGTGCATACTGCTGCAAAGCAGCCACAGGCCACAGGGCTAACAGAGCCTGAGGCTATGCCCCAAGCAGGAAGCAAGAAAAGAAGACAGTGCCTATGGCTGTATACACCTAAGGAAGGAGGAACAAGAACAGGAGACAGGAACGAGGCTACAGATGGCCAGCAGACCTCAGAGCTCGAAGACAAAACCAAAAGATACAGCACCAACTGAGTGTAGAGTTGTTCCCTTCTTTTGTATTAGTGTCTTGAGTAAATAGCTTCATAATAGTTTTTAGCATGGCTATCTTTTTTCTTTACTCATCGTCCTAGCCTTATTTCCTAAATTGGGACTCTGTGTTTGAGCAAGGCTCTGTGCTCCTCTTTAAAAATGCTAAGGCTTTTTTATTTTGGTCCCAATATGTATTCTCAGTGTGTATTGCTGATTTTCCTGAGTATTACTGACTGCTATGTTCTTCAAAGATCTTAGAGGCAAAGAAGGCAAAGGAGCTCCAAATCACATATATGGCTGTTGTGCACGGCACTATTAATAAAAAAAATGACAGAAATAAGAGGTGAAGGGGATAGGGTGGGGGCAGAGGATAAGAGAAGGATTCTTGGATAGGTGGGTAAATTAAGGAATAGGAGGGCAAAATAGCAGGTAGAAGTAAAGCAGAGGAGTAAGGAGGGATTAGAATAGAGTGAGAAGCATAATGAGGAAAAATAGGAAAAAACAACATATACAATAAGTAATGATAGCTTAGAATGTGAATAGGATTAATTTATTCATAAAATGGACATTGACAGCGGATTAAAAATTTGAATTCAACAATATGTTGCTTTCAGGAAATGCTATAAAATTAAGGGATACAACACAAACAAAAAATGAAGGTCAGGAGTAGAATTTATTATATAAAAACGCAGGGGTAGTCATGTTTCAGAGAAAGTAAAATAAATTTAATAGATTTAATCAAAAGATAAAAATAGGGAAACTACACTATGTGTCAACCATAACATTCAATAGTGTTTTACAAGGAGGGGGCAATCTGCAGCCTCAAGACCATATGTGGCAGTATAGATCCTCAAGTTCAGTCCTCTGACTGAATCCAAACTTCACAAAACAAATTCTTTTATTAAGAATTAAATTAAATTTCTAAAAATCATCTTACTATAACAAAATTCATTTAGAACAACAAAAGGAACTTCAAAGAAGCCAGGTGAAAAAAAAGATGTAAAGGAAGCAGATCCAGTAGTATCAGACCTTAAATCATATTATAAGAGCAGTGTTGAAGCATAAAATGGATAATTTTGATTATTTTAAATTAAAATTTTCTTGTATAAATAAAATCAATGCAGCCAAGAATAGAAGGAATGGAAAAAAATTGAAGGAAAACTTTCACAGACAATCCCTCAGATTGGGATTGGGTTGGAATATTTCTACGGTGTAGAAAATGATGACTGACAAAGAAAAACATGGAAAGATTTGGATTTATAAAAGAAGATGCTATCCACTTTCAGAGAAACAGATGACAAGTAGAAATAAGCATAATACAGTCTTACATATATGTTTATGAGTGTGCATATATATATGTATATATATAAATGTGCATGTTTAAAAATGTCTAGGTTTATTATACACAATATACATACACATAAGTCAGGGCTTAACTACAGCCTTCAGGGAGGGACAAAATAAAGTAAAAATTACATAGAAAAGAAGAAAAAAAAACCTAACAAGGAAGCAGAGAGAAGCTGGACAGCCTTGAAAATAATGTGTAATATTTATTATATCAATTTTCTTGAAATAGAAATGTTTGCTTTATATTGAATCCTCTCTTATGTTTTGCTTTGTACATGGCACAGTCTTTTTCCTTTCTTATTTTGTACTTAAGTTTACAATAAAGTTTTAAACTTTTTAAAAAGAGAAAAAATAATTAAAATTAAAAACATTAAAAATGAGCATGTATTGAGTCATAAAAACATCACACACAAACCAGGAAAAAAAGACATTAAACATCCTTTACTAAGCACAATATAATTGTAAGTATGGGTAAGGTATCAAGGAGGAAAAAAAGTGATGAAAAATTTGCTAGTCAGTTTCTTACTCAAGAGCAGTCTCATGGACAGCACAGATGGTAGTAAAGGCATACCTGAGATGCATATTCAGACAAAGAACACAGATCTCTAGGTCTCTGACATATACAATTGTTGTTACTGGGCACACTGAAAAGGTCTAAGTGGGAAGAGGACCTTTAGGGCAGTCAATCACTGGGAGGTCTACTCTTGGAGCACCCCTTTATTGACTACATGGGCACTGAGATTAGGAAAGATGCAGGTTATAGCATTACCTCCCTGATGTCATGGTCCTCTTCAAAAACAAAGGACAAACAAAGAGCAACCTCTGTAAGCAGAGAAGGATATGGCCGCTTGGGACCAAGCTTCCAGTTGGATGTTATGGGAATGGGAATTTAAGATCTTCCCTGCCCCTAGGCCCCTTGAATAGGCTTAAGTCACTGTGAGAACCTTCCCTGATTTGAAAATATACTCTGCCCCCTAACAGACTGAATGTGGTCACATGGAGCCTGTGGTGGGAGGCTTGGTTTTCAGGAATGCCCACACCTTGGTGGTCTGTGATTGGGCAGGGGGTTAAGAGGGTTGGGACATTCTCTGAGGCAGAAAAAGCCTATATAAACCCTGATGTGAAGCTTTGTTCTAGCGCTTACTTTAAGAAGTGTTGTGTGATCTGACCAGATGAGATTCTCGGCAGCCGTCCAGCCCCCTGGCTTTGAAAACCCAGATGCTGGTGCTTACCAATCTGGTAACTGTGACTAGGTATGAATGTGATGGTTAGACAGTTGGAAGCCTGTCTGCCAAAATGTTTCTCTGCCTATAACTTCTGCTTGTAACTTGTTTGTATTCTCTGAAGTTTGGGGCACTGACCTTTTTCCCCTGAACTCGGTAAATATCATATGTTTGATTAAAGCAAGACTGATAACCCATTTTGAGTTGCTTTCCTTAAGAACCTGTATTGGCAGCTACCCTGGGTATGCTGGGGTGCTTGCTGCTACATTGGGCAACACGGATATCTTTTTTCCTTTCTTTTTTTCCTTTCTTCTTTATTTATTCTCTCTTCACATACAGTATCACACCCCTATGTGCCAGTGCTCTGCCCAATCTTAATCTCTGAAACCTTTTGTTTTTTCTCATAAAGACCAGCCTTAACTGCAAATCACTCTAGTCCCAGACCAAGCTCTACTTGATCACTACCCCCTAGTAGGCTCAGAAAAGAAGTAAATAACAACTGTTTCTGCTTTGGCAAGAAACCCTGAGAGTTTACTCTTCCCAGTTCTATATTTTTTCAAGAGGTCCTTCTTTGCTTCATCTTTTTTTTTTTTAAGCCCTAATCACTAAATGTGTGCTGCCTCATTCAAACTGAAGCCTGTTAAAGACCTTTGCTTGAAAAGACCAAGGTCCCCTACTGCATCCTGGGCCATCTCCAGTTGTCCTGATCCATATCTGGCCACTGAACCCAAATGACTACAGAGGAGAAAGTGAAGCTACTGACTGCACAGCCCTCCCTCACTTAAATCCAAATCATTTGCATGTCACAGCATCACCTCTCTGATGTCATAGTCCCTTCCAGAATGAAGGACAAACAGCAAACAACTTTGCATGCCTGGATTAGATAAAATTTGCTGAACTGATCATAATCCACAGAGCACTGTATTCCATTTCCTAAATGTAGCTAACTAAATCAGTATAGAGTACTGATTTATATATAGCAATTTCTAGGTACATAGGTGGGTCAATGTTCAATGTTCAATCATGGAGTCATGCCTGCCACAGGCCAGAAAAGAATAAATCAATCCTCACAAGAATACATATCCTACTTAACAGTCAATGAAAAAAAGATTACAAACTAAACAGAGGCTAAATAACTCAATCCTAGAGACATGAAGGATCAAAGAACAAATTATAACAATAGATAAATTTTAAAATACAATTCAATGAGACAATGTATCAAACTTTGTTTGATAAGACCAAAGCTGCCACTGGGGGGGATTTTATATCTCTAAACACATTGATCAGATTGTTGGTGTTTTTATTTTTTCCTTTATTCTCATAGACAACCCATGACACAAGGAGAGTGATGGCTTCGCTTTCAAATGAAATGGATTTTAATGAGGCAGAGCTGTGCAAAGTCATCACCCTCACTCCTCCAGAGTCATCTGAGTCCAGTTGCAAGACACAGGTCAGAGCAACTGGTGACGGCCCCAGATGCGATAGCAAAATGGTCTTTTTAAGGTCTTTATAAAGTCTTTCTCAGGTCCCAGACTGTCTGAGGAAGCACCCATTCAGTAATTAAATGCTAGGCAAGAATGAATGCAAAAGATGGCCTAACTTGCCTTCACAAAAGAATCAATCCAGGAGTGGAAGATTCTCAGAATTTCTGGGCAGAACATAAATAACTGCTATTTAAGCTCACTCAGAGCCATCAAAATCCAAATAATGAGCAAGTGAGCCTTGGGCTGGGAACCTGTTACTGGCCAACACTTTCCTCAGCAAAAGGGAGAAAAAACAGATTTGTGAATTAGAAAAATAACTAAAAAATATTAAAAGAATTATTAGAAACCAATTCAACACCGAAGTACAAATTCTAAAAACCAAAGAAGAGGTTCTGAAAAACCTATAGAAAAAAAAATCAAATAAAAAATACAACCAGGAGCTGATTGTAGCTGCTGCTGTTGTTGTTGTTGTTGTTGTTTGTTGTTGTTGTTGTTGTTGTTTTTGGAGGGGGGGGAAGGTAATAGACCAGTAATAAATTTGATTTCGGGGGTGTTTTTGTTTGCTTGTTTGTTTGTTTTTTGCTTTTTGGAAGGCAACTGGGGTTAAGTAACTTGCCCAAGGTCACATGGCTAGGTTTTTGTTTGTGTGTGTGTTAAGTGTCTGAGGCCGGATCCAAACTCAGGTCCTTCTGACTCCAGGGCCAATGCTCTACTCATTGCACCACCTAGCTACCCCAATAAATTTGATTTTTGAAAAAGAGAAAAACCAAACTGCCAAGAACAAGAAAGAAAGAAAGAAAGAAAGAAAGAAAGAAAGAAAGAAAGAAAGAAAGAAAGAAAGAAAGAAAGAAAGAAAGAAAGAAAGAAAAGAAAAGAAAATTCACAAAAAGAATTAAGAAACTATTAAAAATAATTTTGTGGATTCTTCTGTAAAAAAAATTGACAAGTTAAATTCAAGACATTTTTATGAATTTATTTATTTATTTTTAGTTTTTAACATTGACTTCCATAAGTTTTAAATTTTCAAATTTACAAATATTCTTGATACATAAGCCAGTGAAAGAAAAAATAGAAAACTAAAGACTAATATCCCTAGGGAATATTGAGGAAAATGCAAATAAAAATGTTAAAAATAGACTTCAGCAATATGTTGAAAAATTATTGAACATAACAAGATAGGAGTTATACAAAGAAATAAGTTTAGAACAATATTAGGAAAATTATTTTGTTTAGTATTTTATTTTTGCCCAGCTACATGTAAAAACAACTTCTAAAATTCATTTGTGAAATTGAAAATTAGTGATGAGAGAGAGAGAAATTACCAAACATCTCAGGAGAAAGAAAATTGCATTTTTGAATTAAATACTCAATAAATTTGAGTGTAAGTAAATAAATCACCAAGGAAGATATTCATAGCAGAAAAGAATGTGGCATCCAGATCAGCTTTAAAAAATTCCAGAACCCTATGAATTGCAGCACAAAGGAAAATGAATCAACATCTGATAAGAGAAACATGTGAAAAAACCAAGAGATAATGAAACCACAGCATGATGTTCCTAAGCAAAAGGGAATTAGGAAATATGAAAGCAGAATGTATAGTCTGTATGACAAATAAATGACAGAGAACAGAAAAATTTGAATGCCATAGCAAGTTTCGTTAAAGAAACAAAAGGGAAAATTGCAGACTGTAAATACAAATAAACATAACAAAAGGGTATTTTGGAAGAAACTGAGCAATAACTTTCAAAGAAAACATGATAAACATACAAGTAAAACACACTGATCTCAAAGACTGCATGTAAACACACAACTTAAGGATAATAAGTCTCCCATAATAACATTTTTAAATCCCCAAAGCTATAATATAGGAAATAATTAGAGAAGACTTCTCAAAATTTCTGAATCAAGAAAACAGTGACAATCAAAAAAGAAATCAGAAGGAAAGAAACCCTATGCTGCATACTCTGAGATGTGCAGTAATTAAATTTAATCATTCTACTCTTGAATTTTGCAAGGGATCAATGCAAGGAAATTTAAATAATACAAGATTATTCTGCACTCATTTGAAAATACAGGGGGAAAGGGAATAATGTCTTCTGAAGAACAAGTGAGTTTAAGATGTAATCCAAGGTGACTTAACCTGCTAATGTAAGCCTAGCCATTAATGAAAAAGGATGGACATTCAATTTAAAAAGAAGCATTCCAATCACTTCTAGGAAGAAAAGCCAGACCAGTAGAAATTATTTGGTTTTCAAACACCCCAAACAACAGAAATACAAGAAGGGTAAACAAATACAACCAAGGAAAACAACAAAACAACAACAGATCATTAAAAAGATTTCTTTCTAAAAGTATACAAGAAGATATAGATGGAAAGCAGAAGTCAAACAGAAGTGACAGTACAAAAATAGGACTGAAACATCATGAAATAAGTCTCACAATACTCCATCCAAAGGTGAATCAATGTTTTTGTGGGATTAAACTACAGAAGGTTCTGACACATAAAAGGTGAAAAAAGGAAGAAGACAGAGGGGAAAACGAGATAACCCTTAATAAAATTAAATGCTAACAATGAAAGGTAAATAAGTACTGTCATCGATCAGGAAGAAGAGAATCTACAGAAGAAAGGGGAAGGAAAGAAAAGGGGGAAAGAAGAGAAAGAAAAGGGAAATCTTGTTCCTGCAGCAGGAGGGGGGGGTCTGGTGATAACTGTTCCCATTTAAGAGAGATATTCTGTAAGGGAGATGTGGATCTTAGGTTATCATATGCAGGGATTTGGTTTTTAGAGAAATCACTCATTCCTGCCCTAGGAAAAGGAGAATCAGCGATCTTGAGGGTAACTGAAAGCTAGGAAAGTAGGAGGGCATAGACCAAGGGGAAGAGACTGCCTGGCAAATGTCAAATATTTTAAAATGATCACAGGAAGGACAAAGGTTAATAATGAGTTGAATAATCAGGTACATAGGAAAATTGTTACCATGGCGTAACTCTCTCCAACACTTGCAAGAACAGGCACTTCTAAGAGCAAAGCACCAAAAAAGTGGGGAGGGGAGTTGGGGAGGAGGAGAAGAGAGAAAAAACTACATCAATAATAACAGAAGCTCTTTAGAAGGAACCCAACATACGTACCTTAAAGCTTTCATTGCATTGAGGAAGACATACTAGGAGGCAGAAACAAGATGCTAGCTAGAGTAAGCTTTCTCCCCCCAAGCTCTCCCAACACATCCCTTTAAACAATGTTTATAAAGCATATGAAACTGAATTCTCAGAAGGTAAGTCAACAAAAAGTCACAAAGAGTCATTTTTTCCAATGCAGTACAGCTTAAGAAAGAGAGGATGAGTTGTCTTTCTGGGACACTGCAGTTGGGACTAACCAGGGGCTGAAAATGGCAGAAATGGCACAAGCCATAGGACTTGGTCACAGCCAAGGAGGACTCAGCACTCAGGCATGGTAAGAGGACTGAATACTTGGTCAGAAAGAGATTCCAGCTGACCCCTATGCTAGGACTGGGCAAAGAACCAGGCACCATTTAGGAGTTTTGTCACCCATTACCCAGTTCTGGGCTGCAGTTTTAGGGTGGAGGGGAGTAGTTACAATCTTGAGAGAGTCCATCAGAGTAAGGACTAGAGTACAAATCTGGAGAGCAGTGACCAGAACTCTCTCAGGATTACATTACCTTAAAAGTACCAAAAACTGGGGCGGCTAGGTGGTGTGTAGTGAGTAGTGAGTAGAGCGTCAGCCCTGGAGTCAGAAGGACCTGAGTTCGGATCCGGCCTCACTTAACACACACAAACAAAAACCTAGCCGTGTGACCTTGGGCAAGTTAACTAACCCCAATTGCCCTCCAAAAAAAAAATTAGTCTGGGGGCGGCTAGGTGGCACAGTGAGTAAGAGCACCGCCCCTGAGATGGGATGACCAGGGATCAGGGATCGGTTCTGGCCTTACTACTTAGCAACCACACATAAATAACTAGCCGTGTAACCTTGAGCAAGTTACTTAACCCCAATTGCTTAAAAAAAAATGACTGAACAAATTCTAGAGCAGCAGAACCAACAAAAAGACAGGATGAAACCAATTTCCAAACCAAGACAAACTGGAAGGTTGACTGGAAAGGTCTGCTGCATAAAGCTAACAGGAGAATGCAGTCCAGCACAGGCCATACCAGCAAAAACCGAGCCCCAGCAAAGCCAAAGCAGCTGACAATAGATTGAATCATGGGCAGCAGTAGTACTTTCCAAACTTCTCAACCCATAGATACCAAAGACAATTTAGAAGGTCAGCAGGAGGGTTCTGTCAGACCTGGATGAGAGGGGAGTACAGTCCAGCACAGGACATTCCAACACAGCCCTGGCACCAGTAAAGCAAGGGCAGTGACAATAGTAGCTTCTGGAGCTCTTGGCCCACAAGAAGGTAAGAGAATAGCACAAATGGTCATAAGGAGATTACAGGGGTGTTTTTGCTAGCATTGAGGCAGGACTCTGCTGCTTTGCCCACATTGGATCTGTATTGCAATCCTGCAAGGAAGTCCTAGGCCAAGGAAAAGCATAGCAGAGCTTATAGCAGCAGTGGAGAAGAGACCCTTCTCTCAGTTCAGGGCAGAAAAGAATACTTGTGGTAATTCACAGAAGAGGAGTAAACACCCTCTCCTTAGATCATACCACCTTGAAAGAACTGAAAACTTACAGGTCCCTAGAAGTATCTCTGAAAACAACTGCACAAAACCCCTAAAGTTTGGAACAGTTCATGTTCCACAATGAAGCAGAGTTAACAAAGAATTAAATTTAACAAAGAGTTAAAAAGTTAAATAACAGGCTGGAGAAATCAGCAAACAATAGTAAGACTCTGACTAGAGAGACTTACTTTGGTGACAAAGAAGATCAAAAAACACACTCAGAAGATGACAAAGTCAAAGTTCCTACATCCAAAACTACCAAGGAAAATATGAATTGTTCTCAGGTGATGGAGAAGCTCAAAAGGGATTCTGCAAATCAAGTAAAAGAAGTAGTGGAAAAATTGGGAAGAGAAATGGAAGTGATGCAAGAAAATAACAAAAAAACAAGTCAACAGCTTAGCAAAGGAGACAAAAAAACATACTGAAGAAAATAACATATTAAAAAATTAGACTAGACCAAATGGAAAAAATGGTCCAAAAAGTCAATGAGGAGAAGAATGTCTTAAAAAGCAGAATTGGGGGTGGAGCCAAGATGGCAGAGTAGAAACAGCGCCCAAGCCACTCTTCCCCCAGATCACCGCCAAACTATGTAAAAAGGGACTCTGAACAACTTCTGGAGCCCCAGTACCCACAGCACAACACAGAGAAGCTAACCTCCCGCTGAGGACAGCCCAGCAGCCCTGCAGGAAAGACCAGCGCAGCAGTCTGGGGGCCGGCAGCACAGGGTGCAGAGCATGGGGAGCCAAGCACAGCCAAGCTCCTGAGTCGGGGTTTTAGCCCCAGGGTGGCAGGGCCTGCAGCCGTCTGGAGGGACTCCAGAACACCAGCAGCTGTGGCGATTCCAGAAATATCAAAATAGACATGCCTAGGACAAAGTGAGAGGTTAGTGCCCTATGGACTTTGGGACCAGTATTTGGGGAACGTGTTGGCTTCCACCCCTGGGGGTTAGAAGCCACTGAGGAGACACGCCATTTTGCAGTTTTCAGAGGCAGCTGCAGCTCCTGGCCTGCGAACTGTAGGGAGATCCAGAGATCAGTCTTGGGGGGTAATCGCTCTTGCTTTAACCTCCCTGGATTTGGATTGTGATCCGGGGTGGAGGTTGTGGGTGGGTTTCCAGCTTGCCAGAAACGGAAGTTGCCCCCCACACACACACGTTTGGGGCGAAAGTTCCTGTCTGGCACCAGGCCATACTGTGGCAACAAGCCCAAAAGTCAAGTAATTAAGTGGCAACATGCCAAGCCAAAGGAAACAAATTAAACAGAAAAATGCAACCTTACACTCCTACTTTGGGGGCAAAAAGGATCAAAGCATAGAGCGAGAGGACGGCTATGATGTCAGAAGTCCTGCTCCAAAAGCTGCAGGAGAAAACAGCGGGTTGCAGGCCATAGAGGACCTTAAGAAGTCCTTAAGTTCTTAAGAAGGACTTTAAAAGGGGCGGCTAGGTGGCGCAGTGAATAGAGCGCCGGCCCTGGAATCAGAAGGCCCTGAGTTCGGAGCCGGCCTCTGACACTTAATCCATATGAACAAAAAAACCTAGCCGTGTAACCTTGGGCAAGTTACTTAACCCCAATTGCCCTAAAGGGGCGGCTAGGTGGCGCAGTGAGTAAGAGCGTCGGCCTCGGAGTTTGGATGACCCGAGATCAGATCCGGCCTCAGAAAATGAGCACCCACGAATAAATAACGACTAGCCGTGTAACCTTGAGCAAGTTACTTAACCCCAATTGCTTAAAAAAAAAAAAAAGAAGGACTTTAAAAATCAAATAAGAGAAGGGGAGGAAAAATTGGGAAGAGAAATGAGAAGGATGCAGGAAAAGTATGAAATGAGGGTCAACAGCCTGACTGAGGAAAACAACACCTTAAAAAATAGACTAGCTCAAATGGCAAAGGAGGCCCAAAAGGGCAATGAGGAGAAGAATGCCTTAAAAAGTCGAACTTGCCAGGTGGAAAAAGAATCTCAAAACCTCACTGAGGAGATTCATTCCTTCAGAACTAGACTGGAGCAAATGGAAGCTAGTGACTTTATGAGAAATCAAGATGCTGTTAAGCAGATGCAAACAAATAAAAGAATAGAAGGCAATGTGAAATATCTCATGGGAAAAACCAATGACCTGGAAAATAGATCCAGGAGAAACAATTTAAAAATTATTGGACTACCTGAAAGCCATGATCAAAGAAAGAACCTAGAAATCACCTTTCAAGAAATTCTCAAGGAAAATTGCCCTGATGTTTTAGACCCAGAGGGCAAAACAGAGGTTGAAAGAATCCACAGATCACCTCCTGAAAAAGATCCCAAAAAGAAAACTCCCAGGAATACTATAGCCAGGTTCCAGAATCCCCAGATCAAGGAGAAAATACTACAAGCAGCCAGGAAGAAACAATTTCAATATTGTGGAAACAATCAGAATAGCCCAGGACCTGGCAGCTTCTACACTGAGGGATCGAAGGGCATGGAATATGATATTCCAGAGGGCAAAAGAACTGGGAATGAACCCAAGGGTCACCTACCCAGCAAAACTGAATATTTTGTTTCAGGGGAAAAGATGGTCATTCAGTGGAATAGAGGACTTTCAAGCATTCTTGAGGAAAAAACCAGAGTTGAATAGAAAATTTGACATCCAGACACAAGAGGGAAGAGATGCCTGAGAAGGTAATCAGGGAAAAGAAATCAAAAGGAACTTATCAAAGTTGAACTATTTACATTCCTATATGGAAAAACAATAACTGTGACTGATGAAACCTTTCTCAGTATGAAAATAATGGAAGAAGGGTGTGTGGTCATATGAATACATATGTGAATGTGTGTATATATGTTTACAGTTATACATGGATAGCGGGCACAGGTTGAATTTGTTGGGAAGGGATGATACTTAAGGGGTGAAATTATGAGGTGAGAGAGGAAAGTGGCAAGAGGAGATCGAGAGAGACTGGGTAGGGTAAACTATCACATGTAGAAGAAGCAAGGGGAAGTGGTTGCAAGGGAGGGGGAGAATAGGAAGGCAAAAAGGGAAAACCACATTCTCATCAAATTTGGTTCTGGGAGAGAATGACATACATACTAAATGGGATATCTCAACCTGCAGCAGAATAGGGGGAAGGGGGATGAGAGGAGGGATGATGGATGGGAGGGCATCCTGGGGGGAGGGAAGGTTGGAAGTACCCACTATAGAAGAGGAACAGGATCAAGTAGGGAATGGACCAGGTGGAGGGTGGGATGAGTGGGAGGGAATTATAAGCAGCCTTGTACAATATATCTACTATGGTAATGTTTTGCACAGCTAGACATGTACAACATATACTGAATTAATTACCTTCCCAGAGGGAATGGGTGACAAGAGAGGAAGGAAATGGATCTGAAATTTGAGGTTTTAAGACTAAATGTTTCAAATATATACAAATATTATTATTAATACTATTTTGCATGTAATTGGGAGATAAGATGTACAGGCATTGGGACACAAAGATTCACCTTGCTCTAATGGAAAAGTCGAAGGAGGTATGGGAGAAGATAGGGGAGAGGGCAGATTGGAGGAAGCGATATCTTATGGGACTACTATTCTGGGAGGGTAGGTAGGGGAAAAACAGGGGAGAAAAATAATTGTAACTCAAAATCTGGCAGAAATGAATGATGTAAAACAGAAGTTAATAAAGCATTTGTTTGATAACAAACAAACAAAAAAAGCAGAATTGGCAAATCCGGCCTCAGACACTTAACACAAAAACTAGCCAGGTGACCTGGGGCAAGTCACTTAACCCAATTGCCCTACCACGCCCCCTTCCAAAAAGCAAAAAAAAAAAAAAAAGGGAAATTGGACAAATGGAAAAGGAGATAAAAAAACTCACTGAAGAAAATAATTCCTTAAAAATTAGAATGGAGCAAAGGGAAGTTAACAACTTTATGAGAAATCAAGAAATCATAAAACAAAACCAAAAGAATGAAAAAAAGAAGACAATGGGAAATATCTCACTGGAAAAACAACTGACATGGAAAACAGATCCAGGAGAGATAATTTAGAAATTACTGGACTACCAGAAAGCCATGATCAAAAAGAGTCTAGATATCATCTTTCAAGAAATTAAGGAAAACTGCACTGATATTCTAGAACCAGAGGGTAAAACAGAAATTGAAAGAATCCATTGATCACCTCCTGAAAGAGATCCCAAAATGAAAACTCCTAGCTAAATTATAGCCAAATTCCAAACTTCCCAGATCAAGGAGAAAATACTACAAGCAGCCAGAAAGAAACAATTCAAGTATCATGGAGTCACAATCAGGATAATACAAGATTTAGCAGCTTCTACATTAAAGGATCAGAGGACTCAGAATATGGTATTCCAGAGGGGAGAAAAGCTAGGATTATAACCAAAAATCAACTACCCTTCCACATGAGGGGAAAGAATGGACATTCAATGAGATAGAGGAATTTCATGCATTCTTGAGGAAATACCGGAGGGAAAAGAGAAGCATAAAAAGGTAAACAGGAAAGAGAAGTCATAAGGGATATAATAAATTACAACTGTTTGCATTCCTACATGGAAAAATGATATTTGTAATGCACAAGACCTTCCTCATTATTAGGGGAGTTAAAAGGTGTATACATACACACACACACACACACACACACACACACACACACACACACACACACACATATATATATATATATATATATATACATATAAAGGGGGGGGGACAGAGAGACAGAGATAGATGGCACAGATGTGAGTTGAATATGAAGGGATGATATCTAAAAAAGAAAATTAAGGGGTGAGAGAGAGGAGTGTACTGGGAAAAGGGGAGAGGCAAAATAGTGTAAATTATCTCACATAAAAGAGGCAGGAAAAATCTTTTATACTGTAGGGGAAGAAGGGGGGGATAAGAGGGAGTGAGTAAACTTTACTCTCATTAGAAATGGCTCAAAGAGGGAGTAACACACACTCAATTTGGCACAGAAATCTATCTTACCTTATAGGAAAATAAGGTGAAAAGGGATAAGGCCAGGGTGAGGAGGCTGGGTAATGAAAGAAGGAAAGGTAGATTGGGGTAGGGAGTAGTCAGAAGCAAAATACTTTTGAAGAGGGACAGGGTAAAAGGAGAGAGAGAATAGAATAAACAGGGGGCGGGGAATAGGATGGAGGGAAATATAGTTAAGTCTTCACAACATGACTATCATGGAAGTGTTTTGCATGACTATACATATATAACTATATTGAACTGCTGGCCTTTTCAATGAGGGCATGGGGAGGTAGGGAAGGTAGAAGGGAGAGAATTTGAAACTCAAAGTTTTAAAAATGAATGTTAAAACTGTTTTCACAAGGAACTGGGAAAAAATGAAATATTAAATAAAAATAAAAATAAAACAGAACTGGCCAAATACTAAAAGATGTATAAAAAATGCTGGAAAAAATTCCTTAAAAATAAGAATTTGCCAAATAGTAAAAGAAATACAAAAACTCACTAAAGAAAATAAATCCTTAAAATTTTTGTTTAGTTAAGTGGAAGCTTAATGACGCCATGAGACAGCAAGAAACAATAAAACAAAATCAAAAGAATGAAAAAAAATAGAAGAAAATGTTAAATTTCTCAATGGAAAAACAAACAACCTGAAAAATCGATTGAGGAGAGCTAACTTAAGAATTATTGGACTACCTGAAAGCCATGATGAGAAAGAGAGAGAGAGAGAGAGAGAGAGAGAGAGAGAGAGAGAGAGAGAGAGAGAGAGACAGGGCACCTAGATACCATATTAAAAAAAAAAAAATAAAGGAAAACCATCCAGGTACCTTAGAAACAGAGGACACAGTAAAAATTGAAAGAATCCACCTATCACCACCTGTAACAGTAATGAAATTTGAAGATTTCTCTGTATTGGCAAGTTAACAGGTACTGAGCACCTAGTTTCAAATTAAGCCTCTGTAAAGAAACAGGAGGTATGAACCCCTGTAGCTGAGGAGTTGATACCTATATAAGGAAGAGCACAAGCTACAGACAGAATTTCCTGGGGCAAGCATCATGGAGGCAGGGAGGGAAGGAAGGAAGGAAGGAAGGAAGGAAGGAAGGAAGGAAGGAAGGAAGGAAGGAAGGAAGGAAGGAAGGAAGGAAGGAAGGAAGGAAGACAGATGGAGGGAGGGAGAGAAAGAGAAAGAGAGAGAGAATTGTTCTCAGCGAGCAACTGGGGGCTGGGCTGCTGCAATATTTAGCTGTACTAGGGGGGAGGCAGAAGGGGAATGAACATTTTATAGGACAGAAGTCTTTCAAGCATTCCTAATGAAAAGACCAGAGTCAAATAGAAAATATGACATTCAAACACAAAACTCAAAAAAACATAAAAATTTCTCACATAAGTGAGAAATCAAAAGGAGCTTAATGAGGTTAAACTATTTATATTCCTATATGAGAAGATGATACATATAATTGTAGAATTTTATCATCATTAGGGCCACTAGAAAGAATCTACTCACAGGGCATGCATGCGAGTCTACTATGCTGGAATGATCTCAAAATAAAAATAGAAGGCTGAGAAAGAGGGCTATACTAAAGGAAGAGAAAGAAAGAATATAGAAAATTATCTCACACTATAGAGTTGAACAAGGAAGCCTTTTGGATTCATGGAGGGGAAAAGGGGAGAGAGAATCAGGTGATGCTTGGGGTGATGCTTGAACATCACAATCATCTAAACTGATTTAAAGAGGGAATACTATATATACACACACAGTTAGGCACAGAAATTCCTCTCACCCAAGAGGGAAGTAGAAAGGCAAGAAGATAACAGAAAGTTTGGGTGGGGTAATAGTATAACGGGAAATTAAATTAAATGTCAAAGAATAAAAGTCTATAACACAAAGAGAAAGATAATGAAAAGAAGGGATAAAGAAATTCTTTTTTTAGAGAAAGGTACAGAAAACAATTTTTTACAACAAAAACTAAAGAACACAACAAGCTGAAGTAGAGGACAGGACAAGAGATTTTATTCGACTACTTTTCTGTGAGGGGGAAAAATAAATGGAAGAATTTTAAAATGACACAAAAGGAAGAAAATAATAATAAGTTAAGAAAACTAGGAAAGGGATTTTTTAAAAGTATATGCTTGAGAATGAACGGAAGAGAGCCTGTGGGAACAGAAATGCCTTAAAGTAGAATAAGCAAAAATAACTGAAAAGATTAATTTACTTATAGAGAATAATTATTTGTGTCTCATCCCATTCCTATATTGTAATCTCCTTAAGGGCAATGACTTGGACTTTTTTTAACATATATGTGCCACTAGTATTTGGTGCAACCATCACGAACATATTAAGAAATATTTGTTAAATTAAGTTTCAAACTCTTGAGGACAAGTACTATTTATCCTACTCCTCTGCAGCCTTCACAACCTTTAGTGCAATGAAACACCATGGAGGCAATGTGATATACATAGTGTCCTACATTTGGAATATAAAGAGATGTGAGTTTAGATCCAAACTCCATCTCACTGAGTCTCAGCATTTTCATTTGAAAAATGAAGATCAAAAAAGGAAAAAACAAACTATATTTCCTATCTAAGTATTACTGAAAATCTCAAATAAGGCGGACAATGGCGCTTTGAAAACTTTACAATGCTGTATAAATGTCAGTTGTTATTTAATACATGATAGATTTTCAAAAGTATCTTTGGCATAATTTGATAACTATGTAGGGAATTCATCTCATTGGACATATTTTAATACATTCTGCCATTGGGAACAAAATTAAAATTTTCCAGCAGCTACAATGAAAGGTGGGAAAGCAATATTATTCTGTTGCAGAAAGCAGAGGAAAGTTGAAATGGACAAGGCTGGGAGGAAAGAGGAAGTTAGAAGAAAGAGAAAGAGGTGAGTATGCTTAATACCAATACTGTACTCACAACAAGCAATGGCAAAAAAAAAAAAAAAAGCCCACCATGAAGATAACTGCTTAGAAATACTGAGTTGGCAAGGTTAAGAGGAAAGAAAATGATTTGGTCTAGAATCCTGGATATGGAATCAGGAGAGCTGGGTTTCAATCCTGGAACTATGACATATTGCTTCACAAACCAAAACCAATCACTTAAACACTGAGTTTTAATTTCAAATGAAGTAATTGACTAAAAGATCTTTAAGATTCTCTCCATCTCTAAACTCTGTGAATCTGGAATACAATCTTTTCAATTAAAAACAAATGGGAAAGTATTATTAATATGATATGATACTATACTGTATCATATACACAAGTAGAGGCAGTGTGGCATAATTGATAGATTCCTGTGCTTGGAGTCAGAAAGAACAGAGCGAAAATCCCATCTATGAAACTAGTTGTATGACTCTGAGTAAATCATTTAACTTCTATGTGCCTAAAGTAATTCCCTAGAACTTACCTACTAAATCATAAATGAATTTTGATGTGTATTGATAAAAAGAGCTCTCATACGAGAAATTTCTTACATTGAACCAGAAATCTCTATGCTTAAATATACTAATAAGGTTAATTAGAAAAATAAGGAATGTGAGTATGCACTCTACAGGAAAAGTCAATATATGATACTTATTAGGCAACACAACACCTATGTAATTAAGGCCTATTACAAATAGTTTATTGAGTTCCAAAGATAAGAAAATGTAATTTAAAAAACTCTATATGAAAAATTCAACATCATGTTTATGATTTATAGTTTATCTGTTTACAAAAATGAAAAGAAACAGAAATTATTTACCTATAATTATTTTTCAGAAAATAAAGAATGCAATCATTTGTTTTTGATGTGTATAATATATACAAAAATAAAAATATTTGTACTTAATATTAGAGCTAGCAATATTTATTTTTTAAATTTTATTAAGTTGAGCTATAGCTATAGGAGAACATAGTATTAAACAAATAATATTATTTGGATAAACATATAACGTAACACATTTTTTAAATATAGCATTCAGCATAAAATCTGTAAGAGTCTAAAAGGCTAATGTAAGTATACAGTCTATTAAAATGCACATAATTTATCTAACTCAAAATGAAAACATATCTAACAACTAAAACCATTCATCTTGTTCCTTTTTGCTCTGCCTTAAGATATACAAATGCACGCCTTTTCACCAGAACACAGCAGCTGGGAATGAAAGGAAAAGATTTCAAATGATCATTTTCACATCATATTCCATCGTCTTTTCATCAGTTTCTCCCAGTCTTTCTTTGAGCCTCATTCTATTACAAGAGGGCTCTTTTTAGATCAATTCATATTTCCATAATCCACACTGCTGTTTTTCCCTCTTCTCCCCAGGGTGGACTAACCCCTACATCTAGAACTATGGCTTACAACTGTCATTAATACCTATAACAATAACAAGATAACAAAAGAGCTGGTGGAGATGAGACTGGCTAGTACCATATGTTGATCAAGTTCAACATTTTTAACTCAAAGAGAAAATTTTGAAACTTCACAATTTAATGACTATGGGGTTATAGTACCTGTTTCCCCAAACTAAAAATTGGTATTAATTCATAAATATAAGTATTACAAACCTACTTTAAGAGATCTGATTTGCTAGGGAAAATATGCAAAGGGAGAAATGAAAGAAAGAGAAAATTTAGTAACATTTGTCATATTAAAAGTATGGGTTCCAAATTCTCAACTATTATCAAATAATTGTCCTAAAATATTTTTTACAAAAACAAAATATAATATACTGAAACAGTCTATTTATAAGCAATATATTTCCAACCCTACCTAATATTATATTTTACTCCAATACATAATTAACTGTAACTAAATAAGTGGGGAATTTTTGTAATTTCACAAAAGGAAAAAATACCTGTTGTTCTCCATTTTATTTCATGTAACTTTAACTTAATTTTAAATTAAATATGTTAAGAAAAACTGCAAATTGAAAAAATACCCGAGACAGGCAAACTGCTTGGTCATATTACATTATGTGAAAATCACAATACCCTGGCTTCTTATTATTTTTGATTATTCGATCTAACTTCTGTGAATTTAAGACAATTAGTATTTGTAGTATGACTATTCTCAAATATTCCAAGTTGTTTGTTTTCTTTTTTAACTAAAACCAGCAGGGATTTTTTTTTTTACATTAGTATTTTGCCTTTACTCATATACCTTAAAAAACATCTGAGCAAAGAACTCTCATTTCCATTCTTGTCTCAACATTTCCTATTCTTTCCTCCTTTCCCAGGTCTCTAACATTTGGTCCTCCTTTCAAAGGCCAATTTCTCTCTCCACGTGTGCTTGATCCCATCCCTTCCTCTCTGCCGGAGCACACTGTATACTCCATCCCTAGCTCCAATCCAAGTTCTTTTTAAAAATAAAGAAATACAGAGCTGAACTCCTAATCAATTAATCAGCTCAGTAAAAATTTTTTTTTTCCAAAATGAAATTCAGTCCCATAAGATCTATTTTACCTAGCAATCTAATCTTAAAAGAAAATACTGTAAGGCTAGATAGAAAGTACAAACCAATCTAAAATATTTAAATACCTCTGTATTATCATCTTAGAGCTTTAAAAGTGAATATGAAAACTTCACCTAAGGAACACACCTGTGTAATATCTGTTCATCATTTTTGACATGTAGTTTTCAAATAAATTATTATATCCTAAAATTCATGCTGAGAAAATAATTATTACAACATAAATATTTTAGGTAGGTTTCTCTTTACACTATTATTTTTTTTAATGTTTTAGTATCAAGAACACACATTCTAAGATATAGTCACTTCCTCCAAACTACACTATGCATTATAGTAAGAATTTAAAATTTTAACTTTATAAAATGCAATCTTAAGAACACAGGAAAATTAAAGATTTTTAAAAGATAAAATATTGCCTTCAATTTTCTTATTAACTATACATCTATGAAAAAAAGACAACTAGCAAAAGGTCAATTGTTTTTATTATATAATTATGATTTAACAAATTTTAACCTAACATATTTTTCTTGATTTTTTCTTGATATTTACGTCTTATTTATATGTTTTTATTGCTTATTTCTATGATTTTATATATATGGTTTATGTATAATATTATATTTATATTTATAAGTTTCCTAAACTTATTTTATGTGCTTGTCTAGGCCATCTTATCTTTTCCTCTTATGGACAGTTATCTTTTTAAATAAATTGGAGTAGAAAAATTGAAATAATTTTTTATATGTCAGGTCTACATTAAACATCCTGTTCTGAAATATTTAATTGTTAATTAGGGTTATTATGAACTGTTAATTATCAAATTTATTGTTAATACAAATAATAACCAACAGTGATATAACACTTAAGAAGTGTGAGTAATGAGGCAAGTCATTTCAAAATTTTCAAGCATTATCATCTAGCATTTATACTTATACAAAGCATCATTTATAAGAACTCATTTTACTTTTTAACTGAATAATAAAATCTTTTTCAGAAATGCTTTTGTATGAATATTATGTCTATAGGAGGAAGAGATCTATAATGCATGAAGAAAGTAGCACAAATCAAAATTTGATTCAGAATATCAATTTGCCATCTGGTTAAAACAAACTAATTGATATTACATTTTCACTGATACTTTCTATAAAATAGTAATTCAAAGTGGCAATAATTTAGAATAGAAATAAAGAAACATTTAAAAAAATTAAATCCAAATCAAGGCTAATATGAAAATATCCCTAAATTTCTTGTCACTTAATAACCTCTTGTTTTAAAAACTCTAAAATGAAATAAACTATTACTTATATAGTAATGGATGTAAGGAACCAAAAAGTGCTTCACATCAATTTTAGATTATGAAATAATTACAATATTTTTCCTGAACTACCTATAAAAGAAAGCCATAAAAATTTTTAGAAAGTTAACACATTAATAAAGGATTACTTTTATAACATTATAGATAACATTCCTCTAAAAATGATCAAAGGCACTAGACATAATATGTCACTAAATCTGAAAGAAAATATGTATATATGTTTGTGCATGGGTGTACATACATAAAAATGTACAGTATTAAATCTGTTTTGTCAGCTCACTAGCAGCCTGCCTCAAACTAAAGAAGAAACATTAACCAAGATCTCTTGATTTAATCCTGATCATTTATTTTATATGATCAATGATAACAAGTTACATTGGCTATAGTTTGTGAACCAAAATATCAAGACAATCAAAGAATATTTGAATTTTTTCAAAGCCTCTTTTTAGAAAGATGTTTTCTTTTCTTGAAATTATCACTACTCCAGAAAACACAGGCATTATAAATGTACCACAAGTCACCTATCATGGCTAATTTTGGTCTCACCGTTCTCTAAGATTTATGATATTTATAGAATGTTCTCATGACCTTTTTACTATAGGTAATAATATAACAAACATTTTCTAACTTATTTAACCCTATATATCACCATTTTAAGTATGCAAATCAGCTATTAATAAAAAACAATTACCAGTGCTGCCTTTTATAGTAGTAAAAAGCTAGAAGTAAAGGATACCAACCAATGGGAAGTAGCTGAACAAATTTTGGTGTATGAATATAATAAAATATTATTGGACAATCAGAAGTAACAAACATGGAGAAGTCAGAGAAAAGTGGGAAAATGTGCATAAAACTGTAGAGAATGGAATAAGTAGTACCAGGAGAACACAAAGGCCACGATTACTGTCAGAAAATGAAAACAATTCTAAAACGTAACCAAACAAATTCAGACTAACTACAATGACTAATCTTGGCTTCAGAGGTTAGCTGGTGAAACACACCAGCGTCTTCTCAATAAAGAAATGAGGGGGGAGGGGGGAGGGGAAACATGACAGCTAGGTAGTGAGTAGAACACCGGCCCTGGAGTCAGGCAGACCTGAGTTCAAATATGACCTCAGACACTTAACATTTACTACCCGTGTGTCCTTGGGCAAGTCACTTAACCCCAATTGCCCCTGCAAAAAAAAAAAAGAAAGAAAGAAAGAAAAAGAAATGGTAGACTACGGGTACAAAATGTTGCCTACTCTTATCGAGCAGTTATTATATCCAGTGGTTTGGCTTAACTGTTTTTCTATTAAAACTATAAAGTGTCCTGACAAACCACCCCACCCTCACCTTTTTTTTCCCTTATTCTTTCCCTCTTTGGGCTGGCTATACTCACAATGTTAAATTGGAGTCTACTAGAAAGAATCATTAGAACTCATTCTCTGAGTGCCAGGAGTCATCCTGGTGAGGAAAATATACTCCTACTCCTATACACTGTAACTCATTTGTTAGCTTCCCATTTAACAAATCAGCAAAGCCAATACAATTAACTCAATTAGATACAAAACTGAAGGCAAAGAATAATTAAAACATAACATTCTACCTACAAGCCTGAAACACCCTCTCCTATTAATGAACAAATTGGTTGGGGGACTGGGAGGCAAGAGGTGGATCACTGCAGATATATATATAGATATAGATATATCTATATCTATCTATATCTATATATATTTATATATGTAAGGAGGTAATAAATGTGTCTGGGACAACTCACAACTCAAGACAACTGATAGTGTACAAAACAATTCACAGACAGGCAAGGCCATTCCTCTCCTGGACGCCTCAGCTTTACTTCTGTCAAGCACCAACTTTGTGCTGGCTGCCCTTCTTTAGGTGACCAAAAATGCATTGTTAAATTAAGCTCTTTCACTAAAAGCAGAAACCCTAAGTTGAGGTTCTACAGAGTCCCTTTTATGGGCTCTGAGGGGTTTCTATCAATCATCAAATGGCCGTGCTCTGAGCTTTATTTCCACGCCTGACTAAAGGGATCTTCTCTGAACCCTAAGCTTACCACAGTCATTTCCTAGCAGCAGGTGATAAGACTTTTTCCTCCAGACAACTTTTCCAAGTAGTAGATAAATTACAGGCTATGAGATCTATTCCTAGACATGATCAGAGATTTCTTCTGGTCCTAGCACTAAGGATTCTGCTCAGACCTGGCTCTGGAATCTCTTCTGGTCCACTAAGAGGTATGGTCTTGAAACAAAATTAATGCCCCAAAGTAGGATTTTTTATGAAATGACTTACTTCTATCTCATGGAAAAAATTCGTAACTGTATTTCAATGTAACCAGTTTTTTATAACCCTATATGTCTGTTATATACTGTGCATTTAAAAATATTATTTTAGGTGGAGTCCAGAGGCATCACCTGACTGTCAAAGAGGTTCGTAACACATACACAGAAGTTAAAACCCCTGCTCTTCCTGCTTTCTCAGTGTTTCTTTCACAAGTATCCTTATAAGTGCATGTTGGAAGCAGGGGAGAAGGAAAAAGAGTGTTATTTGAAATTGTGATATGAAAATCCCAAAGCATCAACAAAATATTTTTAATTTTTCAAAACATCAATCATTGTAAAATGTAGCAATATTCCAGGATGAAGAGCTGAGAATAGGGGAAAATGAAGGCAAGGGGAAGAATAGAGCAGAGTAAATGGTAAAACAGTGCTCTGGTATCACAGACTCCTAGAAAAAGTGGGTGTAGTGGTACAACATAAAAATTACTGAATCAAATAACTCAATCATAGAATAATGCTTTGTAGGGGTAAACTGCTAACAACAATCTTACATTGTCCTACTTAAAATCATACTGTCAAAGATACAATTCAGTCCCAAAATACGGGCAGAACCTGTGTACTCTTATAACAGTTGCTCATATTGAAATGGAAGTGCCTTCCATATAAAATGCCCTAGAATTAATTACTGAAGTAATGTTTCTGAATACTACTCATGGGCTACCTACTGTAAGTTATTAGGACTGGTCTCTGGGCTTCTCAGAAAGTCTTATATAAGATGTAACAAAGTTACATAATTTTTCTCATTAACTTTTGTTAATAATAATGCAGCAAACATTTTCAGACTTTAAGAACTCTATTTCCCTATTTTAATATGAGAAGTTTTACAAGCTTTTCCACTTTTTTGGTTACTGTTTTCCTCTCTTTCATCTTCAGATACCCTCAGGATGACTACTTTTACTTAGTCATCTCACTGAGTTTCCCTTTTTTTATCCTTCACTTATTTCTGTTTTAGGAGGCTTCTCCACTTGTAATAATCTTCCAATATCCTTCTCCATTTTATTTTAGAAGGGAATTGTATTCTCAACTAGTGTTGCACTTGATTGTCATCTTTCTCTGCCTAGCAAGTAAGTCAAATGTCTATTGACTAAGGCATGTTTTTTTGTCTTTTTTGGTATATTGACTATGACAATTGATTTTCATCATAGTAATTTCATAAAGAAGTATAATGGCAAATAAAGTAGTACTTTGCTGCTTGTTTCAGCTATTCAAGTGTCTTTGAGCCTCACCTCTAACTACATCAAGAGTCTCTCTCGGAAACAGTATACATAAGGGAGTTTGAAGACCTTTCCTGCCCTTAATAGGCCTAAAGGAATTTGAAGACCTTCACTGCTCTTAATAGGCCTAACTGTAATCATATGGAGCCCACAGTGGGAGGAATTTGCTGAAAGAGTGGAACAGGGAAGGTAGAACAGGGAAGGTGGAATAGGAAGGGCGAAACAGGAAATGACCAGAGCAGAGAAAAGCTCCAGCAGAGCTGGGAACAAGCAGAACTAAGAGAGAGAATGTCTGTGATGCTGGCACTCTGGATTACTCTGTTGTTCTGTCAGTGTTGGTGTTTCTTTGTCAAACAGAAGCATTCTGTCTATTGAAAGAGTACTTTATTTTTGTTACAGAAGTCCAGGAAGAGAACGTTACTGTTGTTAGAGAATTCCTGAAAGAGAACTTTATTGTTATTTTCTGTTTGATTTCTCAGACAGAAGCAGTCTGTTGATTCAAGCATGTTACTTTGTCATACAGTGAATTGAGATGATAGTGTGGATAATGTGTATAAATACTGTTGTAGCTCTGTTAAGCTTTGTCTGCCTAGAAACAGAAACTTTGAAGGGCTTGGAGTGGAGCCGTCTCAGGAAGATGAGATACAGAACCAGAGCAGAGAGGTGCCTACATGTAAATCCAGGCAAGAATCAGGTGAATCCAGGCAAGATCTGAGAGGTGGAAGAAGAGCTGTGGGGTTTGGAAACCAGCCTCAATTCAAGATAAAAGAGGGCTTTACTTGGGTATCTGTACTGACTAATGAGACTGTGACTTACTGTGACCTACAGGTGGACAGTGTTTGTACTTTCTGCTACCCCTTAAAGATGGTTGGCTTAAGGATGATTACCCCTTTAGGATGATTGGAAGCCAGCCTCTAGTCAAGATGAAAGACGACTTTGCTTGGATACTCAATATTGACTGATGGATACTGTAACTTACTGTGACCTAGGGGTGGATGGTGTTTCTACTTTCCACTACCCCTTAAGGATGACTGGCCTAAAAATTATTAGAAGCCAGCCTCCAATCAAAAAGAAAGAGGACTTTACTTGGATACTGTGTATTAATTGCAGAGATTGTAACTTAATGAATAATGTGCTTTGTTTAAGACTATGTGGCCACCTTAGTAATAAGTTATGTTATATTGTTGTGAATGTTGTGTTTTAGTTTCTTGAATGTTTTGGTTTAGTTTATTGCTGAATAGAGTTCACTATACTATGCGATTAGATCCTTAAAAGTTACTCATAGCAGCAGTCCCCAGGAGAGCTGCTAGTGACTGACTTCACAAGAAGTTTAACAGTGTCAATGTTCTTTCTTCCATCCATATTGAATTTTTCATTATTTTGAAAAATATTTTATTTGCTTTAATCATCTGAGACATACCATATTATGTATCTATCCTAGCTCTGCCCCCCATGGTGAACACAAGAAAATCAAAATTCATTACATATGTATGTATATATGAATTTATACATACACATATATGTATAGTAAAAGAAAACAAATTTCCACACTGTCCATATTAAAAAAAAATATTTCTCTCATTCTGTATTCTCAATCCTTCTGGCTATCAAGGAGTGGGTATGTTTCATAATAAGTCCTCTATAATCCTGGTAGATCATTACTCTGATAAGAGTTCAACACAATAGCATTATATCATATTTGTATAGTATAACTTATTTATCAATTCCTCAGTTTATGGGCACCCTTCTCTCGCTCCCCCCACCACAGATTCCCATTCTCTGCCACCTCAAAGAAAGCATGAATGTTTTTGTACATCTATAGTTCCCCACCCTTAGGCCTAATCCCTCCCTTAATGTGCTCTCTCTCTTTAATCCCCACTATCTCCTTCCCGCCCTCCCCCCGCCCCACAATTGCTCCTATTTTCCTGTTGAGTGAAATGTATTTCCATACCCAATTCTCTGTATGTGTGTGTATGCATGCACGTGAGCAAATATTCTTCCTTCTTTGCCAATTCAAATAAGAATGAGGTTCCTGTCATCTACTTCTCTCTACTCCCTCCTCTCTGTATAAGTATATACTTATATTTACCCCAATTATGTGATAAGATTTTCCCTAACCTTCCTTTCCCTCTCCCTTTCCCCCCCACTACAATTGTGTATTCCTCTTTCCCTTTCTTTCCATTTTTTTCTTAAGATCATTAAGACTTAACAATCACACCCAGGCACTGTCTGACTACCTCTATGATCCTTGGTGATCACAGGATTCAGAGGGGGGATACATGTATTATCTCCCCATATTTAAATGTAAGCGGTTTTTCCTGGTTTAATCTTTAACATCATTCATTCACATTAATCTTTTTATGCTGATCTTCATTCTTGTGTTTGAACTTCAAAGAATCTAACACTCCTGGTCTTTTCATTAGAAATACCTGGAAGTCTTCTATTTCATTTAAGGTTCATTTCTTCCCCTGTATCATTATAGTCAGTTTTTCTGGGTAAATTATTCTTGGCCATAAGCCATTTGCCTTCTGGAATATCATACTCCAAGATCTATATTCTTTTATAGTAGTGGTTGCTAAACTTTGTGATCCTCATTGTGGCTCCTCAGTAATTGGGTTCTTTCTTTTTGGATGACAATATTTTTGGATATGACATTTCTCAAAGTTTTCATTTTTGAGGTTTGGTTGTTTTGGGTTTTTTTTGTTTTGGTTTGGTTTGGTTTGTTTTTTTTGCTTTTTTAGGATGTGACTAGCCCATTTAATTTCCATTTTGCCCTCAGTTCTAAAATATCCAGACAGTTTCCTTTCAAGATTTAAAATATGGTACCTAACACTTTTATGATTCATGGTGTTCAAATAGTCTTCAATGAGTCTTTTTTAAAGATAAATCTATTTTAATTATTTATTTTTGGTTACATTTTGAGTTCCAAGTTCTCGTTGCATGCTCGCTCCCTCTCTCTCTCTCTCTCTCTCTCTCTCTCTCTCTCTCTCTCTCTCTCTCTCTACATTAGAGATATCCAACATTTGACATAAATATACATGTGGAACCATACCATACATACTTCCACATGTCATTTCTTTCTCTATAGGCAGATAGCATTTTCTTTCACAAGTCCTTCACAGTTGATTTGAATGATCATATTACTCAGAATAGTTAACAATTCAATTACTCTTTGAACAATACTGCTGTTACTGTATACAATGTTCTCTTGGTTTTGCTTATTTCAATTCTTCATTATTTCATGGAAGTCTTTCCATGTTTTTCTAAAAATCAACCTGCTTATCATTTCTTACCACAAAATAATAGTATTCCATCACAATCATATTTCACAACTTAGTCATTCTCCAATTAATCCCTTCACAATTTTTAAATCTTTCCTACTACAAAGAGAGCTGCTATATGTATTTTAGAACACATACCTCCAATGATTCTTAATTTTTTTTCTCCTTGATCTTTTTTTTTTAGCTAAGTTGTTTTTGCTATCAGATGCCTTTACGTTTTTCTCCTATTTTTTACCCTACTGATTTTGCTTTGGTATTTCTTCTTGTTTCATGGAGGCATTAATTTCTATTTGGTCCATTTGAAGTTTCAGAGAGGTTGTGGCTTTGACAAGGTTTTTGTACCTCTTGTGGCAAGCTGTTAATCCCCTTTCCAACTCTTTCCATAGTTCTCATTTCTTTTCTAATTTTTCCCCAAAGTACCTGCAATTCATATATAAAAGCATTTTTTAAATCTCACTTCCTCTCAGGAATTTTAGTTGAATTTGTGATCAATTTGAGGCATTGCTTGTAGGTGTTTTGGAGTCATTATCTTCTTTTGTGTTTATATCTTTAGTGTCCCTGACTATTTTACCTAATAATGGTGGGGTTCTTGTTTTGCTTATCTATGCTTCTACAGTACTTTCTGACTCTGGATCTGTTACTAGGGATGGATTCTGCCATCCTCTAGAGGAAAAATTTGGAATCATCCAGTTGTGGCTTTCTTAAAGTACTGAATGTGTAATGCCAGACTCTCTAGGACAGGCTAGGGAACTACAAGCTTTCAGGGCTCCCCAAGTGACCTGATCTGGGGCAAAATCTGATTGGTTTCCCCACCTCTGGCTTAAACTCTTCAAGTTCCTGCCCTGGGTTTGAATTTGTGTAAGAGTAGATTGCTGCTGGACTACACCCTCATCAACCAACTAGGAAACTCCATTTGTTAAGACTGGCAGAGTTATAGGCTTCCCTTTGGTCTGCTTTCCTGCCTTGGTTATTCCTCTGAAGGTTGGGCTAGATGCTAGAAGTGAAATCCTGCTCTGAGTCAAGGGTCCAAGCCACATTTCTGCTGCTGCTGGCTCCTGAACTTCTTCCTTTCAAAATATACTACTCAGTAGCTCCCTATCTAGCAATTCCCCTGCAAAGGCCCCCTTCTCAGTACCCCCATGGATCTCTGACCAGAATATGGGTAGCAAGTGACAAAGCTGCCAGTTCACATCAGTTCCCAATCTGGATGTGGTACCTCTTCTTGCTCTGGTGCACAGCTTCTCCCTATGTGAGAGAGTGCTCTGAAGGCAGGATGCTAATGTCTCAACTGTGCCTCTAGTGTCTCTAAATCTTCCTATCAACATATGCCAAGCTGGGCTAGACAAATGACTAACTGTGACTTTTTCTGGATTTTCCTCATCAGGCATTGATCTGGTGTATGTTCTAGATCTGCATGGAGAAGTTTGTGGATAGGATCTCACTATATTGCTCCTCTACCATTTTGGTTTGGCACCTGCTGAATTTTTCATTATTGATAACTTAATTAAGTGAGGTAGGAACAGACTTAATTATAGGCTATATCCTTTTCTCATTTAAAAAAATCTTGGGGGTGGAGCCAAGATGGTAGCATAGAAGCAGGAAAACTCCATATGCCCCCTCCATAACCACCTCAAATACCTATTAAAAATGACTCTAAACAAACTTTAGGGCTACAGAACCCACAAACTAACAGAGAGAAACAAACCTCCTGCTGAAGACAGCCTGGCAGGCCAACAGGGAGCCCAGACCCACATGAGTCCCGGGGTTTTACCCTCAGGGCGCCATAACCAGCCCCCACTAAAGGGACTTCAGGAGAGTGGATCACCAGCAGCTGTGGTGGTTGCCAGAATTATCAACCCATAAATGCCAAAGACAAAGTGAGAGTTCATTGTGGACTATGTGAGAACAAGGAGTACAGGAGGGTAGTCCAGCCTCTGCCCCTGAGGGAGAAGTGGCTGAGTCACAGCTGCTGCCAGGTGGCTGCTTCAGAGCTCCTGGCCTGCAGATTGTAGGGGGACCAAGCAACCAGGCTGAGGGGTAATCGCTCTTGCTTTAACCTGCTTGGATCTGGATCCCTGTCCTGGGTGGAGGTCCTGCAGCGCATGACCAAAAACTTCCAAGAAAAATATGAACTGGTTACAGGCTATTGAGGAGTTTAAGAAGGATTTTGAAAACCAAATAATAGAAGTGGAAGAAAAATCAGGAAGAGAAATAAAAATGATGCAACAAAATCATGAAAAGAGAGTCAACAACCAGGTTGAAGAAAATAACACCTTAAAAAACAGACTAACTCAAATGGCAAAAGAGGCTCAAAACGGCAATGAGGAGAAGAATATCTTAAAAAGCCAAATGTGCCAGATGGAAGAAGAATCTCAAAAGCTCACTGAAGAGAATCATTCCTTCAGAATTAGACTGGAGCAAATGGAAGCCAGTGACTTGATGAGAAATCAAGATACTATTCAACAGATCCAAACAAATGAAAGAATAGAAGGCAATGTGAAATATCTCATGGGAAAAACCAATGACCTGGAAAATAGATCCAGGAGAGATAATTTAAAATTTATTAGACTACCTGAAAGCCATGATCAAAAAAAGAACCTAGAAATCATCTTTCAAGAAATTCTCAAGAAAAATTGCCCTGATGTTTTAGAACCAGAGGGCAAAATAGAGGTTGAAAGAATCTACCGATCACCTCCAGAAAAAGATCCCAAAGGAGGCTAGGTGGAGTGGTGAATGGAACACCGGCCTTGGAGTCAAGAGGACCTGAGTTCAGATCTGGCCTCAAACGCTTAACAGTTACTAGCCGTGTGACCTTGGACAAGTCACTTAACCCCAATTGCCCAGCCTTCCCCCCTCCAAAAAAAAAGAAAAAAAAGATCCCAAAAAGAAAACTTCTAAGAATATTATAGCCAGGTTCCAGAATTCCCAGATCAAGGAGAAAACATTATAGGCAGCCAGGAAGAAACAATTTGAATATTGTGGAAACACACAATCAGGATAACACAGGATCTGGCAGCTTCTACACTGAGGGATCAAAGGGCTTGGAATATGATATTCTGGAGGTCAAAGGAGCTGAAATTAAAACCAAGAATCACCTACCCAGAAAAACTGAGTATCATGTTTCAGGGGAAACATTCAATTCAAGTCATTCAATGACATAGAGAACTTTCAAGCATTCTTGATGAAAAAAAAAACAGAGATAAATAGAAAATCTGACATTCAGATACAAGAAGCAAGAGAAGCATGAGAAGGTAAACAGGGAAAAGAAATCATATGGAACTTATCAAAGTTGAACCACTTACATTCCTACATGGAAAAACGATAATTGTAACTTATAAAACTTTTCTCAGTATGAGAATAGTTGAAGGGAATATAAATGTGTGTATATATACATATATGTATATATACAAATACATATATATGTCTATATAGAAGGGTATATGGGCATATGAATACATATGTGAGTGTGTGTATATATGTGTACAGGTATACATTGACAGAAGGCACAGGATCAACTGAATAGGAAGGGATGATACTTAAAAGTTGAAATTGAAAGGTGAGAGAAGAATATAATGAGAGGAGATGGGCAGAGACAGAATGGGGTAAATTATCTCAAATAAAAAGAGGCAAGGAAAAACTATTACAATGGAGGGGATGAACAGAAAGGCAAAAGGGAATGAGTCAACCTTACTCTCATTGAATTTGGCTGGGGGGGGGGGGGGAGAATGACATACACACTAAATAGTACATCTTGCCCTACAACAGAAGAAGGGGAAGGGGATGAGAGGGTGATGATGGAAGGGAGGGAAGGTTGGGGGAGAGGGAAGTTGGAAGCACACACTTTTGAAAAGGGACAGGGTTAAAGTAGAGAATAGAACAAGTAGGGGTCAGGATAGGACAGAGGGAAATATAGTCAATCTTTCAGAATATATCCGCTATGGAAAGGTTTTGCAATACTACACATGTACAACCTATATTGAATTGCTTATCTTCCCAGTAAGGATGGGTGATGACAGAGGAAGGAAAAGAATCTGGAATTCAAACTTTTAAAATCAAATGTTTAAATATATATATTTTTACATGCAACTCAGAAATAAGATATACAGGCACTGGGGTATAGAGATCCATCTTGCCCTACTGGAAAGTCGGAGAGGGAATGGGGGAGATATAGAAGAGAGCAGCTTGGGGGAAAGGGTATACAGTAGGATCACTGTTTTGGGGTGGTGGGTAGGGGAAAGATGGGGAGAAAATCAATAACTCAAAATCTTGTGGAAATGAATGATGTAAACTAAAAATAAACATAAAATTTAATTTTAAAAAATCTTACTAGTCTGATCTTTGTCTTCACAACTGTTCCTGATCTCTTTTCATATAGTTCTCAACATTTTGTAATTTGGTTTCCAAGATTCATCATTCAAATAAAACTGTTCTGTACAAAGTTACTAACTTTCTCTAAAATGTCTACTGGCTTTTCTCCCTTAACTCTTCTTGATTTCTCTAGAATATTTTACATTGTTGATCACTCTCTCTTCCTGGATATACCCTCCCCTCTATGGGTTTTTGTGACCTGTTGTCTTGGTTCTCCTTCTACCTGCTTCACCATTCCTTTTCAATCTCCTTTCCTACATCATCACCTATAAGGCATCACTGGAACATCTTTAGCACTTGGTTGCTGAGCAGACTGCTTGGTTGATTGTTATCCCCAAAGAATGCATTCATGATATATAGACATGGAGATTCTGTACAGTCTTCAAATTTGGCACTTTTCTTATTTCTTATTGATGATGGGTATTTTCTGATGCATTTTTTTGCCATCTTCACTTAGCCTCCACCTGTCCAGACCCTGATCCCTGGAGCTTCCAAATGGTGACAAAACCACCTCCTGCATCCTCCCCTTGATAGGCTTCCAACTAAACAATGAGGCTAAGACCACAACACCGAGAGATTTGTCCCAATACACAGTAATACAGCAGGTCTGGCAGTTGAAGTTTGTGTCAATACAAATAAGCCACCTTGAACCTTTGGATCACCTAATTCATCACCAACCTTCAATGTGACTCTGGACAGGTTCTTCAATGGTTAGCATTATTATTCCTCTTCTCTCCCACTCTTCCCATTCTGTGATACTAATGCCCTGGTTGCTAAAGAATAAACTTCCCTTCCCAACCTCCAATATCTACTTTATCATTCCCATTTCCTTCAACCCTACCTATCCATTCCTAATACCCTAATGAAGATTTGCCAATCCCTTAAAATATGTCGTCACAAAAGTATATTCCATAATTAGTAACCTTGCTTTCATCTCAAATCTCTCCCTTTCTCACTTCTTCCTTTTTTTGGTACTAAGAGCTGGTTTCTTACTGATACTACCTCCCTTTATAACCCTCTCTTGTACTGGTTACACTTACATTCATACCTCTGAACTAGAAGGGTTGTGTTGGTAAAGTTGAATTAAAATCCTTGTTACCCAATGCCATTTCTAGACTTATTCTTTACCAATATCACTCTTCAATTACTCCTGCTTTAGGGTTCATTCAATCCATATTTATCCCACAGTCCAAATTCTTACACCTAATATCTCCCTCCTTTATCAGCAAGGTCAGTTCCTGGCTCACAGTTTTCCTCTCTACCACAACCTTACCTCAGTCTAGGGAATATCAACATGCATGATCATATTTCCTCGGTTCCTCAATCTACTCTTTTCCCATAATCTACATTTCCATTCCACCTCAGTCACACAAAGAATAGTCATACCCTTGATCTTGTTACAGCCGACAAGTGCCCCACCTCCTTCTTTAAGAATTCTAAATTTCACTTATCTGATAATATTCTTTACTTCTTCTATTTCCCAATCCTGATCCCTTAATGATCAGTTACACTCAACATTATACTCTACTCTCAAATTCTTTGCTTCTTGTCCTATTTATACTCATTCCTTGAAAACAATAACCCTGTATGACTCCTATCATCCACCTCATTTACTTCTATTACATGTGTAATGGAGAAAATTATGAAACTGTACTAACTAGGTCCATCATAAGTTTATAATAGCTAATTTTTTTTGAGTATATTTTTTATTTATTTTGTTAAGTATTTCCCAATTACATGCCGAAAAATTAACATTCTTTTTGTTTTTAATTTTGAGTTTCTTAGCCTATTCTTTCCTTTAGCAATCTTATTTGATTTAAAAAAAAAAAATTTTTTTAGCTTTGCCAGGAATTTTTATTGGACTTGTATCCATTTCACATTTTCCTTTGAGGTTTTGCTTTTATTTGTTTTGACTTGTCTTCTTCTGAGTTTGTGGCTTGATCATCACTATAACCAGGTGCTTTTTAAGGTCAGGTTCCTTTTATTGTTGTCTGTTCACTTTTCCACCCTATTTCTTAACTTACTGAATTTATGTTAAAGTAGGACTCTGTTACTGCCTGAGTGATTCCTCTACTCTGCCATCTTAACTCTACCCTTGAAGTCCTCTTTATAATAGTTAATTTCAAGTAGACCCTCACACTACAACAAGGCAATCCTATTGTTCCTCTGTAATTGATTCTCTATGTCTCATCTGTATTGTAAAGATTATATCATCTCCTTTCTCCCTCTCTACTAAGGATCTCAACTCATACTTCATGAAAAAAATTGAAGCCTTGAGCAAAGAGTTCTTTCTTCTATATTCTTCCCCATTTCACAAAATTCTAATATCATCTGTCACAAAACCCTCATTCTCGATAGTCTCTAACAATGAAGTGACCCTTTTGCTCAACCAAGGCCAATCCTTCTCCACGTACTCCATGATTCCTTCATTTCCTGTCTTCTCTAGCACATTGTCTTTCCATATCTAATTCTCAACCCTTCTCTTATGTACTAGTTCCTTTCATATTGCCTACAAACATGCCCGAGTCTCCTTCATTCTTAAAAACCTGCACCATGGGGCGGCTAGGTGGCGCAGTGAATAGAGCGCCGGCCCTGGAATCAGAAGGACCTGAGTTCGGAGTCGGCCTCCGACACTTAATCCGAACAAACAAAAAAAAACCTAGCCCTGTAACCTTGGGCAAGTTACTTAACCCCAATTGCCCTAAAGGGGCGGCTAGGTGGCGCAGTGAGTAAGAGTGCCGGCCTCGGAGTTTGGATGACCCGAGATCAGATCCGGCCTCAGAAAATGAGCACCCACGCATAAATCAAATGACTAGCCGTGTAACCTTGAGCAAGTTACTTAACCCCAATTGCTTTAAAAAAAAAAAAAAAATATATATATATATATATATAGTTGTATAGTATATATAATATAAAAAAAAAAAACCTGCACCATATTCTACCAAGACTTGCAGTTATAGTCCTCTTTTTCTCCTCCCTTGTTCTGCTAAAGTCCTTGAAAAAGTCATGTACAAATGGTACTTCCACTTACTCTTTTCTAAACCTTCTACAATTCTGATCTCATCATTCAACAATTTGCACATTGTTAATTATCTTTGCTCCTGAATACTCTCTCCTCTCCTACTTTTTATGATTCTGCTTTTGCTTGGTTATTCTCCTACCTATCTGACTGCTCCTCGATAGTCTCTTTTACTAAATTTTCACCCATGTCAAACCCATTGTGGATGTCTCTACAAAGATCTGTCCGGAGTCCTCTTCTCTATATGCTATATCATTTAGTGATATCATCAGATTCCATGAGTTTAATTATCATCCCTATGCAGAGGATTCCAAGATCTATTTATCTAGTCCTAATCTCTCTTAGAAGTTCTAGTTCAACATAATCTGTCCATTGGACAGCACAGTCCATTTCCCCATAACATGAGATGTGTTTCTAAAAGTCACCATACTATATAAAACAATGCAATAAAAACCAGAGCTTATAGGGAAAATAGGGTTACAAGCTCATCACTCAAAGACTGTCAGTGAAATTTTTAAAAGGAAGAAATATAATAAAAATGGTTACACAGTTAATATACATTTTAAGTAGTTAAGAAATGTATAAAGACTAAAATAAAAAGTGGGGGAATCTGCAGCCCTACGCTTCTGATGAGACCATATCCTGGTTCCCAAGGGCTGACAAAGTCAATGGCTACAGGGAAGAGTGATACAACTCCAAGATTCACTTACCTTAGGATGTTGAATGAGTACTTTTTTTTAATATAAATAAGTTAACCTTATAGGATAACTCATGTGGGAAACAGATTGGTGGTAGAGGTGAGTACATTTTGTGCATTCCTACATGACTATGTTCAACAAGGCACAGTCTGCTGCTTTCTCATGGATGAAATTGTGCACAAGCAAACCTGAAATTCATTTTATGCTACAACTGTTCTCTAATATATCAACCACACTGGAAAAAAAAAACTCTGCATTTTCAAAATAAGTGTTAATAGAACTATTAAAATTCAATATTATCCCCCTCCAAATCTTTAAATTTCTGGACTTCCTTAACAAATCATTTTCTAGTCATCTGGGGTTTACAAAGTTGGTGTCACCCTAGGTTCTTCTCTTACTCACCATCCCACATAGCCAAAGAGTTGGCATATCTTCTCATTTCTTTCCTTACATTTTAAACAAAATCTCATCTCCCTTCATCACCTGCGCTACTTCAAAATTTTCAAACTGGTCTGACTGCCTCAAGTCTCTCTCTACTCCAATCCATCCTCTATTCAACTATAAAAATAATTTTCTTAAAGTGCAGGGAGGACCATGTCTGTCTGTCTGTCTGTTTCTGTTTCTCTCTCTCTCTCTCTCTCTCTCTCTCTCTCTCTGTCACACACACACACACACACACCCCTATAAGTATCTCCAGGATCAAATATGTCATTTAAAACTTTAAAATCTGGCCCTTGTTTTCCTTTCTAATTTTCTTATATTCTACTACCCTCCATATTCTAGGATCCTCACATACTATACTCCATCTCTAGTCTCCATGCTTTGCAATAACCATCCCCATTCCTAGAATGCTGTCCCTCCTAACTTCTAAATACTGGGAACCCTGGCTTCCTTTGATACCTATTTCTTGTGTCACCTATTCTAGGTCTTTCCTAATCCTACTCTCCCCCCCCCCCCACCATCTACTAGTTCCTTCTCCTCCAAGGTTACCTTTCATCATGTATTCTGTATTTGTCTCGAATATTCTGATAAGTGAATGGTCTCTCCCAAGAAAGGGAGGAAAAAGTTAAGGCCCTCAAGGACTTTACATTCCAAAGGTATGCAAATAACTATGTACATACAAAATATATAGAATAAATAAAAGGCCACTGAAGGGAGACTAGCACTAACAGCTAGGCCCATAACTGTTTTTTCTTTTTATCATCCACAATGCATATTACAGGACTTGGCATATAGTAATGTCTTAATAAATGTTTACTGATTAACTGAAGTCACTGAATATTTAGGAACTTTAGTTGTATATGGCACACCTTTCTTACTAATAGTAATAACTAAAATAGCTAGTGTTTATATGGAGTCTACTATGTATGTGCTAGGCACTGCACTCATCAATTTATACGTATATATTTAATCTTCACAACTGTGAAAGCTAAGCATTCTCTTACAATCCCCATTTACACTTGAGGAAACTAAGGCAGATATTCCTTAAGTGATTCGCCCAGGGTCACACACCTAATAAATGTCTAAGGCCAGATTACTGACTTCATTCCCTGTACTCTATTTGCTACATCACCTAGCTACCTTCTTTAATGTTTTCCCACTGACAAAACCGTAACTATTTCTGATGCTGTTATATTGTTAACACAATATCTACAAGTAACTATTTTCTGAAAAATCTGACAATACTAAAGACTTTGGCAGTCAACTTTTTATTCTGGGTCTGCAGTAGCTATGGGTGCTTAAGAGGTGGCTTCAGCACTTCAAGAAGTGATTGCCATGTTACACGTCCCCAGAAGTTACTTCCTAGGATGACAGCTGTAGGGCCTGGACTGGAATCAGGACAGGCAATTGGGGGAAGAGGAGACATGAAAAAAGAAGCAGTGAGGAGAGTCTGCCATTCTCAGGGCTCTAAGGCTTTCTAGCTCTCCAGCTGTCCTGATCCATATTTAGCCACTGGATCCAGAAGGCTATGAAGGAGAAAGTGAGGCTGGTGACTCTGCACAGCCCTCCCTTACTTATCTAATTCACTTATGTCATAGCATCACTTCCCTGATGTCATGGTCCTCTTCAAGAACCAAGGACAGAGGGCAGCTAGGTGGCACAGTGAATAGAGCACCAGCCCTGGAGTCAGGAGAACCTGAGTTCAAATCCAAACAATTAACACAAAAACTAGCCGTGTGACCTTGGGCAAGTTACTTAACCCCAATTGTCCTTCAAAAAGCAAAAAAAAAGGGGGGGCGGAGCCAAGATGGCGGAGTAGAAACAGCTCCTCCAAGCCTCTCTGCCCCCAGATTCTCCACAAACTATGTAAAAAAGGACTCTGAAAATCTTCTGGAGCCCCAGCACCCACAGAACGACACAGAGAAGCTAACCTCCCGCTGAGGACAGCCCAGCACCCTGCAGGAAGGACCAGCGCAGTGGTCTGGGAGCCGGCAGAGCACAGGAGCCGAGCCGAGCCCAGGTCCACGTGAGCCGAGGTTTTAGCCCCAGGGCGGCAGGGCCAGCAGCCGGCTGGAGGAACCCCAGAACACCAGGAACTGTGGAGACGCCAGAATTATCAACATAGACTTGCCTAGGACAAAGTAAGAGGTTAGTGTCCTATGGACTTTGGGACCTGTATTTGGGAATGCGTCAGCTCCCTCCCCTGGGGGCTAGAAGCTGCTGAGGAGACACGCCACTGTGTAGTTTTCAGAGGCATTTCCGGCTCCCAGCCTACAAATCGTGGGGAAATCCAGCGATCAGTCTTGGGGGGTAATCGCTCTTGCTTTAACCTCCCTGGATCTGGATTGTGATCTAGGGTGGAAGTTGTGGGTGGGTTTACAGCTTGCCAGAAACGGAAGTTGCTCCCCACACGTTCGGGACGAAAATTCCTCTAGCTGGCCTTAAAGCCATAGTGTGGCAATAAGCCCAAAAGTCAAGCAATTAAGTGGCAACATGCCAAGGCAAAGGAAACAGAAAAATGCAACCCTAGACTCCTATTTTGGGGGCATAGAGCGGGAAAAGGACTGAGGTCAGAAGTCCTGCTCCAAAAGCCCCAGGGGAAAACATGAACGGGTTGCAGGCCATAGAGGACCTTAAGAAGGACTTTAAAAATCAAATAAGAGAAGTGGAGGAAAAATTAGAAAGAGAAATGAGAAGGATGCAGGAAAAGTATGAAATGAGGGTCAACAGCCTGACTGAGGAAAAACAACACCTTAAAAAATAGACTAGCTCAAATGGCAAAGGAGGCCCAAAAGGGCAATGAGGAGAAGAATGCCTTAAAAGTCGAATTTGCCAGATGGAAAAAGAATCTCAAAAGTTCACTGAGGAGATTCATTCCTTCAGAGTTAGACTGGAGCAAATGGAAGCTAATGACTTTATGAGAAATCAAGATGCTGTTAAGCAGATCTAAAGAAATGAAAGATTAGAAGGCAATGTGAAATATCTCATGGAAAAACCACTGACCTGGAAAATAGATCCAGGAGAGACAATTTAAAAATTATTGGACTACCTGAAAGCCATGATCAAGGAAAGAACCTAGAAATCACCCTTCAAGAAATTCTCAAGGAAAATTGCCCTGATGTTTTAGATCCAGAGGGCAAAATAGAGGTTGAAAGAATCCACCAATCACCTCCTGAAAAAGATCCCAAAAGAAAACTCCCAGGAATATTATAGCCAGGTTCCAGAATGCCCAGATCAAAGAGAAAATAATACAAGCAGCCAGGAAGAAACAATTTCAATATTGTGGAAACACAATCAGAATAGCACAGGATCTGGCAGCTTCTACACTGAAGGATCAAAGGGCATGAAATATGATATTCCAGAGGGCAAAAGAACTGGGACTGAACCCAAGGGTCACCTACCCAGCAAAACTGAGCATTTTGTTTCAGGGGAAAATATGGTCATTCAGTGGAATAGAGGACTTTCAAGCATTCTTGAGGAAAAAACCAGAATTGAATAGAAAATTTGACACCCAGACACAAGAAGGAAGAGATGCCTGAGAAGGTAATCAGGGAAAAGAAATCAAAAAGGAACTTATCAAAGTTGAACTATTTACATTCCTATATGGAAAAGCAGTATCTGTGACTGATGATATCTTTCTCACTATGAAAATAATGGAAGAAGGGGGTGTGGTCATACGAATACATATGTGAATGTGTGTGTATATGGCTACAGTTATATATGGATAGAGGGCATAGGTTGATTTTGCTGGGAAGGGAGAGTACTCAAGGGATGAAATTATGAGGTGAGAGAGGAAAGTGGCAAGAGGAGATGGGGAGAGACATGGTAGGGTAAACTATCTCATGTAGGGGAAGTGGTTGCAAAGGAGGGGGAGAATAAGGAAGGCTAAAATGGCAAAACCACATTCACATTGAATTTGGTTCAGGGAAAAAATGACATACATACTAAATGGGATATCTCAACCTGCAGCAGGATAGGGGGAAGGGGGATGAGAGGAGGGATGATGGAAGGGAGGGCATCCTTGGGGGGAGGGGTGGTTGGAAGTACCCACTATAGAAGAGGGACAGGATCAAGTAGGGAATGGACCAGGTGGGGGGGTGGGATGAGGGGGAGGGAATTATAAGCAGCCTTGTACAATATATCTACTATGATAATGTTTTGCATAGCTAGACATGTACAACATATGCTGAATTACTTATCTCCCCAGAGGGAATGGGTGACAAGGGAGGAAGGAAATGGATCTGAAATTCAAGGTCGTAACATTAAATGTTTCAAATATATATATAAATACTATTATTAATACTCTTTTGCCTTTAATTGGGAGATAAGATGTGCAGGCATTGGGACACAAAGATTCATCTTCCTCTAATGGAAAAGTCGATGGGGTATGGGAGAAGGTATGGGAGAGAGCAGATTGGAGGAAGCGATATCTTGTGGGACTGCTATTCAGGGAGGTTGGGTAGGGGAATAATGGGGGGAAAATGATTGTAACTCAAAATCTGGCAGAAATGAATGATGTAAAACAGAAGTTAATAAAGCATTTGTTTAAAAAAAAAAGAATTAACATACTAAGTAAGTGGCAAGGATATTTTCTTCATGTGAAGAAGTAGGAGTGAGTACTTTATGGAAAATGAAGCAATTTAAATCCTATTTACTAAAGTATACTTTGTTCATTAAGTGTTTTAGTTGAATCAGACTAAACTAAAAAAATATAAAACACGAGAAATAATAATCATACAAATAAACAAATACTGTGTACCTAATATGTCTAAGCTGCTGGGCTATATGCCATGGTGGACACTGGATACAGAAGTTTAACGAACATTTCTTGATATAAGAATTTAAATAACACTAAGGCAATTTGGCATAACTGATAAAGCACTGGGCTTAGACTCTGAAGGGGTAAAGTCCCACCTCCTCCATAAAAGATGTGTAATCTTGGAATGCTTCATCATGGCATGGGTTCTCAAAGAATAGACTAGTAGAAAACTAGGTCCCAACAAGCTAGAAAGGCTTTGAGTAGAAACCCTATCATGAAATTTATGCCTGTTGTCTGATGACTATCCAAGTGAAATTTGGATATGTTCCTGATCAGGCTGATTTGTGAATGAAAACTATTTTAGCCACAACAGCTCAAAAAATTTACATACTAAATGACAGAAATGATACTATTTGGATCAGTAGAAGGAATAACCACACTGATGAAATCATAGATCCTAAAGTACTGGAGTAACTTTGGTAAGTCTCTTCACAATAAGGCTTCAGGAGCCTGATTTATAAAATGAAGAATACAGAATAGAGATGATTTCTAAAATCCCTTACAACTCTAAAAAATTATATGATTTCTAATAAGAAATGATGCAATATACCTTGTAACATATAAAATTAAGTGCCAGAGAACATATAAAATAAATGTTATGAATTCAAAAGAATGCAAGCTTATTATGGACTGTATTACTCTGAGGCTGGGAACCTTGAGGAATGTATACAGCATAGATAGGCAAAAGAGAAGTCAAAGTTCCCCAAATGGGATGAACATCATGAGCAAAGAACTACTGCCCTAGGACCCACAGAAGCGTATCATCATATTGTTAAGTTCAATTGACTAATAAGGATAGTGAACATTTTAATGATTTTGAAGGTGGAGTCACAATTTAGCACCCCTCAAGAAAGCTCTAAACACTACTTTAGAATCTGAATTGTGATGGGCTATTTGATATGACTGAATTTCTAGAATTACTGGAAGTTGCATATCCCCTTATGAATTGAAGGGATAGTTCACAGACACGTTAAAAGTCTTCAAGGTTATCTCAGAGTTACCCCATAAATAAAAGCCTAAAACTGCTCATAAAGTCTATTTGGGGGTTAGCAAATTAGAAAGGAAAGTAGAGATTAAAATGAAGTCTAAGAATTCCTCTAAAGTATTGTAGCAATTATTCAGACATCTGGTGAAAAGGGCTGCTTGTGGGCTCTCAAAACCATGCCAACAAAGAAAAAGTTCTTGCGTATTCCAGCAAGTAATCCTTGAAGTACCAAAGTACTTAAGAAAACATGGATAAAATTGGTCAATAAAGCACATGACGTTAATGGTAACCTAATCATCAATTATGGAATGCTTCACTTTTCTAAATCACCCTTTCTCTGTAGATCGTCCTTCATAGTTTTAAGTCAGAAACATTTCCATCCATATATCATATGTTTATCTTTTCCCTAAAGAACTGAAAAATATATAACAAAATAAATGTGACCACTTCTTTTGCCATGGAATTTTTAAAAAGTTGTGTCATGGGCTACTCAGCATCCAGCACTTAGCATGATTCGGAGACGTAAATTAGAAATGACCAGGCCATGTGGGTAGTTCAAGGAAGAACGATGAAGTCCATTTATTGATTCTTAGGAAAAGGTTTTTATAGAGCAATGAGACAAAAGAAGACTCAAGTATTCTTATCATTATCTTAGCCTGTCATATCCTGGAAGTAGCATGGAATAGATAATCTGATAAGGATAATCTAGGTGGCTAAAGTCTTAGGGTAAGATCTGTGATCTAGGTCTCAGGTACCTGCTAATGCAGCCACAGTCATAAATGTATACAGGGGCAGCTAGGTGATAAATAACCTAGCCATGTGACCTTGGGCAAGTTACTTAACCCCAATTGCCCTCCAAAAGGCAAAAAAATAAAAAAATAAATGTATACAACTGAGAGCAAACTTCAAAGCCAAAGCTGCAATCCTCAAAAGACATCACGTTTAGAGTTGACCACCCAAAGAGACCTGAGTAATGAATCAAATATTTTAGCTCTTAATAACCAAAATCTTGGGGCACAGCCTATTGATCTCAGAACTCAAGTAACATCCTGATATGTGTAACCCATAACAAAGAACTCAGGAGCTAACTTAACAAAAAGTCTCATCTCAAAGAGGTCTTTGATATTAAAGTCCACTCTCAATGGGTAATTATCTGAGTCCTGGATCAGGCCTCTTTGGCTCCCAACAAAGTTGTACTAGAAATAATTAAACAAAATAATTCAACTGATTTTTCAGCTCACTCCAAACAGTGTCCAATCCTTGGGTTCTTTCTCCACAGTATCTTTCAAATATTTCTCTTTCTCTCAATTCTCACAACCAGAGTTCAAATCCAGCCTTTTAAATGGATCTAACTGACTGATATCTCCCCTAATACATCTTCCACATTGCTGACAAAATGATCTTCCTAAAGAATAAGACTGAACTCTACTCTATAAACTCTAGTAGCTCCCTATGACCTCTTGGTTCAAATATAAACTCTGTCTGGCATTTAAAGTTTTTTGTAGCATACCCCGTTTAGATCTTTCCAGTCATCTCATACATATTACTCTCCTTTCCATACTTAATAATCCATATATACTTCACAGTAGACCTCACATAACAACACTCCATCTTCCCTCTTCATGCTTCTTCAGTGGTTGTCCCTCATGCCTAGAATGCTATCCTTCCTTGCCTGCAACTCAGAATCTCAGCTCAAAAGCTATCACCAGAAAAAAAAAATGCACAGGCAAAAGAAAAAGATCCAACTATAGAAACCTAATGTGGGAATAGAGATGACCGGGGTTCATCTTCAGAGGAGGAAACTGAAGTAAAGAAACCCCCAAAGAGTAACGTTAAAAGGTCACCTACTCAAAAAGAATTTATGGGAGAACTTAAAAGAGACTTTAAAAATCAAATGACAGAGATGGAGGAAAAACTAAAAAAATAAAATAAAAAAATAAGAATAATCCAAGAAAAACAGGAAAGATATGAAAGGAAAGTCAACCAACTAGAAAAGGAGATCCAGAATCTTAAGGAAGAAAATGACACTTTAAAAATTAGAATTGGGCAAAGTGAAGCCAGTGAAATTATAAGAGATCGAGAAATGATTAAACAAAATTTGAATAATAAAAAATAGAAGAGAAAGTGAAACAATAAGAAAACAACAGACTTGGAGAATAGATCAAGAAGAGAAAAATAAAAATAACTGGACTAACAGAAAGTTATGATCAAAAAAAGAATCTTGATAGAATAATACAAGAAATAATTAAAGAAAATTGTCCTGAAGCATCAGAACAAGGGCGAAAGTAGAAATAGAAAAAATCCATCAATCACCACTTAAAAGAGACCTATGAGGAAAACACATAGTCTAATTCTGAAATCCCCAGCTCAAGAAAAAATTATTAAAAGCATCAAGATTAAAACAATTTAAATATGATGGTACCACAATTAGAATTACACAAGATCTAGGGGCGGAGCCAAGATG
>WOXC01009930.1:0-15947 GCA_011680675.1 Gymnobelideus leadbeateri
TTGGAGACCAATGAGGGCAGATATAAAGGCCTTTTGCTAAAAAAGTAAAAGTAAAGCTTCAGCAGTCTGACTAAAGATGTGGAGGGTTATAGCAACTCTGTGTACCACAGTGCTTTTAATTCAAGTATTTCAACAGACTTCAGAGATATTCATGTTTTTACATTTTTCAGATAGACTTTTAGAAGCATGATTGGTAGAGAAGGTATATCTGAGCATAACACTCTAGGAACACGGATGACCCTGAAATCCTTTTCTGTTCAACTTTCACTTAGCCAGTTTTCTTAAACACAAGCATTACATTTCAAGTGCTTTGGCTTCTTTTCATGAAAATGGCATCATTGGGTTTTTCCCCCATTGAAACCAATGAGGGCAGATATAAAGGCCTTTTGCTAAAAAATAAAAGGAAAGCTTCAGCAGTCTGAATAAAGATTTCAAGGACTAAAGCAACTCTGTGTACAACAGTGCTTAACAAGCATATTTGGTAGAAATGGTATATCTAATCATAACTCTCTAGGAACACGGATTACACAGAAGTTTTTTTTCAGTCCAACTATCGCTTAGTTAGTTGTCTTTAAAAAAGGCATTACTTATCACAGGCTTTTTCTTCTTTTCATGGAAATGGCATCATTAGGTTTTCCCCCATTGAAACTAATGAGGGCAGATATAAAGGCCTTTTGCTACAAAAGTGAAATCATAGCTTCAGCGGTCTAAATGAAGATGTCAAGGATTAAAGCAACTCTGTGTACAACAGTGCTTTGAATTCAAGTATTTTAAAAGACTTCAGAGAAATTCAGGTTTCGATGTTTTTTCAGATAGAATATTTCAAGCACATTTGGTAGAAAAGGTATATCTGAGAATAACTCTCCAGAAACAAGGATTACCCAGAAGTTCGGTTCTGTCACAGCTTTCTCTTAGCTCATTTTCTTAAACCCGGCATTACATTTCAAATGCTTTGGTTTCTTTTGATGGAAATGGCATTATGAATTTTCCCCAAGTAAAACCATTAATGGCAGATATAAAGGCCTTTTGCTACAAAAGTAAAAGCGAAGCTTCAGCAGTCTGACTAAAGATGTGGAGGGTTATAGCAACTCTGTGTATCACAGTGCTTTGAATTCAAGTATTTCAAAAGGTCTTTGAGAAATTCGGGTTTTGATGTTTTTTCAGATAGAATATTTAATGCATATTTGGTAGAAAAGGTATATCTGAGAATAACTCTCTAGAAACACGGATTACCAGAAGTTCTTTTCTGTCACAGCTTTCTCTTAGCTCGTTTTCTTAAACCCGGCATTACATTTCAAATGCTTTGGCTTCTTTTCATGGAAAAGGCCTTATTAATTTTCTCCAAGTGAAACCAATGATGGCATATATAAAGGCCTTTTGCTATAAAAGTAAAAGCATAGCTTTAGCATTCTGACTGAAGATGTCAAGGATGAAAGCAACTCTGTGTACAACAGTGCTTTGAATTCAAGTATTTTAAAAGACTTCAGAGAAATTCAGCTTTTGATTTTTTTTCAGATATAATATTTCAAGCATATTTGGTTGAAAAGTTATATCTGAGAATCTCTAGAAACAAGGATTACCCAGAACTTTGGTTCTGTCACAGCTTGCTCTTAGCTCATTTTCTTAAACCCGACATTACATTTCAAATGCTTTGGCTTCTTTTGATGGAAATGGCATTATTAATTTTCCCCAAGTGAAACCAATGACTGCAGATATAAAGGCCTTTTGCTACAAAAGTAAAAGCAAAGTTTCAGCAGTCTGACTAAAGATGTGGAGGGTTAAAAAGCAACTCTGGGTACCACAGTGCTTTGATATCAAGTATTTTAAAAGACTTCACAGAAATTCAGGTTTTGACCTTTTTTCAGATATTCTGTAGCAAGCATGTTTGGTAGAAAAAGTATATCTGAGCATATGTCTCTAGAAACAGGGATTACCTGGAAGTTCTTTTCTGTCACAGCATTCACTTAGCTACTTGTCTTAAAGGAGACATTATGTATCATATACTTTGGCTTCTTTTCCTGGAAATGGCATCATTAAGTTTTCCCCATTGAAATCAATGAGGGCAGATATAAAGACCTTTTGTTAAAAAAGTTAATGGACAGCTGCAGCAGTCACAATAAAAATGCGGAGAGTAAAAGGAAAGCTCTGTACAACAGTGCCTTGAATTCAAGTATTTAAAAAGACTTCTGAGACATTCATGTTTTTACCTTTTTTCAGATAGACTGTAACAAGCATATTTGGTAGAAAAGGTATATCTAAGCGTAACTCCCTAGGAACATGGATTACACAGAAGTTTTTTTCTGTCCCACTATCCCTTAGTTAGTTGTCTTTAACAAAGGCATTACTTATCACAAGCTTTTTCTTCTTTTCATTAGGTTTTCCCCCATTGAAAACAATGAGGGCAGATATAAAGGCCTTTTGCTACAAAATTAAAAGCATAGCTTCAGCAGTCTGACTAAAGATGTCAAGGATTAAAGCAACTCTGTGTACAACAGTGCTTTGAATTCAAGTATTTTAAAAGACTTCAGATAAATTCAAGTTTTGATGTTTTTTCAGGTAGAATATTTCAAGCATATTTGGTAGAAAAGGTATATCTGAGAATAACTCTCCAGAAACAAGGATTACCCAGAAGTTCTTTTCTGTCACAGCTTACTCTTAGCTCGTTTTCTGAAACCCAGCATTATATTTCAAATTCTTTGGCTTCTTTTCATGGAAATGGCATTATTAATTTTCCCCAAGTGAAACCAATGACTGCAGATATAAAGGCCTTTTGCTACAAAAGAAAAAGCACAGCTTCAGCAGTATGACTAAAGATGTGGAGGGTTATAGCAACTCTGTGTACCACAGTGCTTTGAATTCAAGTATTTTAAAAGACTTCAGAGGAATTCAGGTTTTGACCTTTTTTCAGATATACTGTTACAATCATGTTTCATAGAAAAGGTATATCTGAGCATAACTCTCTATACACAGGGATTACTCATAAGTTCTTTCAGTAACACCTTTCACTTAGCTGGTTTTCTTAAACACAGGCTTTACATTTCAAATGCTTTGCCTTCTTTTCTTGGTAATGGCCTCAAAAGTTTTTCCCTCATTGAAATCAATGAGGGCAGATATAAAGGCCTTTTGCTAAAAAAGTAAAAGCAAAGCTGCAGCAGTCTGACTAAAGCTGTGTAGGGGAAAGCAACTCTGTGAACAACAGTGATGTGAATTCAAGTATTTCAAAAGACCTTTAAGAAATTCAGGTTTTTACCTTTTTTCAAATAGAGTGTTACAAACATGTTTGGTAGAAATATATATCTGAACTTAACTCTCTAGAAACAGGGATTACTCAAAAGTTCTTTTCTGACACAGCTTTCTTTTAGCTAATTTTCTTAAATACAGGCATTACATTTCAAATGCTTTGGCTTCTTTTCATGGAAATGGCCTTATTAATTTCCCCCAAGTGAAACCAGTGACGGCAGATATAAAGGCCTTTTGCTACAATTGTAAAAGCCAAGCTTCAGCAGTCTGACGAAAGATGTGGAGGTTTATAGCAACTCTGTATCAAGAATGCTTTGAATTCATGTATTTTACAACAGTGCTTTGAATTCAAGGATATCAAAAGACATCTGCGAAATTAGGTTTTGACCTTTTTTCAGATAGACTGTTACAAGAATGTTGGGTAGAGACAAATATGAGGGGCAGAGCCAAGATGGCAGAGTAGAAACAGCTTATCCAAGCTGCTCTGCCCCTAGATTCCCCCCAAACTATGTAAAAGGGGACTCTGAACATGTTCTGGAGCCCCAGCACCCACAGAACGACACAGAGAAGCTAACCTCCCGCTGAGGACAGCCCAGCAGCCCTGCAGTGAGGACCAGCGCTGCGGTCTGGGACCTAGTAGAGGGCAGAGTCCAGAGCGCAGGACCCGAGCCAAACCCAGGTCCCTTTGAGCCTAGGTTTTAGCTCCAGGGCGGCAGTGCCAGCAGCCCGATGGAGGAACCCCAGAACACCAGGAGCTGTGTTTCTTAAACACAGGCATTACATTTCAAATGCTTTGGCTTCTTTTCATAGAAATGGCATCATTAGGTTTTTCCCACATTGAAACCAATGAGGGCAGATATAAAGGCCTTTTCCTAAAAAATAAAAGCAAAGCTTCAGCAGTCTGACTAAAGATGTATAGGGTTAGAGCAACTCTGTATCAAGAATGCTTTGAATTCATGTATTTTAAAAGACTTCAGAAAAATACAGGTTTTGACCTTTTTTCATAAAAACTGTTACAAGCTTATTTGGTAGAAAAGGTATATCTGAGCATAACTCTCTAGCAATAGGGATTACCCGGATGTTCTTTTCTGTTACAGCTTTCTCTTAGCTAGTTGTCTTAAACACAAACATATATCAGACGCTTTGGCTTCTTTTTATGGAAATGGCATCATTAGGTTTTCCTCCATTGAAATCAATGAGGGCAGATATAAAGGCCTTTTGCTACAAAAGTAAAAGCCAAACTTCAGCAGTCTGACTAAAGATGTGGAGGGTTATAGCAACTCTGTGTACCACAGAGCTTTTAGTTCAAGTATTTCAACAGACTTCAGAGATATTCATGTTTTTACCTTTTTTCAGATAGACTGTTAGAAGCATGTTTGGTAGAGAAGATACATCTGAGCATAACACTCTAGGAACAGGGATGACCCGGAAATTCTTTCCAACTTTCTCTTAGCTAGTTTTCTTAAACACAGGCATTACATTTCAAATACTTTGGCTTCTTTTGATGGAAATGGCATTAATAATTTTCCCCAAGTGAAACCAATGACAGCAGATATAAAGGCCTTTTGCTACAAAAGTAAAAGCAAAGCTTCAGCAGTCTGACTAAAGATGTGGAGGGTTATAGCAACTCTGTGTACCACAGTGCTTTGAATTCAAGTATTTTTTTTTTAAACAAATACTTTATTAACTTCTGTTTTACATCATTCATTTCCACCAGATTTTGAGTTACAATCATTTTTCCCCCATTATTCCCCTACCCACCCTCCCAGAATAGCAGTCCCACAAGATATCGCTTCCTCCAATCTGCTCTCTCCCATACCTTCTCCCATACCCCCCATCGACTTTTCCATTAGAGGAAGGTGAATCTTTGTGTCCCAATGCCTGCACATCTTATCTCCCAATTATAGGCAAAAGAGTATTAATAATAGTATTTATATATATATTTGAAACATTGAATGTTATGACCTTGAATTTCAGATCCATTTCCTTCCTCCCTTGTCACCCATTCCTTCTTGGGATATAAGTAATTCAGTATATGTTGTACATGTCTAGCTATGCAAATCATTATCATAGTAGATATATTGTACAAGGCTGCTTATAATTCCCTCCCACTCATCCCACCCCCCACCTGGTCCCATTCCCTACATGATCCTGTCCCTCTTCTATAGTGGGTACTTCCAACCTCCCCTCCCCCAAGGATGCCCTCCCATCCATCATCCCTCCTCTCATCCCCCTTCCCCTATCCTGCTGCAGGTTGAGATATCCCATTTAGTATGTATGTCATTTTCTCCCTGAATCAAATTCAATGTGAATGTGGTTTTGCCTTTTTAGCCTTCCTTATTCTCCCCCTCCTTTGCACCACTTCCCCTACATGAGATAGTTTACCCTACCATGTCTCTCCCCATCTCCTCTTGCCACTTTCCTCTCTCACCTCAGAATTTCATCCCTTGAGTACTCTCCCTTCCCAACAAAATCAACCTATGCCCTCTATCCATATATAACTGTAGCCATATACACATACATTCACATATGTATTCGTATGACCACACCCCCTTCTTCCATAATTTTCATAGTGAGAAAGATATCATCAGTCACAGATATTGCTTTTCCATATAGGAACGTAAATAGTTCAACTTTGATAAGTTCCTTTTGTTTTCTTTTCCCTGATTACCTTCTCAGGCATCTCTTACTTCTTGCGTCTGGATGTCAAATTTTCTGTTCAACTCTGGTTTTTTCCTCAAGAATGCTTGAAAGTCCTCTATTCCACTGATTGACCATATTTTCCCCTGAAACAAAATACTCAGTTTTGCTGGGTAGGTGACCCGTGGGTTCATTCCCAGTTCTTTTGCCCTCTGGAATATCATATTCCATGCCTTCGATCCCTCAGTGTAGAAGCTGCCAGGTCCTGGGCTATTCTGATTGTGTTTCCACAATATTGAAATTGTTTCTTCCTGGCTGCTTGGAGTATTTTCTCCTTGATCTGGGATTCTGGAACCTGGCTATAATATTCCTGGGAGTTTTCTTTTTGGGATCTTTTTCAGGAGGTGATCTGTGGATTCTTTCAACCTCTATTTGCCCTCTGGATCTAAAACATCAGGGCAATTTTCCTTGAGAATTTCTTGAAGGGTGATTTCTAGGTTCTTTCTTTGATCATGGCTTTCAGGTCGTCCAATAATTTTTAAATTGTCTCTCCTGGATCTATTTTCCAGGTCAGTGGTTTTTCCCTTGAGATATTTCACATTGCCTTCTACTCTTTCATTTGTTTGGATCTGCTTAATAGCATCTTGATTTCTCATAAAGTCATTAGCTTCCATTTGCTCCAGTCTAACTCTGAAGGAATGAATCTCCTCAGTGAACTTTTGAGATTCTTTTTCCATCTGGCAAATTCGACTTTTAAAGCATTCTTCTCCTCATTGTCCTTTTGGGTCTCCTCTGCCATTTGAGTTAGTCTATTTTTAAGGTGTTGTTTTCCTCAGTCAGGCTGTTGACCCTCATTTCATACTTTTCCTGCATCCTTCTCATTTCTCTTCCCAATTTTTCCTCCACTTCTCTTATTTGATTTTTAAAGTCCTTCTTAAGGTCCTCTATGGCCTGCAACCCGCTCATGTTTTCCCTGGGGCTTTTGGAGCAGGACTTCTGACCTCACAGTCCTTTTCCCGCTCTATGCCCCCAAATAGGAGTCTAGGGTTGCATTTTTCTGTTTCCTTTGCCTTGGCATGTTGCCACTTAATTGCTTGACTTTTGGGCTTGTTGCCACACTATGGCTTTAAGGCCAGATAGAGGAATTTTCGTCCTGAACGTGTGGGGGGCAACTTCCGTTTCTGGCAAGCTGTAAACCCACCCACAACTTCCACCCTAGATCACAATCCAGATCCAGGGAGGTTAAAGCAAGAGCGATTACCCCCAAGACTGATCGCTGGATCTCCCCACGATTTGTAGGCTGGGAGCCAGAGCTGCCTCTGAAAACTACAAAATGGCATGTCTCCTCAGTGGCTTCTAGCCCCCAGGGGAGGGAGCTGACGCATTCCCCAAATACAGGTCCCAAAGTCCATAGGACACTAACCTCTTACTTTGTCCTAGGCAAGTCTATGTTGATAATTCTGGAATCTCCACAGTTCCTGGTGTTCTGGGGTTCCTCCAGCCGGCTGCTTGCCCTGCCGCCCTGGGGCTAAAACCTCGGCTCAAGTGGACCTGGGCTCGGGTCGGCTCCTGCGCTCTGCGCGCTGCTGGCTCCCAGACCACTGCGCTGGTCCTTCCTGCAGGGTGCTGGGCTGTCCTCAGCGGGAGGTTAGCTTCTCTGTGTCGTTCTGTGGGTGCTGGGGCTCCAGAATTTTTTCAGAGTCCTTTTTTACATAGTTTGTGGAGAATCTGGGGGCAGAGAGGCTTGGATGAGCTGTTTCTACTCCGCCATCTTGGCTCCGCCCCCTGAATTCAAGTATTTTAAAAGACTTCAGAGTAATTCAGGTTTTGACCTTTTTTCAGATATACTGTTACAATCATGTTTCGTAGAAGAGGTTTATCTGAGCATAACTCTCTATACACAGTGATTACTCATAAGTTCTTTTCAGTCACAGCTTTCTCTTAGCTGGTTGTCTTAAACACAGGCATTACATTTCAAATGCTTTGGCTTCTTTTCTTGGTAATGGCCTCATAAGTTTTTCCCTCATTGAAATCGATGAGGGCAGATATAAAGGCCTTTTGCTACAAAAGTAAAATCAAAGCTGTAGCAGTCTGACTAAAGCTGTGGAGAGGAAAAGCAACTCTTTTTCAAATAGACTGTTAGAAACATGTTTGGTAGAAATATATATGTGAGCATAACTCTCTAGAAACAGGGATTACTCAAAAGTTCTTTTCTGGCACAGCTTTCTTTTAGCTAAGTTTCTTAAATACAGGCATTACATTTCAAATGCTTTGGCTACTTTGCATGGAAATGGCATCATTTAGTTTTCCCCCTTTGAAACCAATAAGGGCTGATATAAAGGCCGTTTGCTACAAAATAAAAGCAAAGCTTCAGCAGTCTGCCTAAAGTTATGGAGGGTAAAAAGGCAACTCTGTGTTCTACAGTGCTTTGAAATCAAGTATTTTAAAAGACTTCACAGAAATTCAGGTTTTGACCTTTTTTCAGATAGATTGTAACAAGCATGTTTGGTAGAAAATGTATATCTTAGCATATCTCTCTAGAAACAGGGATCACCCGGAAATTCTTTTCTGTCCAACTTTCTCTTAGCTAGTTTTCTTAAACACAGACATTACATTTCAAATGCATTGGCTTCCTTTCAAGGAAATGGCATCATTAGGTTTTTCCCCCATTGAAACCAATGAGGGCAGATATAAAGGCCTTTTGCTAAAAAATAAAAGCAAAGCTCCAGCAGTCTGACTAAAGATGGGGAGGGTTATAGCAACTCTGTGTCAAGAATGCTTTGAATTCACATATTTTAAAAGACTTCAGAAAAATTCAGGTTTTGACCTTTTTTCATAAAAATTGTGACAAGCTTATTTGGTAGAAAAGGTATATCTGAGCATAACTCTGTAGAAATAGGGATTACCCAGATGTACTTTTCTGTTACAGCTTTCTCTTAGCTAGTTGTCTTAAACACAATCATATACCAGATGCTTTGGCTTCTTTTACTGGAAATGGCATCATTAGGTTTTCCCCCATTGGAAACAATGAGGGCAGATATGAAGGCCTTTTGCTACAAAAGGAAAAACATAGCTTCAGCAGTCTGACTAAAGATGTCAAGGATTAAAGCAACTCTTTGTACAACAGTGCTTTGAATCCAAGTATTTCAAAAGACTTCAGAGAAATTCAGTTCTTGAACTTTTTTGAGATATACTGTTACAAGCATATTTGGAAGAAAAGGTATATCTGAGTATAATTCCCTAGAAATAGGGATTACCCTGAAGTTATTTTCTGTAGCAGCTTTCTCTTAGCTTGTTGTCTTAAACGCAGCCATAACCTATCAAATGCTGTGGCTTATTTTCGGTGAAATGGCATCATTACGTTTTCCCCATTGAAATCAATGAGGGCAGATATAAAGGCCATTGGCTACAAAAGTAAAAGCAAAGCTTCAGCAGTCTGACTAAAAATGTGGAGGGTTAAAGGAACTCTGTATACAACAGTGCCTTGAATTCAAGTATTTCAAAAGACTTCTGAGAAATTCTAGTTTTAACTTTTTTCAGACAGACTGTTACAACATGTTTACTAAAAGAGGTATATCTGAGGATAACTCTCTTGAAACAGGGATTACCCGGAAGAGATATCTGCCCTCATTGGTTTCAGTGGGGAAAACTTAATGATGCCATTTCCAAGAAAAGAGGCCAAAGCATGTGATATGGAATGCCTGCCTTTAAGACAACTAGCTTAGAGAAACCTTGACAGAAAAGAACTTTCTGGGTAATCCCTGTTCCTAGAGAGTTATGCTCAGATATACCTTTTCTACCAAACATGCTTATAACAGTCTATCTCAAAAAAGGTAAAAATATGAATTTCTCAGACATCTCTTGAAATACTTGCATTCAAAGCACTGTGATACACAGAGTTGGTATAACCCTCCACATCTTTAGTCAGACTGCTGCAGGTTACATTTTTAGCAAAAGACCGTTTTATCTGTGCTCATTTGTTTCAATGCGGGAGAACCTAATGATGCCATTTCAACAAAAACAAGCCAAAGCATTTGATACGTAATGCCTGCGTTTAAGACAACTAGCTAAGAGAAAGCTGTTACAGAAAAGAACTTCCAGGTAATCCCTCTTTCTAGAGAGTTATGCTTTTAACAGTCTATCTGAAAAAAGGTCAAAACCTGAATTTGTCTGATGTCTTTTAAAATAGTTGAATTCAAAGCACTGTTTTACACAGAGTTGCTTTCATCATTTACATCTTTAGTCAAACTGCTGCAGCTTTGCTTTTACTTTTTTAGCAAAAGGCCTTTATATCTGCCCTCATTTTGTAGAGGTAAGCACCCCAATATCCCCAGGGTGACTGCCAACACAGGTTCGTAGATCTGCTTTTCAAAAGGAAAGCAACTCAAAATGGGTTAACAAGCTTACTTTAATCAAACAAACATACATTACCTAGTTCAGGGGAAAAAGGTCAGCACCCCGAACTTCAGAGTTACAGAATTTACAGATCAAACAGACAGGCTTCCAAACTGTCCTACCATTATATCAAGACCAAATCACAGTTACCAGAGAGGGAAGCAGCAACATCTGGGTTTTCAAAGCCGGGGGGCTCTCAACAACGGGTTCCCAGAGTCTCATCTGGTCAAATCACACAACACTTCTCAAAGTGAGCCCCAAAACAAAGCCTCTCCTCAGGGTATATGTAGCCTTCTCCTGGCTCAGAGAATGTAACAACCTTCTGGACCCACTGCCCAATCACAAAGAATCAAGGTGTGGGCTTTCCAGAAAAAACAAGCTTGCAACCACAGGCTCCAGGTGCACTTAAGCTAGGGGCAGGGAAGATCTTTAAATTGGCATTTCCATTACATTCTGCCCCAAGATCTTTCATGCCCATAGCATACACAATTTACACTTGAATTAGCACTAAACATCTCTTAGGTCACATTTTCCAGGTACATAATAAAATCACAATATAATCTCAAAATACAATAGTCCAAGTCTTCCACTCATATCTGCCCTCATCTCTAATTAGACTGCTGAAGCTTTGTTTTTACTTTTGTAGCACAAGGCCTTTATATCTACTCTCATTGGTTTCAATGGGACAAAAGTTAATCATACCATTTCCATGAAAAGAAGGCAAAGCATTTGATATGCAATGCCTGTATTTAAGGCAAGAAGCTAAGAGAAAGCTTTGACAGAAACGACCGTCCGGATAATCCCTGTTTCTAGAGAGTTATGCTCAGATATACCTTTTGTACCAAACATGCTTGTAACAGTCTATCTGAAAAAAAGAAAAAAACATGAATGCCTCAGAAGTCTTTTGAAAACTTGAATTCAAGGCACTGTTGTACACAGAGTTGCTATAACCCTCCACATCTTTAGTCAGACTGCTGAAGCTTTGCTTTTACTTTTGTAGCAAAAGGCCTTTATATCTGCCCTCATTGGTTTCAATGGGGGAAAACCTAATGCTGCCATCTCCAGGAAAAGAAGCCAAAACATTTGATATGTAATACCTACATTTAAGACAAATTGATAAGAGAAAGCAGTGACAGAAAAAACTCCCCAGTAATCCCTGTTTCTAGAGAGTTTTGCTCAGATATACCTTTTCTACCCAACATGCTTCAAAACCTGAATTTCGATGAAGTCTTTCAATATACATGAATTCAAAGCACTAGGGGACACAGAGTTTCTATAACCCTCCACATCTTTAGTCAGACTGCTGAAGCTTTGTTTTTACTTTTTTAGCAAAAGGCCTTTATAACTGCCCTCATTGATATCAGCGGGGGAAAACCTAATGATGCCATTTCCAGGAAAAAAAGCCAAAGCATTTGATATCCTATGCCTGTATTTAAGACAACTAGATAAGAGACAGCTTTGACAGAAACAATCTCCTGGATAATCTGTATTTCTAGAGAGATATGCCGAGATATACCTTTTGTACCCAACACTCTTGTAACAGTCTATCTGAAAAAAGTTAACAACATGAATTTTTCAGAAGTCTTTCCAAATACTTGCCTGCAAAGACCTGTTGTATAGAGAGTTTTTTAACCATCCACATCTTTAGTCAGACTGCTGCAGCTTTGCCCTTAGTTTTTTAGCAAAAGGCCTTTTACTACAAAAGTAAAAGCATAGCTTCAGTAGTCTGACGAAAGATGTCAAGGATTAAAGCAACTCTGTGTACAACAGTGCTTTGAATTCAGGTATTTTAAAAGACTTCAGAGAAATTCAGGTTTTGATGTTTTTTTCAGATAGAATATTTCAAGTATATTTGGTAGAAAAGGTATATCTGAGAATAACTCTCTAGAAACAAGGATTACCCAGAAGTTCTTTTCTGTCCCAGCTTTCTCTTAGCTCGTTTTCTTAAACCCGGCATTACATTACAAATGCTTTGGCTTCTTTTCATGGAAATGGCATTATTAATTTTCCCCAAGTGAACCCAATGATGGCAGATATAAAGGCCTTTTGCTACAAAAGTAAAAGCAAAGCTTCAGCAGTCTGACTAAAGATGTGGAGGGTTATAACAACTCTGTGTACCACAGTGCTTTGAATTCAAGTATTTTAAAAGACTTCAGACTAATTCAGGTTTTGACCTTTTTTCAGATATACTGTTCCAATCATGTTTCGTAGAAAAGGTATATCTGAGCATAACTCTCTATACACAGGGATTACTCACAAGTTCTTTTCAGTCACAGCTTTATCTTAGGTGGTTGTCTTAAACACAGTCATTACACATCAAATGCTTTGACTTCTTTTCTTGGCAATGGCCTCATAAGTTTTTCCCTCACTGAAATCAGGGAGGGCAGATATAAAGGCCTTTTGATACAAAAGTAAAAGCAAAGCTTCAGCAGTCTGACTAAAGCTGTGGAGGGTTATAACAACTCTATGTGCCACAGTGATTTTAATTCAATTATTTCAAAAGACTTCTGAGATATTCATGTTTTTACCTTTTTTCAGATAGACTGTTAGAAGCATGTTTGGTAGAGAAGGTATATCTGAGCATAACACTCTAGGAACAGGGATGACCTGGAAGTTCTTTTCTGTCCAACTCTCTCTTAGCTAGTTTTCTTAAACACAGGCATTACATTTCAAATGCTTTGGCTTCTTTTCATGGAAATGGCATCATTATGTTTTTTCCCCCATTGAAACCAATGAGGGCAGATATAAAGGCCTTTTGCTAAAAAATAAAAGCAAAGCTTCAACAGTCTGACTAAAGATGTTGAGGGTTATAGCAACTCTGTATCAAAAACGTTTTGAATTCACGTATTTTAAAAGACTTCAGAAAAATTCAGGTTTTGACCTTTTTTCATAAAAACTGTTACAAGCTTATTTGGTAGAAAAGGTATATCTGAGCATAACTCTCTAGAAATAGGGTTTACCCGGATGTTCTGTTCTGTTACAACATTCACTTAGCTAGTTGTCTTAAACACAATCATATGTGAGATGCTTTGGCTTCTTTTCCTGGAAATGGCATCATTAGGTTTTCCCCCATTGAAACCAATGAGGGCAGATATAAAGGCCTTTTCCTACAAAAGTAAAAGCATAGCTTCAGCAGTTTGAATAAAGATGTCAAGGATTAAAGCAACTCTGTGTACAACAGTGCTTTGAATTCAAGTATTTTAAAAGACTTCAGAGAAATTCAGGTTTTGATGTCATGTTCAGATAGAATATTACAAGCATATTTGGTAGAAAAGGTATATCTGAGAATAACTCTCTAGAAACAAGGATTACCCAGAAGTTCGGTTCTGTCACAGCTTTCTCTTAGCTCGTTTTCTTAAACCCGGCATTACATTTCAAATGCTTTGGCTTCTTTTCATGGAAATGGCATTATTAATTTTCCCCGAGTGAAACCAATAACGGCAGATATAAAGGCCTTTTGCAACAAAACTAAAAGCAAAGCTTCAGCAGTCTGACTAAAGATGTGGAGTGTTATAACAACTCTGTGTACCACAGTGCTTTGAATTCAAGTATTTGAAATGACTTCAGAGTAATTCAGGTTTTGACCTTTTTTCAGATATACTGTTACAATCATGTTTCGTAGAAAAGGTATATCTGAGCATAACTCCCTATACACGGGTAGTACTCATAAGTTCTTTTCAGTCACCACAGCTTTCTCTTAGCTGGCAGTCTTAACACAGGCATTACATTTCAAATGCTTTGGCTTCTCTTTTTGGTAATGGCCTCATAAAGTTTTTCCCTCATTGAAATCAATGAGGGCAGATTTAAAGGCCTTTTGCTACAAAAGTAAAAGCATAGCTTCAGCAGTCTGACTAAAGATGTCAAGGATTAAAGCAACTCTGTGTACAACAGTGCTTTGAACTAAAGATGTGGAGGGTAATAACAACTCTGTGTACCACAGTGCTTTGAATTCAAGTATTTTAGAAGACTTCAGAGTAATTCAGGTTTTGACCTTTTTTCAGATATACTGTTCCAATCATTTTTCATAGAAAAGGTATATCTGAGCATAACTCTCTATACACAGGGAATACTCATAAGTTCTTTTCAGTCAAAGCTTTCTCTTAGTTGGTTGTCTTATACACAGGCATCACATTTCAAATGCTTTGGCTTCTTTTCATGGAAATGGCATCATTAAGTTTTCCCCCATTGAAACCAATAAGGGCTGATATAAAGGCCATTTGCTACAAAAGTAAAAGCAAAGCTTCAGCAGTCTTACTAAAGATGTGGAGGTTTAAAAAGCAACTCTGTGTACCATAGTGCTTTGAATTCAAGTATTTTAAAAGACTTCGCAGAAATTCAGGTTTTGACCTTTTTTCAGATAGAGTTTAATCAGCATGTTTGGGAGAAAAAGTATATCTGAGCATATGTCTCTAGAAACAGGGATTACCTGGAAGTTCTTTTCTGTCACAGCATTCCCTTAGCTACTTGTCTTAAAGGAGGCATTATGTATCAAATACTTTGGCTTCTCTTCATGGAAATGGCATCATCATGTTTTCCCCATTGAAATCAATGAGGGCAGATATAAAGACCTTTTGTTAAAAAAAGTAAATGCAAAGCTGCAGCAGTCACAATAAAAATGTGGAGGAAAACAGGAAAGTGGTGTACAACAGTGCCTTGAATTCAAGTATTTAAAAAGACTTCTGAGACATTCATGTTTTGACCTTTTTTCAGATAGACTGTTAGAAGCATGTTTGGTAGAAAAGGTATATCTAAGCATAACTCTCGCGGAACATGGATTACACAGAAGTTTTTTTTCTGTCCAACTATCTGTTAGTTAGTTGTCTTTATCAAAGGCATTACTTATCTCAAGCTTTTACTTCTTTTCATGGAAATGGCATCATTAGCTTTTCCCCCATTGAAACCAATGAGGGCAGTTATAAAGGCCTTTTGTTACAAAAGTAAAAGCATAGCTTCAGCAGTCTGACTAAAGATGTCAAGGATTAAAGCAACTCTGTGTACAACAGTGCTTTGAACTCAAGTATTTTAAAAGACTACTGACAAATATAGGTTTTGATGTTTTTTCAGATAGAATATTTCAAGCATATTTGGTAGAAAAGGTATATCAGAGAATAACTCTCTAGAAACAAGGGTTACCCAGAAGTTCTGTTCTGTCACAGCTTTCTCTTAACTCGTTTTCTTAAACCAGGATTGCATTTCAAATGATTTTGCTTCTTTTGATGGAAATGCCATTATTAATTTTCCCCAAGTGAAACCAATGACTGCAGATATAAAGGCCTTTTGCTACAAAAGAAAAAGCAAAGCTTCAGCAGTCTGACTAAAGATGTGGAGGCTTGAAGGAACTGGGTGTACAACAATGTTTAGAATTTCTGTATTTTAAAGGACTTCTGAGAAATTCAGGTTTTCACCTTTTTTTCAGCTAGCCTATTCTGAGCATGTTTTGTAGAGAATGTATATTTGCCCATAACTCTGTAGAAAAAGACATTTACAAATAAGTTCTTTTCTGTAAATGGTTCTCTTAGCTAGTTATCTTAACACAGCTATTACTTCTCAAGTGCTTGATCTTTTGTTGGAACTGTCATCATTAGGTTTCTCCCATTGAAACGCAAGTAAGAAAGTTTAAAGCCCTTTTGCTAAAACTGTAGAAGCAAAGCTTCAGCAGTATGCCTAAAATG
>WOXC01009931.1:5000-129215 GCA_011680675.1 Gymnobelideus leadbeateri
AGATCTCCTACATCTGTTCATTAATTAAACATATTCACCACTTCCTCCACTTTCTTAAGTGATAGACAGCTGCCATGTAATGGACAGAACAGTGGGGTTGGAGTCACAGGGCCTGGTTTGGAATCCTGGCTCTGACTTTCTAAGGTTGTAGTTACCTGGGTGACCATGACAAATCACTGGGCCTCTCTGGGATTTCAGACCCACCTCTGACATCCCTTTCAGGACTAGGCCCTGTGGACAGGCTGCTCTTGTAGTAAGCCCTCATTTTGTGAATGTGTGGGGTACAGAGACCCTAACCCAAATAAATTGATCACTGGGAGACCTCTCAAAGTGAAGGTAGAAAGATTTATTCGAATCGCATGAGAAGCTGACAGTCCAGTCACTGGCACAGTGCCCAGAGAGAGGAGGCCGAGGTACAGAAGCTAAAGCTGGGTTAAATAAGCAAGGGTTACTCGCCCCTCCCAAACATTAACCTAATTATTACTAAGGAGGCTCTAATTCTGTTAGATAATATACATAATACATGAGGTCCACTACGCAAGCACAGTAACAAGCTCAGAATTCTGAACCCCCTTCAGTCCAACCTAGATGTGTCCTTATCTGGGCCTCAGTGTTCCAAGGCCACTGTCTGCTTTCTGATTGGTCAAATCCACCTGCTGCTGCCAACTCTTTTTATAGACATTATTTCATTTTAGTATTATCTAGGAGTTCTCTGGGAACTGGGAACTCAACTTCCTCCCAAGGCTACTGTCTGGTACTTTTTATCAGTAGCATGGTTTCAGCAGTTCTTGCAGTTCTATAGAAACTTAGCCCTTTCCTACCTCTCAACTACTATTCCTTTCCCCAAACTAAAAACACCTTTAATTGGCCTCAATAGTTAATCCAATCAATTGTATTAATACTCAATAGCTCTTACATTACCTTGAAATACACAATGACTTATACATATATATGGGGAAACAATACTGAGCTTCGTTACAAAATACAAGGAAGTAATAAGAATGTATATATGACATTCGAAATGGGGAACTTCCCTGCAAGTCATCCCACACGTGAACATCCCCCATCTATCCCCATAATAGGAGAGCTGCCTAGGAAACCTGCCCAAAACCCAAGAAAGCCTGGCCAGGCAGCAAGCATGCCAAGTAAACCTGCCCAAGACTGCTACCTGAAGCCCATAGTCCAGAAGGACCCCCTTCTGTCCAGTTCTAGAAATAGATTTGGGAACTTTCCAGTTGTGTAACAATCTCATCCCTAGACAACAAGAGTTAAGCAATGCTATCCGTTGGCTTCTGTATTTTCCCTACTTGCTCCCCCTGGTGACATTTATATTGTGGCTTTTTTCTATATAAACCCTGAGATGTATATGCTTGGGGCTGCTTGATTTGGGTATATGACCCCTGGCAGTCCCCGGGTTAATTATGCTCCACAATAAATTCCATTTAAAATGATTAATGGTCTCCACTCACAATTTCCATTACAAGGCCCTGATACGCAGAGATGCCACTTCTAGCCCTCTCTGGTGGAGAGAGGGGAGGGAGGACTGAGGGGCTCTGAGGACTCCCTCTAGTTGGGAGAGGGGAGGGGAATCAGGCTGACATCACTGCTCTCCCTCCATGAGGCAGCTGCCCCAAAGAGGAAGAGGCTGCCTCAGGAGGAAAGGACTCAGTTCTCTAGCACTGGACACTGTCCACGAGTCCAGGGGATTGGGACTCTGGACTGGGTAGGAACGAGGCATCTGCAGTCCCCCCAACTCTGGGGGTCTGTGATTGGAAGATTCCAAGATTCTGGGCCTGCAGCCCTGGCAGCTGAAGCTCCTCCTTGTCCTCCCAGTCCTCCTCCCACCCTCCCTTACTGTTCCACCAGCCTGGGCTGCCACTCACAGGGATTGACTTTCCCAACCCCTTCTCGTCTTCAGATTTCAAGCCTTTCCCCAAGACCCTCTGCTTCTCTCAAACAGCCCAGGCAATTTTCTCTTCCCAGAGACTCTCAATTGCACTTTATGCTCCCTGCCCTGCCCTGGTTCACACAGGGGCAGCTCTGTGGACAGACTTGCTGCATAGACTCCTTCAGACAATCTTCCCTGACTATAAACTTTGGCAATCTAAACCAGCACAATACTACTGGTCCTGAGGGACTTTGCAATCAATTTAGATTTAGTAATAAGTCAAAAAAGGAAAAAAAAGCAATTCTTCCCTTGCTAGGTAGCACAAATAAACCCAGAAGTGCTTAACCCTTGCCATTGCATGAGTGGCTGCTTCTAGCTGGTTTGGCCTAATCACTGCAAATTATTGATGTGGTGAATTATTTAGTCAATGTAAATGTGAAATGATAAACAGCCATTGAAGCCCCCTGTGCCCAAAAGTCCAACAACTAGGCCTCAGAATGCTTGCCCCTGGCTGGTTCAAAGAGCAGGGAGTAGGACAGGGGTCTCACACATATTACAGTCAAGATCCAAATCATTAGCCACCCCAATTTTAGTGGAATATGGGAGCGGTAGCAAAGGGTTAAGTTTCCACGGAACTGCAAAAACTGCAGTAAGGAGGCTACTGATGAGAAGAAAGTTAGCAGACCAGACAGCCTTGGAAGGGGTTTGGGACTCAGTAGCCTTGGAAGAAGCCAAGCTCCCAGTTCTGGGAGAGCTCCTAGACAACACGTAACTAAAATAAAAAGAAACTGCTCACTGCAGGTGGGTTCAACCAATTAGAAAGTAGACAAGGCCTTGGGATACTCAGGCTCAGACAAGGACACATCTAGGTTAAGCCAATGAGGAGTCAGTGTTCCAGGGTCATTACTGCACTTGCTTAATGAATCTCGTGTGTTATGTATATTATTTAACAAATAAGGCCTCATTAGTAATAATGTATGATAATAGGCAGGTGTGCCCAGAAGAATATTAACCAATCAATCCTCTGAAGGGAGCATCTGTACCAAACCACTGTATAAAACTTGCTTGGCTTTTGTGTCCGGGACTCCTCTTTCCACAAGAAGTATGGTCCACTTCTGCCTGGAAGATGATCAATTACTCTGGACTTCTCCTTAATAAATTTCTTTTGATTACAAAATTTTGGTATCAATTGTGTATTTTGCTTTTCCAAGTTGGTATTTCCAACAAATATAATCTGTGTAGAGGCAAAATTTATTGTCCAGCAAGGCAGCCAGAGCTAGTTCCAATCACTGGTTTCCATGGTAACTGGTCGTTGCTAAGGATACCTGAAATCCTGAGTGGCTAGCACTCAATCTGCCTCTCTATCAAGCCTCCTTTATGATCCCTAGGCCAGGAGGAGAGGAGGCCTTCTTCCCAACTTTGTCCTAGGCTGTTGAATCATTACCCCATGGACTAAGGCTGGGATACATCTAAAGTTACTATAATAAAGTTATCTGTATGGAAAAAGGTCCTTGCATGTTTCAAAATGATGTAGGGGTAATTGGGTATTGATACAATTGGCTGAGGGAGGTAACTTGTGGAATACTTTGCATTCATGGAAAAGTTAAATGTGTATACCATGTTCTGTGGTGCCTGAAGACCTAGAAGGTTTTATGTGGAGAAATGGTAAATTTAATTTTATGTTGCTATTTAATCAGGAACCAGAACAAGTGTACAAATGCATGCAAGCTACTTAAGGTGCACTTTAAAGATGTTCCTTAACCAATGTGAAATTATAGTCAAATCTGAAACTGATTTTCAGAACTTGTTATTCAAGATGTCTTGAAGAAAGGACTGTTAACCTTTATTCTGAGTTTGTCTCCAGGTTTAACTATCAAGAAATGCTGTTGAGCCACTGATCCATGATGCCAGCAACCCTGTGAGATGCATCAATGAACTGCAGAGGGTGATCTCCTGGGAAGGCTTGGAGAATGACTATTCAGCATGAGCTGAGGGTAGGATCCACTGACTCAATTTCCCCACTATGACACCTGTGAGACTTTAAACCTGGCTCAGTGCAGTTGGTAGTCTACACAACTCCTGCCTGGAAGTGACACGAAGCTAGGGAAATGTTGTATCTTTGCTTTAGTTATGTCCTTACTGTTTTATGGCAAATTTCTGTAATAACAACTTCTGTAAGTCTAATACCAAATCTATTTCATAATAAGATTGGTACTGGAGAATCTGAAGTTATTATACTAGGATGTAAGAATAAGATTGAGTTATGGGGCATAGAATTGTAGCCCAAACAACAACTATTTATCCTTGACTTCTCTTTCCGGTACATATTCCTATATTCATCATAACAATATGGAAACAATTAGTCATAGTCACAATAGAAGCACAAGAATGCTGGAGTGATGGATAACTCTCAGCTGCATTGTGAGTCTCTAACTCCCAGGCCAGAATCTGCTAATGAAATGGGAGGTCTGAAAAATCTAAATTATTAGAATATTCATTACACATATCTTATTGATTGATGTGAAAATCACATTTCCCTTTACATTCCCTCCTTTCAGACAAAGGTTGGAATGACAGTCTTCAGACTGATGATGAACATTCATCTGAAATATGATTTTGATTTTAAGTGAGAATGAATGAGTTACAAATTGCATGCCCAGGTAGACCACAAGGCAAATAAAGAAGAAAAACATCAGATCAGGAAGGACAGAATAGAGGGTGCTATCAAGATTACCAGGCAACCAGGAGAGTAGATCAAAAAAAGGAGAGAGGGAGCCATGCCTCAGCATCTTTGGGCCCCTATTCCATAAATCTGGCACTGGCTTATTTAGAGCACTAACATCTTCCTCTCTTTGAGAGGATTGGTTGACATAGCAACAACATTGTTCCCCAGTGATGGCCAGCACACCCCACCTCCCCCAACCATTACGGCATCCAGCACCCAATGATTTTCTAATACCATGGGGGCAAGTGAGTCAACCTGCATTTGGAGGCTGCTGACAAGCTTCCCTGTATGCTCCAAGCCCATGGCTAGGTCTGCTGAGAGGCTCCTGAAAGATGGGTACAGGGTGTCTGTGGTACAGTGATACAGTGGATATCAACAAGGCTGCAATGGACAGGGAAAGAAGTTTCTGTTGCCCATGGAGGGACATTTTAACCAGAAAAAAAAAAAAAACTTCATCAGAGTGGTACCCTGAAAATAGGGAGAATTTGGTGTAGATAAAAACACAGAGGCCTACCCAGAAGGAAGGCTGTAATATAATGTGGATCTGCATAAGAACATTCCTGTGGAAGGAAGCAATCAATGGTAAATATTGACTGATTGACAGCAGCAATGAACAGGGAAGTGGACAGTCAAAACTGACACCAAATTCTAGGATACATTCTGAGAAGTGTTCACTTCCCAGAAAGCATCAAGAAAGAAAAGGATTAGTTCATAGAGGGTGTGACTGCAAACCTCAGGCCATGTCCAGTTTCATCTACTTCTCAGCCTGGGGTCTTGGGAACATCTATCTCCATCTGCTTTGGACCTCCTTTAATTTTTAGGGTCAGGTCACCACCATAAATCCAGGTGGGTGGTATTGCCCTTTTGAAATGTGACAGATGGATACAGCACTCAGTTCCCCAGAGTTTGGCTGCAATGGGGGTGATGACCAGGACTTCAAAGGGACCTTTCCACTGTTGCCAAGGTTCAGAGTTGGGAGAACTGGTTCAGATTTTGAAAGAATTCAATCAGACCTTCTCTTTAGCTAAAGGGAGCTTTATTAATGCTAAAGCATACAACCTGAAACTTAGCAAGGAGTTAAACAAAGGCATTGTTATAGGACAAGGACCATAGTTGTATAGACAGAAAGCTATATAGCCTGTAGGATGATCATGTAACTTCAATGTTTCTAAAGGGGGGGTGGAGATTTAGGGACAAGATAAGAACACAGGATGAGGATGAAGAATGATAGAAGATGAGGGAGTCAAGGGAATTTTTATGACACAGGATGGGAGGAGACAAGGGATTTTAGGATAAGGGGAAGTTTTGTGGTATTTCAAGATAAGGCGAGACTTTAGGATGCCAGTGAATGAGCAACTCAACCCTCAGTGTAGCTCTGTATTTTAGTATCCTCTGTATTTAGAGGATAAAGCAAGGAAAGGGCAATTCAACCTTTTAGGGCACCTTTCTATCCACATCACTGCGGCTTCAAGGAGAGTTTTTTGAGATGGCATTTCCAGTAGACTCAGTAACTGGGTTGCATCAGAGGCTGTGTCTCCACTGGGATTTTTAAAGAATGGGATTGTGAGACAACACAGTCTGTTATTTTCTGAGTCAACCTAATACAGCATTGTAGGAAGGAGCCTTTGGCTGCTCTGCTTCCCACCCATGGGTGCAGTGACGTTGGACATCCTGTCACTATCTCAAAGGGACAGAGCTTATGGGAAGCAGATGGTCTACATTGAAGGTTTAGCAGAACTAAATGAAGGGCTTGGGGCCAGGGGCTACCTAGCTCCTCCGAGAATAGAGCAAGGGAAGTCTTAAGTATCCCATTAACACTCTCAACCACCCCCAACTACTGGGAGTGACAGGCACCAGAGGTGCTGAGTAATTGGCCAGGATGAAAGCAGCTTAGCTAATGAAGCTCCTGTAAAATGGGTGCCTCTATTGCTATATATTTCTTTAGGAACCCATAAGGGAAAGATCTTTTGCTAATAGGATTTTTGCTACCCCAAAGGCTGTTGTAGTATGACAGGAAAACTTTCCATTCACTGTGAGAATGGCTGGAAAATAACCAAAGCATATCTGTAACCACGGGCAATTGGCCATTCAATAAAATCAGTCTGCCAGGTTTCAAAAGGTGCATCTGGGGAAGGAAACTGCCTACAGGCAGGCATCTGAGACTCTGATACATTATGCTTAGGGCACATGGGACACATCTCCTAGACAGTGACTGCAGTCCTGTGAAACCACCCCACCAATATTTTCAGGCAAGTTCTATGGCTTTTCAGTGTTCCATCATAGTGAGGGATAACCTCTTAGGGAGTACTATAGCTCTCTCTGCACAGCCCCGTGGGCCAGTAGTCTTATCAAGTTTACATGCCTCCTTTTGAAGCTTTTCCTGCTTTGTGATAAGCAGTTTTTTCTGGGCTGTGGCTATGTCATCTTTTCTTAGGCTAAGAGACTTAGACAAGCCTTCAGGATGAGATGAATATGCTAAGAACTTATTTATGGGGTGAAGCTGATGGGGTGCTTGGGATATATATTTCTTTTTTGGGGGGTGGGGGCTGGGGACAGGACAAAGAGCAGATTTCCAGGAAGAATGTCTTCTAAATTAGAGATTTTCCGAGTTTGAGAGCTGGAGCGTCTCCCAGCCCAAGCTCCTTCTCCAGAGGCCTCCCAGCAGGGACCTAATACCAACTTGCTGGGCAAACCTGGGTCAAGCCAGGAGCAGACATGTGGGATTCATCGAGGGAGCTGACCATGGGCCAGCAGCTGCTGATGTGTGTGTTTGTTTTTTTAATTTTTATATATTTTAAATTTATATATATATATATATGTATGTATATTTGTAACATCAGTCTATGTTTGTAATATCAATTTGTAACATCAGTTTGTAAATGGGGTGCTTTGGGATCTATGTCTGTAAAATCAATTTGTAAAACCAGTCTGTAAAATCACACTTTCCCCTCCCCAGCCTCAGATCATTAACTCTGCCCCTTCCCCCTTGCCAGCACTCTGCCCAGCAACAGCTCATGAACTGTTTATCTCTGCTTGGAAAAAATAATAAGCTACACTTATGAATCCTTCACTAAACCATCTATAAACATTTTAGCTGACGCAAATGTTATATCCCCTAGTAGAGTGGCCAGCTGCACCCATGAATCCTTCAGTGCCCTATCTATAGGGTAACTCCTTAGCCAATTATACCCATACTGTGTCTCTGTTAGCCTGGTTCCTATCATCCATCTTGTCAAACATGACATTGATGGGTGGCAGACTAGGCACTCCTCAGTTGGCCTTGACTGCTGGCTGACTTAGTGATGTGTCAGGCCTAAAACCACCCCTCCAGGTAGCACCCCCCCCCACCTTGGGCTATTTCCCAGTGAATTATGGGCAATAAGCCTGTGCAGTTGATATTAAAAATCCATGTTCCTTTAAGCACTGACCACCCCTTAACTCCTCCCTAATCCCACCCTTACTCACCTAGTTAGCATAATTGACACCTGATTTACTGTCTTGACTCCTTAAAACTATACCTGTGATTTCTGTAAGGTTGCAGGTTCCCTAAGAACTCTTGCCCACTGTGCAGTGCATCATAACAATAAACTTTTACAATCTCAGCTTCAAAGTTTGCTTGAACCTGGTGAATTCATTCCAGACTGAATTGCAAGGTTTCTGGTAACTGATAGTGATCAGAGTCCTGGTAGAACCTATTACCCTTCCCCTAACAAAGTGAAAGTTCCATGGAGATTTCTGCTATGGGAGCTGCCCTTCAGAAATTTGGGGAGTTACAGCTGTGGTTTTAGTTGCTTGGTCAGCTAAGTCAATCCCATAGGCATGAATGCTGTTTTTGGCTGTGCCCTGGAATTTTAATTACTGCTAAGGCCTGGGGAAGGAGCAAACACTCTAATAGATGGGAAACCTTTTTTTTTTCTGATTTTTAGTCAGAGGTGAGAAGGTGAGGAAGCCCAGATGTTTCCATAGCATGCCAAGATCATGTCCCCCTTCCCAAATACATGCCTGTTGTCAATGTAGATATTAATCCTTTTTTCCCTTTCCTAATTCAAAATACCTGGCTGCTTCCTTGAGTATGCTTTGTTGTGCCAAATATAAATCTGGTAGTGCTGAAGCTTCAACCACTTCTGTGGTGGTGATGCCATAACCCACAACCAAGTCTCCTTCCTCATTTCTGAGGCAAGATCTATCAGTATACCAGGCTAAGTTCCCTCCCCTCTAAGAGGGTTTCCTTCAGGTCCTCCTGGGAAGAAAACAAGACATCCAGATAAATTACATAGTCTTAGTCTAAAGTTTCATTTTCATTGTTAGCCTCAGGTAGATAAGTGTTGGGGTTGAATGTGTTTAGACATTTGATGGTCAGAGCAGACTTGGATAACAGAGTCACTTCAATGTTGGCTAGCCTGCTAGAGGACAAATACTGAATATGGTTGGGATTCAGGAGTGTTTCAATGGTGGGTTAAGAGAGGACCAAGACAAACATCCTCAGTGACAGAAAGAAGGATGGCTGTGGTCACTACTGCCTGAAAACAGCCTGGGAGGCCTTCAGCAACATCATCCAAAGTTGTGCTATGATATCCCGATGGATAAAAGTTTTCAGCACGTTTTTATTACTATACCAACTGCATTCCCTCCTTTCTCAGAGAAAAATAAACCAAATGGAAGAGCATAGTTGGGGAGGCCTGGTTTGGGGGGGTTGGAGGAATGACTTCAGTGAATCAAAGGAATTTTGAGCTTCAGGGGAGACAGCCAAGAGCTCAGATACAGAATCTCTTAGGAGTTCATAAAGGGGCAGGCAATACCTGAAAATTCACGGATCCAGAGTTGGCCATAGCCCAGCAGACCAAGGAATGCACACGGCTGATGCTTGGTGTGTGCTAGAGTGAACTGAATGCTAGCTGCAAGGTGGGAAGAGTGTAGGTGAAGGTCGGAGTCAGAGAGGGGATGGCCTAGGAACTTTACAGAGGCAGAGCAAATTGCAGTGTGTCCCAAGAAAGCTTATGGCCTCTTGCTGCTAAACTTTTAAGGAGATATGCAGAGCACCAAACAGAAATATCTTGGGAGGGGGAACAAAAGAGAAAGTCATCAACATACTGAAGAAGGACAGAGTCCTTAAAATCGAACAAGGACAAGTTTTGTTTTAGTATGTGAGCAATAGGAAGCTGAGTAAGCAAATCTCTGCGGAAGGATAGTTCAGGCATATTCGCCTCCTTTCAAGGTAAAAGCAAAAATGAATTGACTTTCAGGGGCAGCTGCGATTGAAAAGAAAGCACTGAAGTGGTCAGCCAGGGTGAAATGAACTGCCCAGTTGTGGTACAAGGGTAAACAGAATGTGAGAGTTTGGGACAGCAGGTGCTCTGGGTATTACAGTATTATTAACTGCTTTGAGATCATGCAAAGTCACCAGCCACATCCACCAGGCTTAGGGACTGGAGAGATGGGGGTGTTTATGGGGGAAGGACAGGGAATAATCAGGCCCTTAGACAGATACTCGGGGATAAGGGGCTTAACCCCCTGAACAGCCTCAGTGCTGAGTTGGTATTGGGGTATGGATGGTGGTGACTTAGATGGGTCCAACTCCACAACTATAGATGGGGCCCGGATAACTGACCCGATGTCAGTAGCATCTGAAGCCCATGGGCTGGGGGCAATTTGGTTAGGAGCCAGATGCCCAGAAGGGTTTTTAAGGGGAAAAGACCTGAAGGAATGGGAACACTTTCAGGTGTGGAGGGTGTTGGGGATAAAAGGCACAAGAAATGGCTTCCTTTTAGGTCAAATGAAACAGTGGCCGGTAAATTATGGAGCAGATCGCATCCTAGTAAGTGATCAGGGACCTCAGGGACAAAGGGTAAAAGGCTCTGATCCCTCCAATCAAAAGGGAGAGTGGTTCTGAGCTCTGGGCTTGACTGGTCTATTATCAATCCCCACACTCTTGCCTCCAGGCAAGGGGAGTGGGAAGACAAAGGGGTTTAAAACAGAGAGTGTGGCCCTGGTGTCTACAGGAACAGACAGGCCTTGCTCCTTATGAGCAAGGAGACATTTCCACCAGGAGTCACGGGGACAATGGGCATGACCTGTATATCCCTCTCCTTTCACCACCCCTCCTGCCAGCCCACCCTGGAGCCCAGTCATGCTGAGTCAGCAGGATTGTAGGGAGGGTCCCTCAGTACTTTCTGGGGTGCCTTTTCTTTTCTCTTCAGCATCAACCCTAGCCATCATTTACATTATTTGCTCCAGTGGCCAGGTTTTTTTGCGGTAAAAACACATTCCAGGCTAGACTGATTTTAATAGCAAGGGGGATGGGGGAGGATGGTAAAAGATGGGCTGCTGCACCTGCAGAGGGGTTGTAAGGAAGGATTTCCTTTTTGCCATGCTGCAGGCTCAAGGAAGTGGGCTTCAGATGCTACTGACATTGGGTCAGTTATCCGGGCCCCATCTATAGTTGTGGAGTTGGACTCATCTAGGTCACCACCATCCATACCCCAATACCAACTCAGCACTGAGGCTGTTCAGGGGGTTAAGCCCCTTATCCCCGAGTATCTGTCTAAGGGCCTGATTATTCCCTGTCCTTTCTCCATAAACACCCCCATTTTTCCAGTCCCTAAGCCTGGTGGATGTGGCTGGTGACTTTGCATGATCTCAAAGTGTTCCCATTCCTTCAAGCCAATGAGTAATAGCTTAATCTGTGTACAGATGGGTGGGTGGAGATTATTAACAAAGTAGGAAGGAAACTGACTTTGGCCCACTATACTGTCCTGTTTGAGACCAGAGTTGGCATCAAAAACTTGTGTGAGTCTGTCATAAAGCTGATAGACTCCCCGGGGTCTGTTTAGTGACTTGGACCTTTGCTAAGCCAGTTGCTAGGGGGAATGCATGGGGTATGGCTTCAAGGACCTTTTCACCCATAACTTGGGCAAGTTGGTAATGCTCTTCACCTGGGCCCTCCAAGTCCCAGTCTCTCTTAAGATCCTCCTCCAGCTCGTCCCATCCAGCTTTTTGACACCAATTGTTGGTCTCCTGCTTGCTGACCAAGGCAACCATGAGTTGATACAGACCCTGATACCCAGTTCTATCTGAATACAGGGTGATTTGGAACTGTTCAGCAAAGCCTGTGGGATCCTCCCTGGGGTTGGGAAAATCCTTGGTAATAGCCTGGAGTTCTCCCCGCTGCCAGGGCTTGAAACCATAGGTTGTGTTCAAGCCACTATCCTTGAGGTTTTTTCCTGGGAAATTGCTGGCTTGCAAAACCAAATTATGAGTATCAAAAATAAAAAGGGTGAATCTACCTCCAATGAAGAGGAAATCAAAAAAATAATGAGGAATTATTTTTCCCAATTGTATGCACATAAATATGATAATCTTAGTGAAATGGATGAATATTTACAAAATCACAAGTTGCCCAGATTAACTGAAGAGGAAGTGAATTACCTAAATAACCCCATCTCAGAAAAAGAAATCAAACAAGCCATCAATGAACTCCCTAGGAAAAATCTCCAGGGCCAGATGGGTTCACTAGTGAATTCTATCAAACATTTAAAGAACAATTGATTCCAATACTCTACAAACTATTTGGGAAAATTAGTGAAGAAGGAGTCCTAACAAACTCTTTCTATGACACAAATATGGTACTGATTCCTAAATCAGGAAGAGATAAAACAGAGAAAGAAAATTATAGACCAATCTCCCTCATGAATTTAGGCGCAAAAATTCTAAATAAAATATTAGCCAAAAGACTCCAACAACTTATCACAAAAATAATACACCCTGACCAGGTAGGATTCATTCCAGGAATGCAAGGATGGTTTAATATTAGGAAAACCATCAATATAATTGAGCATATCAACAACAAAACTAGCAAAAACCACATGATCATCTCAATAGATGCAGAAAAGGCTTTTGACAAAGTACAACATCCATTCCTATTAAAACACTAGAAAGTATAGGAATAAATGGAGCCTTCCTTAAAATAGTTGCTAGCATCTATCTAAAACCATCAGAAAGTATTATATGCAATGGGGATAAACTAGAAGCCTTTCCAATAAGATCAGGAGTGAAACAAGGGTGTCCACTATCACCCCTCTTATTCAATCTGGTACTAGAAACGTTAGCAGTAGCAATTAGAGAAGAAAAAGAAATCAAAGGAATCAAATTAGGCAAAGAAGTGACCAAGCTGTCACTCTTTGCAGATGATATGATGATATACTTAGAGAATCCTAGAGAATCAAGTAAAAAATTACTTGAGACAATAAATAAATTTGGCAAAGTTGCAGGATATAAAATAAACCCACATAAATCCTCAGCATTCCTGTACATCTGTAATAAAAGTCAACAGCAAGAGATAGAAAGAGAAATCCCATTTAAAGTCACTGTAGACATTATAAAATACTTGGGAATCTACTTGCCAAAACAAACCCAGAATTTATATGATCAAAACTACAAAACACTTCTCACACAAATAAAAACAGATCTAAATAGTTGGAAAAATATCAATTGCTCGTGACTGGGCCGAGCTAATATAATAAAAATGACAATTTTACCCAAACTAAATTATATATTTAGTGCCATTCCAATCAATCTACCAAAAAACTACTTTGTAGAGTTAGACAAAATAATAACAAAATTTATTTGGAAAAACAAACGGTCTAGAATATCAAGGGAATTAATGAAAAGAAATGCTAGGGAAGGTGGACTAGCTATGCCAGATCTTAATCTGTATTATACAGCAGCAGTCATCAAAACTGCTTGGTACTGGCAGAGGTGTAGAGTAGTGGATCAATGGAATAGATTAGGTGCAGGAGACCCAGCAGTTAATGAATATAGCAATCTATTGTTCGATAAACCCAAAGACCCCAGTTTTTGGGACAAGAATGCACTATTTGACAAAAACTGCTGGGAAAACTGGAATACAGTATGGCAGAAACTGTGCATAGATCACTATCTAACACCATATACCAAAATCAAGTCTAAATGGGTGCATGATCTAGGTGTAAAGGATGATACTGTAAGCAATTTGGGAAAGCAAGGAATAGTTTACCTGACAGATTTGTGGAGAGGGGAAGATTTTAGGACCAAACAAGAATTAGAGAGCATTATAAAATGCAAAATGGATAATTTTGATTACATTAAATTGAAAAGCTTCTGCACAAACAAAGCCAATGTAACCAAGATCAAGAGGGAGGTGGGAAATTGGGAAAGAATTTTTACAACCTGTGTCTCTGATAAAGGACTCATTTCTAAAATTTATAGAGAATTGAGCCAAATCTATATGAATACAAGTCATTCCCCAATTGATAAATGGTCAAAGGATATGAACAGGAAGTTTTCAGAGAAAGAAATTAAAGATATCTATAAGCATATGAAGAAATGCTCTAAATCACTATTAATTAGAGAAATGCAAATCAAAACAACTCTGAGATACCACATCTCTCCAGTCAGATTGGCTAAGATGACAAAACAAGAAAGTGACAAATGCTGGAGAGGATGTGGGCAAATTGGAACGCTAATACATTGCTGGTGGAGTTGTGAACTTATCCAACCATTCTGGAGAGCAATCTGGAATTATGCCCAAAGGATTATAAATAATTTCATACCCTTTGACCCAGCCATACCACTCCTAGGGTTATATCCCAAAGAGATCATAGTAGTGGGAGGAAGAACCATATGTACAAAAATATATTTAGCAGCCCTTTTTGTGGTTGCAAAGAATTGGAAACTAAAGGGGTGCCCATCAATTGGGGAATGGCTAAACAAGATGTGGTATATGAATGTAATGGAATATTATTGTGCTATAAGAAACGAGGAGGTGATGGATTTCATAATTACCTGGAGAGACTTATACAAACTGATGCTGAGCGAGAAGAGTAGAATCAGAAGAAATTTGTATACAATCACAGACATACCATATCTGTGATGACCAACTATGACAGACTGGACTCTTTTCAGCAATGCAGTGATATAAGTTAATCCCGAATGACTCAAGAAAGTGAGAAATGCGCCATCCAGAGATATAACTAGAAAGAACTGAGCCTGAATCCTGATGGAAGCAAACTAAATGATCTTGTTCTTCTCATTGTTTGGTTTTACTTCTTCCTTACCATCTTTCATCCCACCTAGTACAATATGCCTTTGTAATTGGAATAATGTTTAATATGAATGCATTTGCAGACCCTATACTGTACTATATGATGTCATGAGGGGAGGGGGGAGGGAAGTAAAGGAAATTTGAAAATCAAGGAACTATGGAATTGAATCTTGTTAACTGAAACTAAACTAATAAATTAATTAAAAAAAAAAAGAAATGCTGGCTTGCACTTTGAAAGGGAACATAGAAACTGGGGATCTGGTGGAGTTTTTTTGTTGAAGGTGGGTATAATTTAGGTAATTGTCTGTGAGTTGCTAAAGAAAAAAAAACAAATGATTTAATCCTTTCTCTCATTAATTCTAATTCAGACCTATGCTCTTTCCTTTGCCCCTGAATACTATTTATTCTATCTGTCCCACTCGAGGCTGAATGTCCTATTTCAGAAGTTTCTGCTTTAACTACTCTGATATGGTCTTACCAAAGCTGTCCCAATGGCTATCTCTCTGCAGCTCTGATCTGCTTCCACTTCGAGGATGTTTTAAAGGTTTTTTTGATTTATTTTGGGTGGGGGAGGTTGGGAGTAGGGTCCGACAGATTGTTAAACCAAGAACAGGAAAAGAAAGAGATCCCAGTATTGTATAGTAAAGGTTACATGGGTGTTTTCTTGGGAATGAAGATTTCTTATAGAATTCCTTACATAGTCCAATTTGCATAATATGAATTGACATAAAGCAACATCTGTCTACTCTCCTTTCTTTTCCCATTCAGTTTTCTCCAGAAGTCTTTCATATTTATTTATTTTATTTATTTTGCTTTTTGGAGGGGGGAAGGTAGGGCAATTGGGATTAAGTGACTTGCCCAAAGTCACATGGCCACTTTTGTGTTAAGTGTCTGAGGCCAGATTTGAAGTCAGGTCTTCCTAACTGCAGGGCCAGTGCTCTATTCACTACACCACCTAGCCTCCCCTATATTTAACTTTTTAAAGAGTCTGTTCTGATTTCTTTTTTTTTTTTTTTTGCTTTTTGGAGGGCAATTGGGGTTAAGTAACTTGCCCAAGGTCACACGGCTAGGTTTTTGTTTGTGTGTGTTAAGTGTCTGAGGGCAGATCCGAACTCAGGTCCTTCTGACTCCAGGGCCAGCGCTCTACTCACTGCACCACCTAGCTGCCCCTGTTCTGATTTCTAATGCATTTTGTTACCCACTTCCATTTTATAAATGAGTTAATCTCATTCACATGGTTATGCTGCCGAGCTGTCTCTCCCAGGCTCGAGAGCAGAGACTGGAGTGAGGGAAGCCTATTGGAGCTATGCCGCTGCTGCTGCCTCTGCATTTCTCCTAAAAGTTCTTTCTTGCAGGTCTATTTTATGTGAGAATATTTTCCCAGTTCTTTCTCTCCCTTCTCCCTTCTCCCTGGGCATTCATATTTCCACATATCCATTTGTTTTACATCATCCCCACCTAACTGGTTTACTCCCCAAATGCTCTTTTTGGGTAGAATTCTTCTACCTACTCAAATAATGATAAAATTCTAAGAAGATGTGCATATCATCTTCCCTTATAGAAGAGTACAGTTTAATCTTATTGAGTCAGTTATGATTTCTCTTTCATATTTACCTTTTAATGCTTCTTTTGAGTCTTTTATTTGAAAAAGTCACATTTTCTCATCAACTCTGGTTATTTCATTAGGAAGGATTCAAAGGCTTACATTTCATTAAATATCCATTTTTTTCTCAATGTGTTTCCCCAGAGAGTAAGTCTGTAGTAACCTGATTGTTCTCAGAGCATGTGTTTTCAGCCCAAAATATCTTGTCTGCTGAGTGTTGGGCAGCTAGATGTGCTTCTCGAGAGAGTGAGCCTGTAGTAAGTGGAATGTACCCAGAAAGAGTGTCTCCCACCACAAATATCTTTTCCTCTTTGTAGTATATAGTTGTGTTCACTGCTTTTCCTTCATAAAACAAAAAATACCATTTGTCACATGGCATGCCTCTCAGGGATAATGACAGGGAGAGGGAGGGATACATGGGATACCATGATGTAAGACAGAAAACATCAATGAAAAATTATAAATCAAGTCAAGAATCTAAAGGTTATTAATAGAGAGGACATGCAGAGTGATGCCTTCCACCTCCACAGCCTCAGGATCAGGACTTGGCTTGAGACCTCCAGGGCTGAGAGATGATACTTTTGGCCTCTCTGTGCATTTATCCAAGTGTCTGGCATCTGCCTCTCTATCTTCTCTCCATCCATGTCCACGTACCATGTATCTTTCCTTGGTCCATTAGCTACAGCCTGTCCTCTCCTGTCCATGGCCATATCTGACCTCCAGATGTCTGTCCCCTGCCCAGCTGTCATGAAGCTTCATGTATGGTGGTGCCAGCATTTGGCAGTGGGACCTATAACCCCACAGAGAATGCAAACTGCCTTTAATGTAAACAGAAAGAGAAGCTTCAACTACCCCAAGGGGAAACTTGTACTTAGCTACTGGTCATCCCTGGCTTTTAGCCTTCTTTGTTCTCTTTCTATATAATCCCTGACCTGGCCTAATCAAGGTGTGGAGATGCAACATTCTGCCCTGCTGCCATCATAAGGCTGGTCTCATATGTAAACTCACTTATACAACATGTTTAGCCTCAGTAACCCTAATAAATCAACATAGAATAAATTGATAGAAGGGAGGGCACAATGAGGGAGCAGGTAGTCAGAAGTAAAACACTAATGAGGAAGGACAGAGGGAAAGGAGAGAACATTATAAAAAGGGTAAAAACAGGATGGAGGGAAATACAGATAGGAATCATGACTGCAAATGTGAAGGGGATAAACTCATCCCCCCCAAAATGGAAACAGACAGCAGAGTAGATTAAAACCTAGAATCCTACAATATGTTGTTTACAAGAAATGTATTTGAAGAAGAGAAATAGACAAAACAAAGGTTAAAAGAATGGAGTAGAATATATTATGCTTCAGGTGAAGGAAAAAAGAAAAAAAAAGCAGGAGTAACAATCATGATCTCAGACAAAGAAAAAGTATGAATTAAATAAATTAAATAATAAAATTATTTAAATAATTTTAAATTAAATTTTTAATTTTTTAATTTATTTATTTCATTTATTTATATTATTTATTTATTTATAAATTGATTTAATTTAAAATTTAAATAATTTTAAATTAAATATTTAAATTAAATAATTATTTAAAAAATAATAATAAAATAATAAAAATTAAATTTGTCTCTCATTAAAAGAGACAAAAGAGGGGGGCTAGGTAGCTCAGTGAGTAGAGCCTCCGGCCCTGGAGTCAGAAGGACCTGAGTTCGGATCCGGCCTCAGATACTTAATACACATACAAACAAAAAACCTAGTGGTGTGACCTTGGGCAAGTTACTTAACCCCAATTGCCCTCCAAAAAAAAAAAAAAGAGAGAGAGAGACAAAAGAAAGTACATCTTGCTAAAAGGTACAAGAGATAACAAAGCAAGGGGCGACTAGGTGGCTCAGTGATAAGAGCGGGGCCCCTGAGTCAGATGTCCCTCAGTGTAGAAGCTGCCAGGTCCTGTGCTATTCTGATTGTGTTTCCACAATATTGAAATTGTTTCTTCCTCCCTGCCTGGAGTATTTTCTCCTTGATCTGGGGATTCTGGAACCTGGCTATAATATTCCTGGGAGTTTTCTTTTTGGGATCTTGTTCAGGGTGTGATCTGTGGATCCTTTCAACCTCTATTTTGCCCTCTGGATCTAAAACATCAGGGCAGTTTTCCTTGAGAATTTCTTGAAGGGTGATTTCTAGGTTCTTTCTTTGATCATGGCTTTCAGGTAGTCCAATAATTTTTAAATTGTCTCTCCTGGATCTATTTTCCAGGTCAGTGGTTTTTCCCATGAGATATTTCACATTGCCTTCTACTCTTTCATTTTTTAGGATCTGCTTAACAGCATCTTGATGTCTCATAAAGTCATTAGCTTCCATTTGCTCCAGTCTAACTCTGAAGGAATGAATCTTCTCTGTGAACTTTTGAGATTCTTTTTCCATCTGGCAAAATTGACTTTTTAAGGCATTCTTCTCCTCATTGCCCTTTTGGGCCTCCTTTGCCATTTGAGTTAGTCTATTTTTAAGGTGTTGTTTTCCTCAGTCAGGCTGTTGACCCTAATTTCATACTTTTCCTGCATCCTTCTCATTTCTCTTTCCAATTTTTCCTCCACTTCTCTTATTTGATTTTTAAAGTCCTTCTTAAGGTCCTCTATGGCCTGCAACCCGCTCATGTTTTCCCCTGGGGCTTTTGGAGCAGGACTTCTGACCTCACAGTCCTTTTCCTGCTCTATGCCCCCAAAATAGGAGTCTAGGGTTGCATTTTTCTGTTTCCTTTGCCTTGGCATGTTGCCACTTAATTACTTGACTTTTGGGCTTGTTGCCACACTATGGCTTTAAGGCCAGCTAGAGGAATTTTCGTCCCGAACGTGTGGGGGGCAACTTCCGTTTCTGGCAAGCTGTAAACCCACCCACGACTTCCACCCTAGATCACAATCCAGATCCAGGGAGGTTAAAGCAAGAATGATTACCCCCCAAGACTGATCGCTTGATCTCCCTACAGTTCTCAGGCCAGGAACTGGAGCTGCCTCTGAAAACTACAAAATGACATGTCTCCTGAGAGGCTTCTAGCCCCCAGGGGAGGGAGCTGACACATTCCCTAAATACTGGTCCCAAAGTCCATAGGACACTAACCTCTTATTTTGTCCTAGGCATGTCTATGTTGATAATTCTGGAGTTGCCACAGCTGCTGGTGTTCTGGGGTCTCTGCAGCCCGCTGCTGGCCCTGCCGCCCTGGGGCTAAAACCTCGGCTCATGGGGACCTGGGCTCCGTTCCGCTTGGCACGGCTCCCCACACTCTGCACACTGTTTCGCTGCTGGCTCCCAGAGCGCTGTGCTGGTCCTTCCTGCAGGGCTGCTGGGCTGTCCTCAGCGGGAGGTTAGCTTCTCTGTGTCGTTCTGTGGGTTCTGGGGCTCCAGAAGTTGTTCAGAGTCCCCTTTTACATAGTTTGGGGGGAATCTGGGGGCAGAGTGTCTTGGATGAGCTGTTTCTACTCCGCCATCTTGGCTCCGCCCCTAAAGTGATTTTTCTTAAGTGCCTCTGAAGGACTTTTGATGAAAAAAATGCTATCCATATGCAGAGAAAGAACTGATGATGTCTGAATACAGAGTGAAGTTTGCTTTTTACAAAAAAATTCTTTATTTTTCTTCCAGTTTTTACCCCCTTGGTCTATGCTTTCTTTCCCAACATGATTATTATGGAATCATTTTACATGACTATTTGAGTGTAACTTATATTGGATTGCTTACCTTCTCAATGGCGGCAGGGGTCTTTGGGAGGGAGGAGGAGAGAGAATTTAAAACTCAAAATTTTAAAAACTAATGTTAAAAATCATTTTCACATATGTAAGCTGGATTTTAGTGTAAGTAAGGTGCATTTTAGTGTAAAGCAGATTTTAATATGTAAAGTAGATTTTTGTTATTTCTTAAAGTTCAGTTTCCCAGGATCCATAGCCATAATAATCTCTTGTTCCCAGATATTAGATATGAGTTCCCACAATTATGGTTCAAAACATCTCCACCATGCTTGTGCTGAATTATATAATTATAAATAATATAAACATCATCCACTGTATCTGCATAGTGAGATACAGGAAGGGGGTGATGTATAATCGTAAGATTATTGCTAGTAATATTCATTCTTTATCTGTTTCCCCTATAAAACAGGTGGTCATTGGTCAGTGAATGGGGAACTTTGGGGGTAACCTTAGGGTTGAGTATACAAATGCTGTGTGTGTCTTGATTGGCCCCCATTAAGGCTTGAGTAGAACCTTAGGGTTTAATGCCCCCACTGAGGCTTAGGGGGAACCTTAGGGTTGAATGCAGAAGCAGGAATGCTGTGTGCCTTGATTGGCCACCATCAAGGCTTCAGGGGATTTAGGGGAATGCACTAGTTGCACTTCTCTCCACTGACCCGATGGAGTCTTAGGGGTAGTTTCACCCCTTCTTCTCGACAGCCCCTTTAAGAAAGGTGATTAGTGAATACTATAGAAGTTGTGCCTCCATATTATCAGCACCCTCTTCTGAGAAAACTAGGCTAGAATAAAAGAAGATTATTAACCCTTCTTAGTGTCTTTCCTGTCTGACCAGATCAAGAATGAACCTGTGCTAACAGGCCTCCTGTGTTTATTTGTCTTACAACATATAAAGGGGGGAAGTAAAACATTAAATAAATATTTTTTAAAAAATTTATATGGTCTGCCAAAGCCAGTTAAATGGGTTTACAAATCCTAGATAGGAACTGTTCTTTGTTGTTTTTTTTTTAGTGATCTAAGATGGGGTGCAAACCTGGCCCCATAAAGACACATTCGTTCTGCATCCAGGTCCCTGAATTAGGGGATAAGAAGGGAGGTTGGAATTCCTAAAAGGGATGTTTTTTTGCCTCATGGACAGACTTCAGAACTGATCCCTGCATTGACCAATTAAGTATATATAATCCATCTTGTGACACAAAGATAATGGACTAAAGATGAGGAATAAGACATAATATTTTCAGACAACTGGTGATGGCCCAGAATTCAATGGGGGACTTTGACCTTTTCTAGCTAAGGTCTTTAACAGGTTGACAGAGGCAATGCTCATTCAGTGATTAAAGCAGAGAATGGCCTCTTTATGTAGTCAAATAAATATCTGTTCTGAGAGAGGAAGACACTCAATGTTTCTGGCCAAAACACAAATAATCGCCATTTACATTCATTCTGAGCCATCAGGGCCCAAACAATGACCAAGTAGGGCTTTGCCTGGGACTTGTGGTTGGCCAGTCAAGAAGAGTCAGAGTAATTCGGGGTTAAGGATGGTCTTTAAGAAAGAAAAAAAAGTGTTTCAGAGATTAAGATTTCCATTCCATTTGGGCAGAGCACCAGCAGTGTGGTACTTTCTCCTGGAAGAGAGAAGGGTTGTATGGCCCCTCAGAGGAAGAGAGGAGGGAGGGGCTTATGGTAGTAGTGATGTGGATACAAAGGTGATCTAAATATTGAGTTGTCCTTTCCCTACTTTATCCTCTGAAGGTACCCTAAAAGACAGAGGTGCCCTAAGAATTGAGTTATTCATTCCCTGGTGCCCTAAAATCTCCCCTTATCTTGAAATACCACAAGACCTCCCCTTACTCTGGACCATAAAATTTCTTGTCTCCCCCCATCCTGGGGCATAAAAATTCCCTTGTCTCCCTTACCTTGTGTCATTCATCATCCTTATCCTCTGCCCTAATCTTGCAAGATTTATCTTGTCCCTAAATCTCCAACCCCCTTTAGAAACCCTACAACTACATTATTATCCTACAGGCTGTATAGCTTTCTGTCTGTGTAAGTCTGGTCCCTGTCCTTTATCAATGCCTTTGTTTAGCTCCTTGCTAAAACTAAGGCCCAGGTGTTTTTGCATTAATAAAGCTCCCACTGGAGCTTTATTAATGCAAAGAGGTCTGATTGGATTCTTTCAAAACCTGAATCAGCTCTCCCAACTCTGACCTCAACAGTAGGGCACCCCTTGTCTTTCTAAACCCCTTTATCAGTAAAAGACCGGCAAGAACAAAAATATGTGTAGTATGTAGTGAAAAAATGGTACTGGAAAAGAAGCAACTTAAAACATGAGAAATTCTGATAATCAGCCTAGAGTCAAAACTGAAATGATGATGATGGGGTTATAGAACCTGGACCCCTAAGAGAAAAAAACCATGATGTTGAATGCAAGCCGGTTTTTGAACATTCTCAATCATTTCAGCAATTCAGTTCCTGGTGCTTCCCCGGAGGCACCTGCCCCATCTCAGGCTACCTAGATACTCAATAATCCTTTTAACCACCCTTTCAGGCCCTCTTAGACCATTTAACTCTTTTCATTGTTTGCACCTGGCCCATGCCAGGTTACTTTCTGCTCCTTAATCCCATCCAGATCTTCTCACAGTCTTTTTTATATATCAGTCCTTTGGTTAATACTGAGGGACCTCTCTTTTGCTACAGGTCTATGTTCCCATGTGACTCTCCCTGTTTGTTACTGCTCATCTGCCCATGTCTTCCTATGCTCTATTTGGTTGGAGAGTTGATCATCATTTAATATCAATTTAATAACCCAAATAAGGGCCAGGGCCTGAACTAAGCAACCAAAAGAAGAGCCTGGGCCTAACAGCTTCTTTGTTCTCTGAGTTTACTCAGAGAATACCTCCTCCTGTGTCAACAAAGTCAGATGGGGCTGACTTTATGGCCTTTAAGGATGAGACCCTTAACCTGAGACACTACCCAATGGGACTTTCACTTATCTTAAAATTTGGGGACCATATACTATATTATGGCATGTCAATGGTAAAGAAAATGCAGTTAGGGCAGCTAGGTGGCACAGTGAATAGAGCACCGGTGCTAGAGTCAGGAGGACCTGAGTTCTAATCCGACCTCAGACACTTAACACAAAAACTAGTCGTGTGACCTTGGGCAAGTCACTTAAATTCCAACTGCCCTACACCCCCCCCCAAAAGCAAAATTATTAACTAAATAAGTAAGTAAATAAATAAAAAGAAAACACAAATATCCTGGGTTATAATTTCAATCGACACTTTGTCAACTCTCTTATTTTATATTGTATTTACCACCTATTCAATTAAGAAAGTTCTTTTCTCATACATTGATTAAACATGTATGGAGATCATAAATTTGAGTGACACAGTGACCCTGAATTGGGATCGTTCTAAAATGTATTCAAGGCTTCTCATTCTATTGTTCAGGCAGTCAGTAGTTATCTGGCTCCATACACGCATGTATTCAGCTGGCTTTAAGGGAATGAACAAAATGAATTTACATATCACCTAGCCTGTTTGCCTCCTTTAACCAAACTTTCAAGTCGACAGAGGCAATAAAACAGTTTGAGACATTCTGATGTTGCTGAATGCAATATGTAATGCAAAGAAACAGTCACTGTCTAGTCTAATGTTGCATGACCCCAGCCTACCACCTTCCTGGACACTAGCTCTATCCCATGAACTGATGTCTGCATCAAAATGGGCACAGGCCGAACCAGAATGATGGACACGAGCCAGGCAGGATCTGTCATAGCAGTTCTGATTTATTGATCAGAGGGCAGGGTTTATATAATGAATGTAAAGCAATTATCTCTTAGATTCTCATGAGGAAATGTTTAATGTCCTTGTTCATTGACGTATCTGTATGTTTTAATGTCCTTGTTCCCTTGCATGTATCTATGTCTGGGTCATAGCACAGTTATCACGTCCTAAGCTCCTGCAAGTCAGGAAGAGATGGTGAGCCAATCTTAAGACATAATACAGCCTTCACAGGGAGCTGGCTTGGGAGAAATCCTGAACCAGAGTCTACGCATGTATGTACCGGGTCAGAGACTGGCCCTCAACAATGAACCCCACTCTCTTTAAACCCCATATCCAGTAAGTCACCAAGTTTTGTCACTACCTGCTCCTCAGTGTCTTGCCTCTCCACTCACAAAATCTCATCATTTCTCACCTGTGTAAGGGACGATTGAATTTTGTTTCCACAGAAATTATATGAAACATGATTTGAAGTCATATTGGTAACTAATGCAAGAGATAAAACTGTTTGGGGAAGCATTGGGGAATGTTGACCACCTGATAATCGGCATATCTCCTACTTTTCTTTGTTCTGAGGTCTTTTTCTTGTGTACCAAAAGCTGTAAGACCAGGTGTGATTCACAAAGAATGTAGCCCATAGGCCCAGACCTATCTTAGAAGATGGGACTGTTATTATGGTTATCCTAGGCAGAATCTTCCACTTAACAGCTTTTGTCAATTCTATTAGAAATTGAGAAAATTCCTTTCTCATGCCATGGATGATGTAGACAACCTAGGATGGGTCTCAAAGCATTTTATGAATTAGTATTTCCTTTATTTAAATATAAAGAAAAAATGAAGATGAAAAGGGGGGATTGAAATTTGGAAATGAGGCAAAGAAGCTAGGGTGTATACCCACGTGAGGGTGGAGTTTAGGTGTTTTCTGTGAATCCTGACCTGACCAATTCGGTTCAGTAAGGAAATTCCAATCTGGATAGATTATAAAAGTGTTTTTGTAATTATCTTAAGGTGTGTTGTACCTACAAAGTGACCCTTTTTCACAAGGGGTGAAAGGCCAGGTCACCTGTTCTGACATGAAATAAAAATCTTTTTTTTCTCTAAATTTACTCATAGGCAGGTGGAATTCTTGGTAAGACAATTATTTTTCACGCCTAGACTATTTCTATAGCTTCCTAATTGGACTTCCTGTATCAGTATTGCCCCCCTCTATGATCCTTCACTCATTCAGTAGCCACAGGGATATTCCAAAAGCCTGCTTAATCAATCTGTCCAATAAACTCTAGTGACTCCCCAATACAGCTAAGATCAAATACGGACACCTCAGTTTGTCATTCAAGTCCTTTCAACTCTGGCTAAATCCTACCTTTATAGCCTTACTATATACTACTCGATAATAATGTCATTAATCATTAAACATCTCTTTAGGGCCTACAATATGCCAGGCACTGTGCTCAGCACTGAGGATACATTTGAGAAATGCCAGAATGGAGAAAGATGACTTTGTTCAGAATGGAGGATATCAGTCTGAGAGAGATGGAGAACATGATTCAGGGGCAATGAGATAAATGAAAAGCCTGAGAGACAGGATTTTGGGGTAATTAATAATCAATTTATCAATTAGGCTAGCTGATAACAAATCGATTATCTGTGGCCTCTTTCCATAACCAAAGTCAAAACCATGGAGATGCCTAAATACTTAAATACCTTTGGAAAGGATGTTGCCCCAGACAGGTGAAAATCAACCCTGATTGGTACACAATTAATGAGAGGGGAGGTATGTTAATATGAGGATGTGGGCTCAAAGTCTCCTGCCGAGAACATGGCTTTATCATGAGACCCAACCATTTCCAGCAATTTGGAAAAAGGAGCTAATCTCTCCCCAGACTACTCTAGGTTAGTTTTCTCCTTTATGAGCTGGAATACTCTAAACCACAATGGGGGGCTGCAAGGGCATAGATTTAATACTTTAGGGCTGGAATTAACCTAGAGAAGATACTCTTTGCACTCTAAAGAGAAGTAAGGATTTCTAGTTGGTTGGGGTCCTGCCGAAGTGCAAGGAGCATGTTCCCTAATGATGTGAAAATCTCATTTATCAGCAATGTCCTTCAGAAACCAACTTGGGGGACCTGGTCCATACAGAAGGAAATAGAGAGAAAAAGCCATAGTCTTAATTTAGTAATTGGTTAGTAATACAACAGAAAACCAATCAGCTCTCTCAGCAAGAAGATGAGATTTAAACGTAGAAAAGTCAACTATAATCCCATCCCTACTACTGAAGGCAACGACTACGACTATAGTCTCATCTTCTCATTTTGTAGACTCCCAGGCTTATTGGATTGGTTGTTTGTTTGTTTGTTTGTTTTTGTTTGTTTGTTTGCTTGCTTACTAGCTCTAGGTAGGGTATTTAGGAAGTGCAGTGGATAAAATAGAGGGCTTGGAGCCTGGAAGATCTGAGTTCAAGTTTGGCCTTATACATTTGCTAACTATGAGTCCTTTGGAATGAAGTCCTTGCATTCCTGAGAAGGGTTAAGTCTATCACAGCCAATCATTGCACACTATGCTTGTTACTGTGTACAATGTTCTCCTGATTCTGCTCACTTCGCTCAGCATTAGTTCTTATACGTATTTCCATGTTTTTCTGAAGTCCACCTGTTCATCATTTCTTATAGCACAATAGTATTCTATTCTATTCATGTACCACAACTTATTTAGCCATTCCCCAATTGATGGGGATCCCCTAGACTTCCAGTTTTTGGCCACCACAAAAAGAGCTGCTATAAATATTTTGTACATGTGGGTTCTTTTCCAATATTTATGATCTCTTTGGGATACAGCCCTAGAAGGTACATTGCTGGGTCAAAAGATATCACATTTTTATAGCCCTTTGGGAATGCTTCCAAATTACACTCCAAAATGGTCAGATCAGTTCACAACTCTACCAATAATGAATTAGTATTCCAATTTTCCCACAACTTCTCCAACATTTATTATTTTCCTGTTTTGTCATGATAGCCAATCTGAAAGTTGTGATGTACCTGGTACCTCAGAGTTGTTTTGATTTGCATTTCTCTAATCAATAATGATTTAGAGCATTTTTTCATATGACCATAGATAGCTTTAATGTCTTCCTCTGAAAACTTCCTGTTCCTATCCTTTGGTTATTTATCAATTGGAGAATGACTTGTATTGTTTTAAATTTTACTCAGTTCTCTATATATTCTAGAAAAGCCTTTATCAGATACACTGGTTATAAAAATTCTTTCCCAGTTTTCTGCTTCCCTCCTAATCTTGGTTGCATTAACTTTATGTAAAATCTTTTCAAGTTAGTGTAATCAAAATGATCTATTTTGCAGTTTGTAATGTTCTCTGTCTCTTGTTTGGTCATAAATTCCTCCATTCTCCATAGATCTGACAGATAAACTATTCTTTGATCCCCTAATTTGCTTATAGTATCAGTCTTTATATCCAAATCATGTACCCATTTCTGTTGGCTCTTCTTACTTCACTTTGCATCAGTTCCTGTAAATTTGTCCAGGTTTTTCTGAAATCCACCTACTCATCATTTCTTATAGGACAATAGTATTCCATTACATTCATGTATCACAACTTGTTTAGACATTCCCCATTTGATTGGCATCTTCTCAATTCCAGTTCTTTGCCACCACAAGAAATTGCTACAAATATTTTTGTACAATCAGGTCCTTTCCCCCCTGCCCTTTTTTCATCTCTCTGGAATATAGACCTAGTAGTGGTATTGTGAATCAAAGAGTATGCATAGTTTGGTTTCCCTTTGGGCATAGTTCCAAATTCCTCTCCACAACTCTTGGAACCATTTTCTGCTTCTCAAACAATGCATTAATTTTCCAATTATTCCACATAACCTTCAACATTTATCATTTTCATTTTCTGTTGTATTGGTCAATCTGATAGGTATGAGGTGGTACCTCAGAGTTATTTTAACTCTCATTTTTCTAATCCAGGGTGATTTAGAACATTTGTTCATGCTATTCATTCATAGCTTTGATTTTTTTCCTCTGAAAACTGCTCTTCATAGTCTTTGATTATTTGTCAACTGGAAAATGACCCATATTGTTGTAAATTGAGCTCAGTTGCTTATATATCTGAGAAATAACGCTGTTATTTGAGAAATTTGCTGTCAAGTTGTCCCCACCATATACTACTTCCCTTCTAATTTTGGCAATATCAGTAGTGTGTGTGTATGTATCACGTTTTTTAATTTCATATAATCAAAATTAACTACTTCACTTCCCATGATCCTCTCTATCTCTTGTTTAGTCATAAAATTTTCCCCTATCTGTAGATCTGATAGGTACATTTTTCCTTGCTCCCCTGATTTACTAATGATATTACCACTGGTGTCAAAATCATGCACCCATTTTCACCTTATCTTATCTGTACTTACTTCTGCCAAAGTGCTTTCCAGTTTTCCCAGCAATTTTTGTCAAATGGTGAGCTGAGTTTACGAAACATCAGATTACTCTGGTCATTTTCTACTATGCATTGTGTACCTGATCTATTTCACTTATCCACTCCTCTCTATACTACCTAGTATCATATTTTTTCACAATCACTGCTTTGTGTTGTACTTTAAGATCCAGTACTGCTTAAATGCATTCCTTCCCATTTTTATTGATTCCCTTCAACTTCTTTACTATATGTTCTTCAAAGATGAATTTGATTATTATTTTGTCTAGTGCTATAAAATCAGTCCTAGGTAGTTTGGCTGTTATGGCACTGAATAAATAATTCAACTTAGGTAAAATTGACAGTGTTATTGTCTCAGCCTACCAATCAGCAATTTGTATTTCTCTGGTTGTTCAGACGTATCTTTACTGTGAAGAATACTTTGTCATTGTTTTCATGTAGCTCATGGTTAGGTCTTGGCAAGGAGATTCTGTAATGGTAATGGAATTTGAACCCCACAGTGTGACGGATTTGTTGACGTGAAGAGACGGGGCTGAACTGGGAAGAGGTGGTGCCATGTATAGGGAGAGGCCCAAGCTGAGAAAGGCCAGAAGAACTTCTGGGAACAACTTTGTGGAGAGAGAGAGAGAGAGAGAGAGAGAGAGAGAGAGAGAGAGAGAGAGAGAGAGAGAGAAACTGCTGCCAGGCAAAGATGCCCAGACTGCTGAGGGCCAGTTGGAGCTGCCCAGGACTTCTGAGAATTGTCACCTGGAGCTGCCAAGAACTGAGGAGGAATAACTGTAGTGCCAGCATTTTGTCTGTTGGTTTTGGTGTTACTTTGTCAGATTCATTTGTTGATAGAGGCCTCAGACCTTGTTGGGCCTAGATTGATTTCATAGGCAGAAGGTGAATTGAAGAGGATGCTGCAATTTACATGAATGTTGTGGTGCCTTTGTTAAGCTTTGTCTTCTCAGGAACAGAAAGTGCTGAGAACTTGCCTAGGGTCAAGATTCCCCTTGAGAGGTTATTTGGTAGTGACTGATGATATTATAATTCAGTTGTGATCCAGGAGTGGAAAACTTTTGACCTTTGTACTTTGTGACTGACCAAATGAATGTACTTTGTTTATGATTAGAAACTAATCTCCAGTTGAGTAGAGAGAAGACTTTGTGATTGACTAAATGAATATACTACCCAGAGGTGGAGTACTTTGACCTTTGTACTTTGTGATTGAATTGAGGACTTACTAAAGGATTGAGTTACACATGCTGAATGCTGTATTTTGATTTTGGGTGAACATTTTGCCTTAATTTGTTACTGAATAAGTTTACTATGCTTGTAATCAGAACCATGGAGGATGCTGGTGCTTGGTGTTACAGACTCCAAAAGATTTTATATTGTTTGCAGTTGCTTTAAATGGGACTTTTCTATCTCTTCTTGCTGGATCTTGTTGGTAATATATAGAAATGCTGATGATTTATGTCTTTATTTTGTATTCTGCAAATTTGCTAAAGTTGTTCATTGTTTCCTTTAATTTTTTTCTTTGTTTCTCTAGGGTGTTCTAAGTATATATTATCTGCAAAGAAGAGTATATTTTTCTCCTCATCACCTATTTTTTATTTTTCCATTTTCTTTTTCTCACCTTCTGTCGACAGATAGGATTTCCAGTATGATATTGAATAAATGTTGTGATAAAAGACCTCCTTACTTCACTTCTGATCTTATTCAGAGGGCTTCAAGTTTATTCTCCTTACAGATAATTGCTCTTGTTTTGAAAAATATATTACTTTACATTTTAAGAAGGGATTTGTTGATTCCTATGCTTTCTAGTGTTTTTAATAGGAATAGGCATTATATTTTGTAAAAAAAATTCTGCATCTTTTGATATAATAAAAAGATTGTTGGTTTTGTTACAGATATGGACAATTGTACTGATAGTTTTCCTAACATTGAAACAACTCTGCATGCTTAGTATACATCCCACTGATCATAGCGTATGGTCATTGTGATATACTGCTGTAATGCTCTTCCTAGGATTTTCTTCAAATGTTTCATTGATATTCATTAAGGAAATTGGCCGACAATTATCTTTCTCTTGTTTTTGCTCTCCCTTGTTTAGGTACCAAAACCATATTTTGGTATAAAAGGACTTTGATAGGCCTTCCCTTTGCCTACTGTTTTTTTTTTTCAGAAGATTATATAGTATAGGGATGAATTATTCCTCAAATTTTTGATAGGATTGAATTATAAATACATCTAGTTCTTGGGATTTTGTTTGAGGGAACTCATTTATGCCTTGTTCATATTTCTTTTTTAAGATGGGGTTAAGTATTCTACTTCTTCAGTTAACATGAATGAGTTTATATTTTTTTACTGTTCATTTACTTCACTTAGATTTTTAGGTTAGCTGGAATATGATTATGCAAAATACCTCCTAATAACTACTCTCATTTCATCTTCACTTGTTATGCATTCATCCTTTTCAATTGTGAGACTGATCATTTGGTTTTCTTTCTTTTTTTTAATGAAATAACCAAAGCTTAGTCTTTTTTATTGTGTTTTTTTTAAATAAAACCAACTCTTGGTTTTACACGTTAGTTGTTTTTCTTAACTTTCAGTGTTATTCATATCACCTTTGATTTTCAGGATTTTCATTTTGATATTTCATTGGACAGTTTTCACATCTCTTTTTTCTAGTTTTTTTTTTTTTTTTAGAAATGTCATGCTCAATTCATGCTCTTTCTCTGTTTTATTGAGGTTCGCATTTAGAGAAAGACAATTAACCTAAATACTGATTTGGTTGAATCCCACTATTTTTAGTGTGTTGTCTCATTGTTGGCATTCCCTTTAATAAAATTATTTATTGTTTTCTATGATTTGTCCTTTGACCCACTCGTTAGTTTTCTGATAATTTGGAACCTGATTCCACACCCTTTATTGAATGCCATTTTTGTCACCCCTTGGTTTACAAATGTGCATTTAAAACTTTAATTTTTTCTCCATTAGGTTATGAGGTTCTAATGTCCATGGTGAGAGAAACATGGTGACTTTTTGTGAAGGTCTTATGTCCAGCTGAGAGAAAGTGATATTCCTTTCTATTCCCATTCAGTTGTCTCCAGAGGGCATTTCTAAGACTTTTTTATCTTAAGTTCTTCCTTATTTATTACATGCATAGATTTACCTATCCCCTCCTTCCTTATTTATTACATGCATAGATTTCCTATCCCCTCCTTCCTTATTTATTACATGCATAGATTTACCTATCCCCTCTGAGAGGGGAAATTTAGGATCACCCATTAGTATAGTTTGACTATTTCCTTCTTTAAGTCATTTAATTTTTCATTTAAGGAGTGGGATGTTCTGCCATTTGGTGCATATCTGTTTAGAGTTGCTACTACATTATATCATTATACTTTTTAGCAAGATATAGCCTCCTTTAGTTTCTCTTTGAATCAGGTCTGTTTTTGCTTTTGCTTTGTCTAAGATCACAATTGCTAATCCTGTTTGTGTCTTGATCTTCCTTTTCTCCACTGTAGCTTTTAATGGTCAGATTATTTTTCCCTCGTTTTCCAACTTATTCCTCAATTTTATATTTATGTTAAAGTTGGTCTCTGTTCCAAAGTTGGAGCAGTGGGGAAATGACGTATCTGACACTTCAGCCCTCTTTACACTGTTCTTTTCAAAGATACTTCTGGAGGTTTGGAAGTTTTCAGTGGTTGCTAGGCAATTTGATTGGGGAGAAGTAAGGTCACCGCTCTCCTGGCCTATGCTGTGTCTCTTACCCAGCAAAAAAACCTGAACCCTTGGGATTACAATCATTACAGCTACTCAGGATCCCTGATCCCTTGTGACCAGAAGCAGTACTTTTTCTCATGGTCCCTGATCCCTTGTGACTAAAAACCATCCTGCTCCTCAGAGTCCTTACTTCTCCTTGCCCAAATTTGCTCCTCTTTGCCCTTGAACTGTGACCCTAAAGTCTGTGTAAGCAATGGAGTTGCCAAACAGTTTCAAGTACTGCATCTGGTGTAAGTAAAGGCTTCCCCTCTAATCTCTTTCTGAACAGCTGCCAGGTCCCCTCACTGTCTCTGGCTTCAGAAGTCCCAAAGAATCAGTTGTTTCTGCTGTCACCCCCTAATCTCACCAATGTCATTTCCCACACACATGGGCTCCAGGTCAGCCTCCACCCCTGTTTTACAAATCTCTTCTTCTAACATCTTAAATTGTCTTAGGCTACATGAATATGTCAACTCGACCTTTTGTTGACTCTGCCTCTTACAAATACAATTGCACTGGTGGCTGCTAGGTGTTGCAGTGAATAGAGGAACAGCCTTGGAGTCAGGAGGACCTGAGTTCAAATGCAGCCTCAGTCACTTAACACAAAAACTAGCTGTGTGACCTTGGGCAAGTCACTTAACCCCAACTGACCTCCAAAAAAAAAATCAATTTCACAGTGGTTTGGGGGTGGAGCCAAGATGGAGGGGTAAAAGCAGGAACCCTGGTGAGCTCCCAAACCACCCACCTCCAATACCTGTAAAATATGACTCTAAACAAATTTTAGAGCTACAAAACTCACAAAGTGACAGAGAGAAACAAATCTCCTACTGAAGGCAGTCCATAAGGTCAACAGAAAGGGTCTATTGCACCAGGCTGGGAGCTGAGCACAGTCCCACATGAACTGCATAGGGCCCAGGCCTGGGGTGGCCTCAAATAGTGGGTCAGACTGGCTGAAACAGGGTCCAGGAGAGTGAATCATAGGCAGCTGTGGTGGTTTCCAGACTTCTCAACCCATAAACACAAAGGAGAGTGAAAGGTCAGTGGGGAATGCTGTTGGAACTGGGTGAGAGAAGAGCTTGGTCTGGCCCTTATCCCTGGGATGAGAGATGGCAGAGGTTCTGTGCCTGCAAATTGTAGAGAGACCAAGTAACCATTCAGAGGGTTATTGCTCTTACTTTGACCTGCCTGGATCTGGGTCACAGTGTTGGGTGGTGGTCCTGGGGTGTGTGGCCAGTGTGCCAGAACTCATGGTGGCTGTAGAGAGGGCACCCATCTAATAGCTCTGGAAGCTGCAAGAAACCACAGCAATTTGGGATATAGCTCTCTCTACTCTGGAAGCAGAGTTCTACTATGGCAAAGAGCTCAAAAGTCAAGTAATTGACTGGAAAGATAAACAAGCAGAGGAAACAAAAGCAGACCATAGAATCCTTTTTATGGGGACAAAAAGGATCAAAACATGGAACCAGAAGACAACAAAGTCAAAACTCCTGCATCAAAAGCTTCCAAGAAAAATATGAACTTATTACAGGCCATGGAGGGACTCAAGAAGGATTTTGAAAATCAAATAAGAGAAGTGGAGGAAAAATTGGGAAGAGAAATGAGAATGATGCAAGAAAATCACAAAAAGTGAGTTAACAGACTGATAAAGGAGACCCCAAAAATACTGAAAAAAATCTACACCTTAAAAATGGACTAACTCAAATGGCAAAAGAGTTCCAAAAAACCAATGAGGGTAAGAATGCCTTAAAATGTTTGACTGGCATGATGGAAACGGAATTTCAAAAACTCACCGAAGAGAATAATTACTTCAAAATTAGATTGGAGTAAATGGAAGCTAAATGATTTTAGGAGAAATCAAGATACTATAAAACAAATCCAAACAAATAAAAAACTAGAAGGCAATATGAAATATCTCATTAGAAAAACCACTGACCTGGAAAAATAGGAGACATCATTGAAAAATTGTTGGAAGGGCGGTAAGGTGGCACAGTGAGTAGAGTGTCGGCCCTGGAGTCAGAAGGACCTGAGTTCAGATCCAACCTCAGACACTCAACGCACATACAAATAACAACCTACCCATTAAACTTGGGCAAGTTACTTAATCCCAATTGACCTCCAAAAAGCAAAAAAAATTATTGGAGTACCTCAAATCCATGATCAAAAAAAGAGCCTAGAAATAATCCTTCAAGAAATTCTCAAGGAAAATTGCCCTCATATTAGAACCAGAGGAAATAATTTACCAATAGCCTCTTGAAAAAGATCCCCAAAAGAAAACCCCTGAGAATACTATAGCCAAATTCCAGAGTTCCCATGCTGAGGAGAAAATATTACAAGCTGTGAGGAAGAAACAATCTGAGTATTGGAGAAACACCATCAGGATAACACAAGATCTAGCAGCTTCTACATTAAGGGATCAAAGGGCTTGGAATATGATATTCCTGAGGTCAAAGGAGCTAGGATTAAAACCAAGAATCACCTACCTGGCAAAACAGAGTATAATGCTTCAGGGAAAAATATGTCATTCAATGAAATAGAGGACTTTCAAATATTCTTTTTTTTCCCAACAAATGCTTTATTAACTTCGGTTTTACATCATTCATTTCTGCCAGATATGGAGTTACAATCATTTCCCTCCCCCTGTTTTTCCCCTACCCACCCTCCCAGAATAGCAGTCCCACAAGATATCGCTTCCTCCAATCTGCTCTCTCCCATACCTTCTCCCATAACCCCTTCGACTTTTCAGTTAGAGGAAGGTGAATCTTTGTGTCCCAATGCCTGCACATCTTATCTCCCAATTACAAGCAAAAGAGTATTAATAAAAGTATTTATATATATTTGAAACATGTAATGTTAAGACCTTGAATTTCAGATCCGTTTCTTTCCTCCCTTGTCACCCATTACCTCTGGGAAGATAAGTAATTCAGTATATGTTGTACATGTCTAGCTATGCAAAACATTATCATAGTAGATATATTGTACAAGGCTGCTTATAATTCCCTCCCACTCATCCCACCCCCCACCTGGTCCATTCCCTATTTGATCCTGTCCCTCTTCTATAGTGGGTACTTCCAAACTCCCCTCCCCCCAAGGATGCCCTCCCATCCATCATCCTTCCTCTCATCCCACTTCCCCCTATTCTGCTGCAGGTTGAGATATCCCATTTACTATGTATGTCATTCTCTCTCTGAACCAAATTCAGTGAGAATGTGGTTTTGCCTTTTTTGCCTTCCTATTCTCCCCCTCCCTTTCAACCATTTCCCCTTGCTTCTTCTACATGAGATAGTTTACCCTACCCTGTCTCCCCCCATCTCCTCTTGCCACTTTCCTCTCTCACCTCATAATTTCATCCCTTGAGTATTCTCCCTTCCCAACAAATTCAACCTATGCCCTCTATCCATATATAACTGTAACCATATACACACACATTCACATATGTATTCATATGACCACACACCTTTCTTCCATTATTTTCATACTGAGAAAGATATCATCAGTCAAAGTTATTGTTTTTCCATATAGGAATGTAAATAGTTCAACGTTGATAAGTTCCTTTTGATTTCTTTTCCCTGATTACCTTCTCAGGCATCTCTTGCTTCTTGTGTCTGGATGTCAAATTTTCTATTCAATTCTGGTATTTTCCTCAAGAATGCTTGAAAGTCCTCTATTTCACTAAATGACCATATTTTCCCCTGAAACAAAATACTCAGTTTTGCTGGGTAGGTGATCCTTGGGTTCATTCCCAGCTCTTTTGCCCTCTGGAATATCATATTCCATGCCCTTCGATCCCTCACTGTAGAAGCTGCCAGGTCCTGTGCCACTCTGATTGTGTTTCCACAATATTGAAATTGTTTCTTCCTGGTTGCTTGGAGTATTTTCTCCTTGATCTGGGGATTCTGGAACGTGGCTATAATATTCCTGGGAGTTTTCTTTTTGGGATCTTGTTCAGGAGGTGATCTGTGGATTCTTTGAACCTCTATTTTGTCCTCTGGATCTAAAATATCAGGGCAATTTTCCTTGAGAATTTCTTGAAGGGTGATTTCTAGGTTCTTTCTTTGATCATGGCTTTCAGGTAGTCCAATAATTTTTAAATTGTCTCTCCTGGATTTATTTTCCAGGTCAGTGGTTTTTCCCATGAGATCTTTCACATTGCCTTCTAATCTTTCATTTTTTAAAAATCTGTTTAAGAGTATCTTGATTTCTCATAAAGTCATTAGCTTCCATTTGCTCCAGTCTAACTCTGAAGGTATAAATCTCCTCAGTGAACCTTTGAGATTCTTTTTCCATCTGGCAAATTCGACTTTTTAAGGCATTCTTCTCCTCATTGCTCTTTTGGGCCTCCTTTGCCATTTGAGTTAGTCTATTTTTTAAGGTGTTGTTTTCCTAAGTCAGGCTGTTGACCCTCATTTCACACTTTTCCTGCATCCTTCTCATTTCTCTGTCCAATTTTTCCTCCACCTCTCTTATTTGATTTTTAAAGTCCTTCTTAAGGTCCTCTATGGCCTGCATCCTCCTCATGTTTTCCCCTGGGGCTTTTGGAGCAGGACTTCTGACCTCACAGTCCTTTTCCCGCTCTATGCCCCCAAAATAGGAGTCTAGGGTTGCATTTTTCTGTTTCCTTTGCCTTGGCATGTTGCCACTTAATTACTTCACTTTTGGGCTTGTTGCCACCATATGGCCTGGTGCCATACAGGGACTTTCACCCCAAATGTGTGAGGGGGCCAACTTCCGTTTCTGGCAAGCTGTAGACCCACCCACGGCCTCCACCCCAGATCACAATCCAGATCCAGGGAGGTTAAAGCAAGAGCTATTACCCCCCAAGACTGATCGCTGGATCTCGCTACAGTTCACAGGCCAGGAGCTGGAGCTGCCTCTGAAAACTACAAAATGGCGTGTCTCCTCAGTGGCTTCTAGCCCCCAGGGGAGGAAGCCTCCTCGTTCCCCAAATACATGTCCCCAAATCCATAGGGCACTAACCTCTCACTTTGTCCTAGGCATGTCTATGTTGATAATTCTGGAGTCGCCACAGCTGCTGGTGTTCTGGGGTCTCTCCAGCTGGCCACTGGCCCTGCTGCCCTGGGGCTAAAACCTTAGCTCACGGGGACCTGGGCTCCCCTCGGCTTGGCACCGGACTCTGCCCGCTGTGAGCTGCCAGCTCTCAGATCGCTGTGCTGGTCCTTCCTGCAGGGCTGCTGGGCTGTCCTCAGCGGGAGGTTAGCTTCTCTGTGTCATTCTGTGGGTGCTGGGGCTCCAGAAGTTGTTCAGAGTCCCCTTTTACATAGTTTGGGGGGAATCTGTGGGCAGAGTGTCTTGGATGAGCTGTTTCTACTCCGCCATCTTGCTTTCAAATATTCTTGACGAAAAAACCTGAGCTGAACAGAAAATTTGGCATTCAAATACAAGAAGCAAGAGTAGCATGAGAAGGTAAATAGGAAAAAGAAATCATAAGGAGCTTTTTAAAGATGAACTATTTGCATTCTTGTATGGAAAAACAATAATTGTAACTCATGTGATTTTTCTCAGTAGGAGGATAGTTGAAAAGGACATATAAGTATGTGTGTGTGTGTGTGTGTGTGTGTGTGTGTGTGTGTGTGTGTGTATATATATATATACACACATACATACATATATATACATACATACATATATATATATACATACATACATATATATAAATATATATATATACATACATATATATATTTGTGTGTGTGTGTATGTATGTGTACATTTTACATAGAGGGCACAAGATCAGTTGAATGGGAAGGGATGATATTTAAAAAATAAAATTAAGAGGTGAGAGGAATATATTGGGAGAAGGAAAAAGGGAGAGATAGATTAGGGTAAATTATCTCATATAAACTAAGCAAGAGAACACTTACAATGGAAGGGAAGAGCAGGAAGGTAAAAGGGAATGTGGCAACCTTACTCTCCTTGAATTTGACTTAAGGAGGGAATACCATACACACTCAATTGGGTATCTTGCCCTACAGGAAAGTAGGAGGGAAGGGGATAAGAGGGCAGATGATTAAAGGGAGGGCCAATTGGAGACAAGGGTAGTTACAAGCAAATACTTTTGAAAAGGGAAAGGGTCAAAGTAGAAAATAGAATAAGTGGGGGGTAGGAAAGGATGGAGGGACATATAGTTAATCTTTTACAATATAACTACCATGGAATCGTTTTGCATACCTACATATGTACAACCTGTATTTGATTGCTTTTCTTCCCAGTGAGGATGGGTGAGGAGGGAAGAAGGGAAAGAATCTGGAAATCAAAGTTTTAAAAACAAATATTAAAAAAATTGTTTTATACATGCAACTGGGAAATAACATATACAGGCACTGGGGTATAGAAATCCATCTTGCCCTACTAGAAAGTGTGGGGGGGGGGGTGGGGAAGGATATAAGAGAGAGCAGATTGAGGGAAGGGGTATTCAGTAGGCTTGTTATCTTGGGGTGGGGAGTAGGGGAAAGTCGGGGAGAAAAAATTTAACTCAAAATCTTGTGGCAATGAATTTTGAAAACTAAAAATAAATAAAGTATTATTTTTTAAAAGAATTCAATTTGAGGCATTATTTTAAAGTTGTTTGGAGGGAAATGTTGAGAGAATGTGCCTTAGTACTTTCTCTACTTTGCTATCTAGCTAATAAATTCTTGAATTGTATAAGTGATCAGTTGATCTTTCATGAAATACAGGAACAACAAAGGGAAATGGGTATTTTGCCTGACTTTGAGCATTTGCTTTGGCTGACACCAACCCCCCACCCCATACCTTGAAAGCTGTTAGCCTTCATCTCCCTTTCCTGCCTTCCCTGGCATCCTTCACATTCCAGATAAAATCCCATCTTCTACAGTAAGCCTTCCTTTATCCCCCTTCAAGATCTAGCCCCTTTCCATTGCTTATTCCTTCCACTTCATCTTGTCCATAACATGGCTCTCTATAGTTGATTGCATGTTATCTTCCCCGTTACACTTAGCTCCTTAAGTATAGAGAATGCCTAGTCCCTTTCTCTGTATTCCCAGCATTCTCTTAGCTCAGTTCTTGGCACATAGTAAGTGTTTAAGAGATGTTTGTTGACTGACTGTTCTGGATCAGATTCTCATTAAGAGGGAGGAACTGGTTCCTGAAACAGAAATGATGAAAATGTTGGGAGAATTCAGTTCTAGAGTTTGTGATAAGGAAGAAGCAATTTGGACATAGTCTGAGATGCCCATGAAGCTAGTAATTTAGCATTTCATAAATCCAAAGACCATTACTACTGGGGTAAGGACCGTCTTTTTGACAAAAGCTTCTGAGAACCCTGAAATAGATCAGCATCTCAGTGGCATAGATCAGCATCTCACAGCATAAGCCAAGTTCCAAATGAATACACCAATTAGAGAAAGAGGTTAAAAACGAATCCCAGAATTGAGAAATTGTGTTTCTCATCTACAGATAGAAGAAGAATTCAGGAACAGAGAGAAAAAAGGATCCCACGAGGTAAAATTGATCATTATCATTATAGCAAAGTCAAATGATTTTTGTAAAGAGAAAATAATGAAGCTAAAATTACAAAGAAAAGGAGATAACTGGGAAAAATCTTTGCAGCAAGTTTCTGTGATATATAAGGTATATAGTGAATCAATTCTCTATCATAAGAGGAATTTCCCAACTGATAAGTGGTCAAAGTATGTAAACAAGCAGTTTTCAGAGGAAGAAATCTAAATAATGCACAAACATATGGAATAGTTCTCAAAATTACTAATAATTAGGAAAATGAAAATTAAAGTAACTCTAAGGTTCTACTTTACAGTAATTAGTAAAAGGGCACTGATACTAAAGAGAAGATAGATAGCTAAGAGGGCAACTAATTGCCCATTATGAATTGATTGGTAAAGATGACAATAAAAGAAAAAAGGAAAGTGACAACTGTTGGAGAAACTGGGCGGGGGCGGGGGGGTGAGAACAGGCCCCAAAATAAGGTGCAGCTATGAGCTGGTCCAGTCATTCTGAAAATAAATTTTAAAGTATGTTCCAAAATCACTGAAGTGAGCATACCTTTTGACCCAGCTATACAATAGATCTCCAACGAGATCAAAACGGAGGAGAAAGCATCATGTGTACCAAAATATTATAATGACTTTTCTGTAGTAATAGTAGCAGTAAAATGGAGACTTAGGGGTACCCTTAAAGTTGGCAGAATGCCTAAACCAATTATGTTATATGAATATGATGGAATACTCTTGCAACATAAGAGATGCCTAAATGGTGGGTAGGTGGCACAGTGAATAAAGCACGGGGCCTGGATTCAGGACCCAAGTTCAGATCAGTCCTCAGACACTTAACATTTACTAGCCATGTGACCTTGGGCCAGTTACTTAACTCCAACTGCCCTGCAAAAGAAAGAAAGAAATGCATAAATGAAGAATTTCAGAGAAACCTAGGGAAACAAGTACCAAACCTAAAAGTCTGTCATATGAATGAAGAATCCTTCATTCACGGTCAGAACATGAGTAACAGTTGGAAGTTATAAGAAGACCAATTGAGGCACGACCCAGAAAAATATTCCTAAAAATGAGAATTCTCCCAAAATGCAGTGGGCTGCCTTGAAGAAGTGCTGGGTTCCCCTCCTTGAAAGTATTCAAGAAAAAGCTGGATGACCGACTTGTTTGGTATGCTACTCTGGTGATTACTTTCAGGTACAGATGGGATGAGATGGTTGCTGTGGTGCCTTCTTCCTATCAAGCTTTGTGCAAATTATGTTAAGCAAGGCACACAAGGAAGTTTAAAGACAATATACGGTTTTAAAAAGATCTTAATTGGGGCTGCAGCAGACCCCGTGTGTAGAGCTGAGCTGAGCTGCCCTGGACACAGCAGAGGGTATGGGTGCAGCCCTGAAAGACTTCAGCAGAGATCCCCTAGTTTCAGTGATAGCAGCAAGAGGAGGCCCAGCACCTGCCACCTCTAATCTTCCCCTCGAGGAGCCTCACTGCCTTAGTTAGGTTAGCTTGAGGGCCCCATAGGGAGCAGGGGGTGGGGATGGTTGACTGGCCCCTCCTTCACGTGCCCCCCCACCCCCGCAACTGTGGGCGCTGAGATTGAAGCCCCTCCAGTGTTCTGGGAGAAGCATGTGCATCTGGGAGACTCCTGGGCTCCGGCTGCCAACCCGTTTCCAACTTGGTCTGAGGGGACGTGGTGGTTGACATGGTGCTAGCAGTTTGACTTGCTTAGTAGTAGCTACCTTCTGACTCTCCCTCAGTGGGACTTGGTGCTTCAGGAAAGAAAGACTATATGAGGGAATTGGAGAAGGGGAAATGTCCCAGTTTTGAAAAAGGAGAAAGGAATGGAATCTGTGAATTATAGAGCAATGAACTTCAGGTTGAATTTCTGAGAACTATTCTAGAATATATTTGTAGGGAGGCTGGTGTTTGCAGTGGCCAAAATCTGGTACCAAAGCAGCTTTGCTGCTGGCTGATATGCATAATAACGACAACACTGGGGGTGAGGTGAAGGGAGAACACTGACCCTGAGTGCTCAGACTACTTTTTGTTATGGCTTACATTCATTATCAGCTAATCCAGAATCTTGCAAGTCTGTCAGGTTGTTGGAAGTCTAAATTAGATGAGAGGGAGAGGGAGAGAGAGAGTGTGTGAGAGAGACAGAGAGAGGGAGAGAGAGAGAGAGAGAGAGAGGAGAGAGGGAGGGAGAGGAGGAGGAGGAGGAGGAGAGGGTGGAGAGAGGGAGAGAGAGAGGGAGGGAGAGAGAGAGGGAGGGAGGGAGGGGGAGAGAGAGAGAGAAGAGGGGGGAGGGAGGAAGAGAGAGAGAGAGAGACAGAGAGAGAGAGACAGAGACAGAGAGACAGAGAGAGAGGATAGATAGAAACAAAACAACAACAACAAAAAGAAAAAAAACCTTTACTCAGGGTGGAAAGAAAGGGGTAGATGCGGAGATACCTAGTCTTAACTAGGGACACTGCCTCTGTTTCTTCTGGGAGGGGGAGTTGCAGTGGCTGTGAGTCAAGACGTGTCAGCAGTGACCGCACACAGCACGCGCGCGCAGACTTGGGAGGGAAGGACAGTTTGGGGGCCAAGGTCTGGGGGAGCCGCCAACAGCTCAGGCCCTGTTGAAGGTGCGGGCGCCAGGCGGAGGGGCTCGGGCTGTGGCAGAGGCTGTAAGTGCGGGAGCCGGGCTAGGGGCTCGGGCCGCGGCGGCGGCTGCAGGTGCGGGCGCCAGGCGGGGGGAGCGAGGGGACTGCGCCATCGGCTCCTCCTCTTCTCCCCCGCCCCCCGGAACCACCACAAGGACGCGGAGGAGGAGAAGGAGGGGGCCAAGAGGCAGCTGAAGCAGAAGCAGCAGCAGCCGAGGGGTGACCACAGGAAGAGACCACCACGGCGACCGCCAAGGCGACCGTGACGGCGGCCCCAGGGGCCAAAGAGGCCCCTCTCGGGGACGAGCCGCCCAAGGGAAGGAGAGCGAAGGCCCGGGCTCGAACCGCCCCGGCCGCCACGCTGGCGGCTCCGGCTCCAGCCGCGGCCTCCCGGCCGAGGATGCCCCAGGGCGGGCCCCGCACCACGAGCTCGCCACAGGCCCCGCGGGACAAAGGCGCTTTCAGCCTGGGGAAAATGGTCACAGGCAAACGTGGGAAAACACCGGTTCAGGTGTTACACGAGTACGGCATGAAGACCAATAATATGCCCGTTTATGAATTTGAAAGAGCTGATGGACATGCAAATCCGCCGAGTTTCACCGTCCGAGTGACTGTTGGTGACATAACCTGCACAGGTGAAGGTTCAGGTAAGAAAATGGCAAAGCACAGAGCTGCGGAAGCAGCCATTGGCCTTTTGAAAGCAAATGCAAGTCTTTGTTTTGCAGTCCCTGAGCCCAAGGCTCCAGATCCTTCCGAGCCACCAAAGAATCCGGCTAATCCTATTGGTTCCTTACAGGAACTAGCTGTTCAGCTTGGCTGGAGGCTTCCCGGGTATACGCTTTCTCAGCAGGGAGGCCCTGCTCATAAGAAGGAGTTCACTGCGATTTGTAGACTTGAATCGTTTATAGAAACGGGAAAGGGGCCATCAAAAAACCAAGCCAAGAGAAATGCTGCTGAAAAGTTTCTTGCCAAATTCCGTGAATTCTCTCCTGATAACAATGTTTCTTTAGCAAATGCACTAGGAAGTATTGTTGGATGTACCTGGAATACTCTGAAGAATTCAAATGGGGAGAAAATCACTTTGCTGAGAAGCCTACTCAGTATTCCTAATACAGATTACATTCAGATGCTTGGAGACATTGGGAAGGAACAAGGCTTTGAGATAACATATTTGGATATAGAAGAAATGAGTGTGAATGGACAGTACCAGTGTCTTGCTGAACTTTCCACCAGCCCTGTCACAGTCTGCCACGGTTCTGGGATCTCCTATGGCAGGGCCCATAGTGATGCAGCTCACAATGCCCTGCAGTATTTGAAAATAATGGCAGAGAGAAAGTAAACTTGGATCACCTTTAAAAAAAATCCTTCAGCAGCAGTACCACATTAAAGGAGTGCCCCCCCCCCAGTAAAATTTTGACTGTAATGTTTAGCTTGTGTGATGTTTCTAAATCACTTTCATAGAAGACCATCAGACTACAGTTTCATTATATCACAACAGTAGTTAGGAATTCAGCTCTTTTTAATGGTTTCCACTTTGTATTGTTTCCTTGTATTTATAAACGTTGTATCTTGAAGCAGAATGTATGTAGCACCTAGTACAATGTCATGCACACAGTAGGCAGTAAATAAATATTTCTTGTTTATAATTACAATGATGAAATAAAACTACTACTAAGCTACAATTTTTACTGGTGCTTAAATCCTTCACACAAAGCTTAGTAAAGGGTTTTCTAAAGAATCCCTTTATAATGCTAGTGTTGAGGGACAGGACTAACACCAGCCTTATATGTGAAATGTTATATCAGACTTTTATTGCATGTAGTTGTTATGTTTCAGGGGAAACATCTGACCACAGTATATACAAATCCATGTGATAAGGAGCTGTATTATAATGGGGTTCTACTGCATTTTATTAGAAAGCTACTGACTTTAAAAAAAAAAAAAGAACTGTCAGCTTTCCCTTATCATGGAGAGGTTCTAACCCTCACAAACCAGGTGACTGTAACTGAGATGGCTTAACTGGCTATGAAGAAATGAAAATAGGCAAGATAGGAGCGAGGAGCAACAGAACCACTCACAGAAGAAACTGTGCTGAGTGTGTGCCAAGCAATGTGCCAAGTGTCTGGCCTAGGGAGAGAAATGTGATGCCATCACCAAAAGCATCATTGGAGGAATGAATTGTCCCTCCATAAATGTTCCCCTATGTGGACTTTTCTTGTGTGATAAATATGGTTACTCACTCCCTACCCCTATCCCCACTGATGGAGGTCTATGTGTGGCACAGTGTGCTCTCTGCGTATTATGGGGGTAATGTTCTATTACAGATCTTACTCTGCTATTTCATTAAATGCCTTTGCTTTGAACAATTTGTGTCCTTTGATTGACTAGAGAAAACGGGGTGCTCCTGAGCTCTCAGTTTGTGTGTCTATGGGAACATGGAGTATCTTGAAAGTAGTGCAGGTATTCTAGGGACGATAAATGGAAGAAGAGGTGCCACCGATGCTACCTGTTATTAAGAAATGGCTAGTGGACCTCTAGAAAAGGGAATGGTGAATAGAAAGAAAGTATGACTTTATCAAAAATAGGTAAAGCAAAACTCACTTTGTTTCCATTTTTATAGGGTTGCTGAAAATGGTCAATCAAGAGGATGTGATAGCTCTAGTTTACCTTTTTTAGCAAAATATTTGATAAATTATGTAGTGCTCCTTTGGTAGAAATGGTGTGGAGATGTGCCCCAGATGATAGTGAAATGAGACTTGCAATTGGCTGAATTGTTGGAATGTACAGGTTGCAACTGGAAAGGAGGTCCCTAGTGTAGTGCCCCAAAGATTTGTCAGCCCTTTGCTGCTTAACCTTTTTATTAATGACTTGGACAAAGGGCCTAGATGGCCTGCTTACCACATTTGCAGATGATCCCAAACTGGATGACAGTCCAGATCCAAAAAGCTCTCAGTAGGTTAAAGAATTGTGCAAAATCTAATGACATCAGATTGAACTGGGACAGATATAAAGTTTTGTACTTGCTTTAAGAAATCAACTTTACAAGACTAAGATAGAGGGAAGCATAGTTCTAGGACATTTTGTTTGGGAGGGTTCTGTGGGCTGCAAGCTCAATATGAGGCAGAAGTATTATCTCACAACACAAAACCACAATTGGAATCTTGGTCTGCCCTCAGGGAATCCTGATTTCCAAGAAGAAGAAGGTAATAGGCCATCCATGTTCTACGCAAGGACTTTCTCTCCCTTTCCGGCTGCTAAGGCCTTTTCCCTAAAATGTGGTTATTTTTACTTTCTATATAATTTATACGTATAAAATGTATACATCTTATACATACATGGACACAAAGAGAAACAGTTCCACATTCTCTCACAGACAGAACTAATATATATATATATATATTTTGCCTTCCTTGATGTATGCTCCTCAAAGGAAGGAATTGTTTGTTTTTCTTTTTTTTTTTTGCATCCCTAGTGCCTAGCACAGTCTATGGTATGTAGTAGATGCCTAATAAATGCTTGTTGTTTAATTTCTTGATGTTTAGGGGCAGCAGGGCTTTTCAGTATTCATCAAATGATACCACAGACATGACTCTTTCCCTCTGCTTGGCAGGGATAATATTATAACTGGGTATAGAACTTGGCTATGGTTTTTGGTGGCATTTTCTGTACCATGGTGGCAGAGGGACACTTAATAATCTTTAGGTGATGCATCTAATACCCAAAAGTCTCTCCTTTCCTCTACTGTCCCTCTTGAATAACCCTCTCCTTTCAATCATAGTCCCAACTATATTGCTCTTATTCCCAAGGCCCCTACCCTGATACATTCACCTGCCTCTCTTGCCCTATACTCTCTTGCAAATAGACAGCTGGATTCTATCTTATTGCGATCCTTGACTATTATGGTGCTCTGTGTACAATACACAGACCATCCCCTCAAAGCAATCATTGACATCCCAGCCTTGAAGAACTTCCTCAATCCACCTCCACTGCTCCTCCCCTGAAGTAATTACTACCCCTAGCAATTCCTGCACAGGGCTGGAGATGTAGAGGAAATCTAACTATTCCTTCCAATTGCTCACCAAATATTCTCCTGCCAGGAAATTTGTGCAGGGTTACAAGCACTCAGATGCATAGAGCCGTCCCCTACAAAGTGCTGGTCCAGCTTGGGGTTCTCATCCTCCCAATTGCTCTTGTCCAGCTTACTGAAAATATCCCCTTCCTATGGAGCCCTCCATGTCCTTGGAGGGAAGGCAGACAGGGCCTCTCTACAAGTACAGGCGTGTCTAGTGGAACTCCTCAACTGAGGTGAAGGACACAACAGATGGAATAATCTCTCAGTACATTATGGTGGGCACCTTCTACTACATCAAATAAAGTCATCATCCCTACTTTAAAAATCAGGTTCTACCATTTCCTCATATTCCCATGTGGTCTCATTCCACATTGGGCAGATCATTCTTACTGTCACTGTAGGAATTTGCATTGTGTTCCCACTAGCTTGAGATATGAATCATGGAAAACATGATAAAACTTTCAGTTCTGTGGTGATCTTAACTAGTAGGGTGTTCAGTGGGTAAATGAAATGGACTGAGATACCATATTTGAAGCTCTTTCTACTGCTCTCACTATAGAATTGGGGTGATAGCTCTTGAATATGTATGATCTAAAGCATGGAAGGGCCAGGGTGCTTGGAGGGGTATGTGTGTGATTTTGATAGACCCAGTCACAAGGTTCCCATAATGCTGCCTTTGATATTGATCACTGATATTGATTCCCACTGCTTCTGCTAGACCTGGCTGCCTTAATGCCGAGCAGCCTAGATTCCCTTTGCCAAACGTTTTTCCCATTTCAGTGGTGCACCTCTGGGATCTTTGCCTGGTGTTTGCATAGACACAGAGTGAGGCATTTGAAAGGATAAATTCTAGAGGGTGGAATGTGATGTGTCATTCTTCACAATCTCTGCCATTGACAGGAAGCCCCAGTCCTGCTACAAGGGTGCAGTATAACAATGGAGATACTCATTTATATAGTTGTATGTTTACTCTGGCCTTTGAGTATCCATAGTGAAAACAGTAACTTAACCACTCACTGAAAAGCATTTTATTGATGCCCTTTAAGGAACTGGAACCGTAATTAATGGAGGGGATGTCCTCACGAGAAGGCTTATGGGGCAACAAAGTCAGGAGGTAGAGCTCCTAGTTAAATATCTTCAGCAAGTTCTTGTATTTTGGTCAGAATCCCTTCTCTCTGTTCCTAAAGGAAGTCTGCCTGGGTGAAACAAAAGTCTCAGATGTCTCCTGAACATGCTTAGAGAGCTTTTCCATAGGGAAGCCTACCTTGGCTGGAGCAACACTCGTTTTATACAGTCCAGAAGCATAGTAGCCTAAACAGCACCTCAGCTAGAGCTGTGCCTGTAACTCTCAGAGACATCCACGAATCCCTTAGAACCCTCTACCTGCCAAACCAGGGGAGAGTTTTCTGCTTTCCAGTCCCCCTCTCCCAGACGACAACTTGTATAAAGTAGCCACCCCTGCCTATTTCTGCAAAAATGGAAAACAACAGATTTAGAAAATCTCCTAAAAAATCTACCCGATAATGAAACACAGAGATCAATACTTCTCTTTAAAAGGACATATTATCCAAGTTTAAATCGGACAGAAATCCTTTTGCAACACAGAAATGCAGCACTTCACTTGGCAATAGTAAAAGTAAATTAAAAAAAAAAAAAGGAAACAGACACTGACCCCAAGATGTGTCCAGTGTATCTGAAAGTGGTCGATCTGGGGGAAATCCTACAAAACAACAACAATCCAAGAGTGGAGTCCAGATGCTCTTCATAGGTGAGACTCCACAGGAATTCATCCAACAATGTGTGTACAGAGAAATACTGAACACAGGCTTGGCATGTGGGTTTGTTTATAGAAATGGAGGGGATTTCTGACAGCAATCTCACATCATGTCATTGTCAGCAGAAATTATAGAAAGATTCTTCTTAAGAAGCACAGATTTCGGGGCAGCTAGGTGGCGCAGTGAGTAGAGCGCCGGCCCTGGAGTCAGAAGGATCTGAGTTCGGATCCGGCCTCAGACACAACACACACAAACAAAAACCTAGCCATGTGACCTTGGGCAAGTTACTTAACCCCAATTGCCCTCCAAAAGGCAAAAAAAAAAAAAAAAAAAAAAAAAAGCACAGATTTCGAAACTGAGCAACACTTTACTGAAGGTTGTAAAACATTAGCACCTAATGAATACTTAGCAAGACATAAACTGGTATCTGGAATTATCCCTTAGAAGCTCAATATCTTTCAAAAGTGAACAGATGGCTGTTCATATTCCAAATAGAGACCCCAGGATATCCTTGGGATGTCAAAAATAAGTTGTACAGGAACTGGAACATTGTCATGAAACAAAAGTATTGCCCCCATCTCCCAGTTATAACACTGACCCATAAAAATTCAGGAATAATATTTTAGTGGCATATTAAGTGTTGTTAATCTCTCAGCTGCATGGATGAAAAGCTTTCAACATATAGAGACTCAGGGAAAGAAGTGAAAACCATTTGGGAACAGCACGAGGAACATGTGATCCCCACAGTTTTGTCTCCTCCTAGAACTGAACTAAAGATGAGTTCATGGAGTCTGCAGCAGATGAGGTAATATCCCAATCCTGTTATAGAGATACATAAGATAGTGATTCTGTGCAATGATCTGAAGAATATTAAACAGAAGAGTCAATAGCATGATATGTAAACTCCATCAGAAATTATCAGAGATGAATAATAATGCTAATAAAAATAATACACACTACTCTAGTGCTTCATGGTCTGAAAAGCGCTTTGCAAAATATCTCATTGGAACCTTAGGACCACCCTGTAATTTCCTTAGCATAGGCATTATTATCATCCCCATTTTACAGAAATGAAAATTGAGGCTTAAGAGAGTTTAAGTAGCTCGCCCAAGTCACAGAACGATTAAGGCAGAACTTCAGTTTAGGTCTTGTGACTCCAATTCCAGTTGTCTCTCCACAATGCCAATTCACTGAAAACCCAAATCTGAAAGAGTTTTAAAAAGAAATGATTAAGTCACTTGGTAGAGGAGACTGAGAAAGGAGCGTATGGCTCCTTCTTCTCCAGGCTCTGCAAGATTTATATTATATAAGCTTTAAACCAGGGTACGCTCACATAAACAGCGGGGGCAGAAGCGCTGCCTCCCTGGTTGCCCCCCGACCCTCCCAGCCTGGCGTGATCTTCCTCTCCTCTGGCTTGGAGAAAGAAGGCTGAGCCCCGCCCCTTCCCGAGACCAGCCCTTTCCTCTTTGCTTGTGAGGAATCCAAGTCTCATTAAGGGGCTGGTGCACTGCAGATGCTGCTGGAGCTACTGTCTTCTTCCCTTTTGAAGAGCCCAGGACAGCCCTCCCTCGACCTCCCCTTTCTTCTCTTTGTCCTCTCCCTCCAAGTTTCCGTAAAGGGGCTTCCCCCTAACAACCCCAAACTGAGCTCAGCTGTTAGCTCCTACCCCAGCAGGCTGCCCTCAGTAATCTGGGACCCCAGTCAGCCCCGGGACCAACTCCAGATGGAGGATGCACGGCGGCCCCCTCGCTTAGCCAGTTTGGGTGACTGGGGCTGAGAGAAACAATTGGGAGGGGGCATCCCACTGCTCTGCGCCTGATGTTACAGAGACCCCTCCCCTCCCTCCTCCCTTACCCCTCAGTTCGGGAAAGAGACTAGCTCTGCCTGGTGACGTCACAGTGCCCGCACCCTCCCACCCTCTACTGAGTATATATCTTTTTTGTCTATGAAAGAAGATGGGAGTGGGGTGATCATCTCCAGGTCTCCGTAGCCTTCACCCACCTCCCTTGTCCTTCCCCTCCTCGCCCTTTCCCTCAATCCCCCCCGCCCCCCCATCCTCCCTCCATCTTCCAGAATTTCGGATTCTGAGGGGCCTGCTAGGGCCTAAGAGGCAGTGAGTGAAGCAAGAGCCCCGCCCCGTTCCTGCCTCAACTCCTCCCTTTCTTCTCCTTTTCTTCCCTTCCCAACCCCCTCTCCCCCCGAACTTTTAAATGAAGACCACCATCCCCACTTCCCAGTTGACTTCGCTTAGTGTTTGGAAAGATATGTGTAAGGGTGGGTGGAAGGACCTAGGAGTATCAATACCTTAGTTTATGCGTGTGTTGTGTATGTAGGTAGGACCATCTGTGTGTGTGTGTGTGTGTGTGTGTGTGTGTGTGTTGGTGTCTAGATGTGCTGGATGTGTGAATTTGTGTGTTCAGCGGTGAACGTGTGTGTACCTTCTCCACGAGGGCAGCTCTTTCTTGCCCAGGCTTCCGTCTGGAGGGATGGAGGCTTTCGGGATCCCGAGGCGGGGTGGGGTGGGGTGAAGCCCGTGGGGAGAAGCATTTAGGGACACTTCCTCTCCTCCTCAGGTGGACCTTTCCATCCTTTCTTCCTCCCTTCTTCCCATCCCTGGCTTGGCCTGGGGGCCTGGGAGAGAAGAGAGTCTAGGAACTCCCCTCCTCCCCTTCTCCATAGAATCCTTTCTGTTTGGTGTCCTTTAATTATACGGTATATTTGGGTTTAAGTTGTTGTTTTGGGTTTGTTTGCTTTTTTTGGTCCAATTATATCCAGAACCTGGTGAATGGGGCGTTTCCATGTACCTTGTTGTAGAACAGAAAGAGGGGACTATTTCTGAACCTAAGGCTCTCTGATTTACAGGCTTAAAGAAAAGAGGGGTCTTAATGTGCACTTCTGTCATTATGGGGGGTTTGGAGCATTTTGTCATAGGGCTATTGAGGGCTTGGATTACTTCCTTTGAAAAATTCCTGTTCATACCCTTTAACCTACTGAAGAATGGCTCTTGATCTTGGAGATTGGAATCAGTTCTTTTTATATATTACATATGGAACAGTCCTTAGAGAATTTACTGCAAAGATGGTTTTCCTCACTTAATTGTTACCCTCCCCATTTTAACTGCATTTGATCTTCTGGTGTAAAAACCATTTCCAATTCATAGAAGTCTTATCCATTTTATTTTCTGTGATTCTGTTGATTGTTCTGTCATAACCTCTTCTCCTCTCCATAGATGTGAAAAGTAATTTCCTCCTTGCTCCTCTGCTTTACTATTGATTCCCATTTTACACCGAATACGTGTATCCATTTGTAGTTTAATTTGATAGGGGTGTGAGGTGTTGATGTCCTATCAAATTTCTGCTAAACTGCTTTTCCATTTTTCTATCTGTTTTGTTTTAATCAAGAAGTATGCCCTCCTCACCCCTCCCCCAGCTACTGATTTTGGATTTATTAAAATTATTTCATTTTTATTTGTTCCTGTATATTAAATACCTAATCGTTTCCACGGATAAAATTTTTAATTTTTAACAAGTTCAATTTGTTTTTTGGAAAGATAGATATTTTGCAGGGCCTGTGGTCAGGAAGATTCATCTCCTTAAGTTCAAAACTGGCCTCAGAAACTTACTAGCTGTAGGACCCTGGGCAAGTCACTTAACTCTGTTTCCATCAGTTCCTCATCTGTCAAATGAGCTGCAGAAGCAAAATAGCAAACCACTCTGATATCTTTGCTGAGAAAACCCCAAACAGCATCAGAAAAAGCCAGATAGGACTAAACAATAGCAAACATTTTTTTTCATAATCACTGATCTATAGTATAGTTTGAGAGCTACTGCTGACCCCAAACCCTTTTCTTTCCTCCTTTCCCTCCCATTCATTATTTTCCTTGACATATTGACCTCTTTTAAATTTTTTATTCATGTTTTCTGTTTCTTACACCATCAAGTTATCCTATGTATCCCTCCCCCTGCCCACCTTCAATAGCTATGCCATGCAACAATTTTTTTGTTTGTTTGTTTTAGGGAGGAAAAGAAAAGTGAGTCCAACCCACCAATACATTCAGGACAAGGTGTGCCATGTGGAACACCTGTGGACCTCCTGGATGGGGTAGGGGGATAGTACCTTCTCACCTTTCCTTTTCCTTTCCATTCCACTTGATCTTTAACATTTTGATACAGGTACTTTTATGTTTTTGTGTGTCATTCTTTCTATTTAAATTGGTGTGGTTACTGTTACTATATATATTGTTTTCTTGCCTCTGCTTTATTCACTTCGCATCAGTTCACAAAGATCTTTCCATGCTTCTCTGTACTCATCACACACATCATTTCCTTCAGCATAGTAGCCGTATTCCATAACATTCATGTTCCAAGCCTTATTTCACCATTCCCCAGCTGAGGAGCATCTACTTTGTTTCCCCTTAATAGCTGTCACAAAAAGTGCTGTTGTCAATATTTCAGAGTATATGGGCACTTTTTTCCTATTGATGACTTTGTTGGGGTGTAATGGAGGCCTTTTTAAAAGTGGTTTTGGACAATGTTTTACTTTCTTTGCATATTTCCAAATTTCTTCCCAAAATGTCATAAGACAACTAGAATTTTTACTAAGGGTGGGTGGTAAATTTGGAAGGAACTGAGTGTAGTGAGACCGAGCTGTTTTCTTATCCTTACCTTACCTCAAGGCAGCCTTTTGGACAATGAATTGGTAACAGCCTTCTGAAACCTCTGAATCCCTCCATCTAGGTGGTTTAGTGGTTAGAGCACCTGGCCTGGAGTTCGGAAGATCTGAGTCCAAATCCAGCCTCAGGCTTACTAGCCATGTGACCTTGGGCAAAAGTAAGTCAGTGTGTTCCAAGTTAAGCACTCTCACCTTTCTCCTTTCTCCGTAAAACTGAGAAGGCACCTGAATGTGTCTGTGACTTTACAGAGTGGTCTGAGGCACTAAGAGGTTAGGTGACTTGATTGTGGTCATGCTGCTAATATGAATCTGAGGCAGGACTGGAACTCAGAACCCTCCTGACCCTGAAGTGGGTCCTCTATCCTTAGGACTCAAAGAATCCCTCTCTCCCTTCAAGCCACAGTTCAAGCATCCCCTATTCCATTCAGCCTCTCTTGATTCCAACTGCTAGTGGCCTCACTCCCAGACTGCCTTGTACTTTGCCTTTATTTGTCTTTATTCTCTATGTACATCTGTGTATTTTCTGTCTCATTAGGACACATAAGCTTCGAGTGGTTAGGGACTGAGCCCTTAATCGTGTTTGCATCTGCAGAACCCAGCACAGTGCTTCTGATTCAAGAGGTACTTAAGAAATGCTTATTGATTGCTTAATTATGTTGCCTGTCTTTCTATGTTCCCAGCACATAGGAGGAACTTAATCTATTGCTATTGAATGAATAAATTGATGAGTTGTAGGTGATGCTAGAGTAATTATTATTTTTGTATTAATTTATTAGTTTAGTTTTAGTTAACAAGATTCAATTCCATAGTTCCTTGATTGTCAAATTTCCTTTACCTCCCTCCCCCCACCCCCCACGACAGCATATAGTCCAGAATAGGATCTACAAATACATTCATATTAGACATTAGTCCAATTACAAAGGCGTATTGTACTAGGTGGGATGGAAAATGGTAAAGAAGAAATAAAACCAAACAATGAAAAGAAAAAGATCAATTAGTTTGCTTCCATCAGGATTCAAGCTCAGTTCTTTCTAGTTATATCTCTGGATGTCGAATTTCTCTCCTTCATGAGTCTTTCAGGATTGACTTATATCACTGCATTGCTGAAAAGAGTACAGTCTGTCATAGTTGGTCATCACACGTATGTTGTGTCTGTGATTGTATACAAATTTCTCCTGGTTATACTCTTCTCGTTCAGCATCAGTTTGTATAAGCCTCTCCAGGTAAATATGAAAACCGACTCCTCCTCATTTCTTATAGCACAATAATACTCCATTACATGCATATACCACAACTTGTTTAGCCATTCCCCAATTGATGGGCACCCCTTTAATTTCCAATTCTTTGCAACCACGAAAAGAGCTGCTATAAATATTTTTGTACATATGGGACTTCCTCCCTCTTCTATGATTCCTAGGGGATATAACCCTAGAAGTGGTATTGCTGGGTCAAAGGGTGTGAAATGATTTATAGCTCTTTGGGCATAATTCCAGATTGCTCTCCAGAATGGTTGTATAAGTTCACAACTCCACCAGTAATGCATCAGTGTTCCAATTTGCCCACAACCTCTCCAACATTTGTCATTTTCTTGTTTTGTCATCTTAGCCAATCTGACTGGAGAGATGTGATATCTCAGAGTTGTTTTGATTTGCATTTCTCTAATGCTTATAGATATCTTTAATTTCTTTCTCTGAAAACTTCCTGTTCATATCCTTTGACCATTTATCAATTGGGGAATGACTTGTATTCTTATAGATCTGATTCAATTCACTGTATATTTTAGAAATGAGTCCCTTATCAGAGACAGAGGTTGTAAAAATTCTTTCCCAATTTCCCACCTCCCTCTTGATCTTGGTTACATTGGCTTTGTTTGTACAGAAGCTTTTCAATTTAATGTAATCAAAATTATCCATTTTGCATTTTATAATGCTCTCTAATTCTTGTATGGTCATAAAGTATTCCCCTCTCCACAAATCTGACAGGTAAACTATCCCTTGCTTTCCCAGATTGTTTGCAGTATCATCCTTTACACCTAGATCATGCACCCATTTAGACTTGATTTTGGTATATAGTGTTAGATAATGATCTATGCCCAGTTTCTGCCATGCTGTATTCCTTTTTCCCCATCGGATTTTGTCAAATAGTGCATTCTTATCCCAAAAACTGGGGTCTTTGTGTTTATCAAACAATAGATTACCATATTTATTAACTGCTGCGTCTCCAGCTTCCAATCTATTCCATTGATCCATTACTCTACTCCTCTCTCAGTACCAAGCAGTTTTGATGACTGCTGCTTCATAGTAACAGATTAAAATCTGGCATAGCTAGTCCACCTTCCCTAGCATTTGTTTTCATTAATTCCCTTGATATTCTAGACAGTTTGTTTTTCCAAATAAATTTTGTTATTATTTTGTCTGACTCTATAAAATATTTTTTTGGTAAATTGATTGGTATGGCGCTAAATATATAATTTAGTTTGGGTAAAATTGTCATTTTTATTATATTAGCTTGACCCAGCCACGAACAATTGATATTTTTCCAATTAGTAAGATCTGATTTTATTTGTGTGAGAAGTGTTTTGTAGTTGTGATCATATAGGTTTTGGGTTTGGTTTTTCAGGTAGATTCCCAAATATTTTATAATGTCTACAGTGACTTTAAATGGGATTTCTCTTTCTATTTCTTGCTGTTGATTTTCATAAGAGATATAAAGGAATGCCAAGGATTTATTTGGGTTTATTTTATATCCTGCAACTTTGCCAAATTTATTTATTGTCTCAAGTAGTTTTTTACTTGATTCTCTAGGATTCTCTAAGTATATCATCATATCATCTGCAAAGAGTGATAACTTGGTCTCTTCTGTGCCTAATATGATACCTTTGGTTTCTTTTTGTTCTCTAATTGCTACTGCTAGTGTTTCTAGTACCAGATTGAATAAGAGGAGTGAAAGTGGACACCCTTGTTTCACTCCTGATCTTATTGGAAATGCTTCTAGTTTATCCCCTTTGCATATAATGCTTGCTGATGGTGTTAAATAGATGCTATCAACGATTTTAAGGAAGGCTCCATTTATTCCTATACTTTCTAGTGTTTTTTTTTTAAAGCAATTGGGGATAAGTAACTTGCTCAAGGTTACATGGCTAGTCATTATGTATGGGTGCTCATTTTCTGAGGCCGGTTTCGATCCCGGGTCATCTCAACTCAGAGGCCGGTGCTCTTACTCACTTTGCCACCTAGCTGCCCCTCTAGTGTTTTTAATAGGAATGGATTTTGTACTTTGTCAAAAGCCTTTTCTGCATCTATTGATATAATCATGTGGTTTCTGCTACTTTTATTGTTGATATGCACAATTATACTGATGGTTTTCCTAATATTAAACCATCCTTGCATTCCTGGAACAAATCCTACCTGATCAAAGTGTATTATTTTTGTGATAAGTTGTTGAAGTCTTTTAGCTAATATTTCATTTAAAATTTTTGCATCTAAATTCATGAGGGAAATTGGTCTGTAATTTTTTTTCTCTGTTTTATCTCTTCCTGATTTAGGAATCAGTACCATATTTGTGTCATAGAAAGAATTTGGTAGGACTCCTTCTTCACTAATTTTCCCAAATAATTTGTAGAGTATTGGAATCAATTGTTCTTTAAATGTTTGGTAGAATTCACTAGTAAACCCATCTGGCCCTGGATATTTTTTCCTAGGGAGTTCATTGATGGCTTGTTTGATTTCTTTTTCTGAGATGGGGTTATTTAGGTAATTCACTTCCTCTTCAGTTAATCTGGGCAACTTGTGATTTTGTAAATATTCATCCATTTCACTAATATTGTCATATTTATGTGCATAGAATTGGGAAAAAATAATTCCTCATTATTTTTTTGATTTCCTCTTCATTGGAGGTAGATTCACCCACTTCATTTTTGATACTCATAATTTGGTTTTCTTCTTTCTTTTTTTTCTTTTTTCTTTTTGGAGGGCAATTGGGGTTAAGTAACTTGCCCAACGTCACACGGCTAGGTTTTTGTTTTGTGTGTGTGTTAAGTGTCTGAGGTCGGATCCGAACTCAGGTCCTTCTGACTCCAGGGCCGACTCTCTACTCACTGGGCCACCTAGCTGCCCCTCTTTCTTTTTTTTATCATATCGACTAAGGGTCTATCAATTTTATTGGCTTTTTCATAAAACCAGCTCTTATTTTTGTTTATTAATTCAATAGTTTTCTTAATTTCAATTTTATTAATCTCTCCTTTGGCTTTCATTATTTCTAATTTAGTACTAAATTGGGGATTTTCAATTTGTTCTTTTTCTAGTTTTTTCAATTGCATGTCCAATTCATTGACCTCCCTTCTCTCTGCTTTATTCAAGTATGCACTCAGGCATATAAAACATCCCCTAAGTACTGCCTTTAATGCATCCCACAAATTTTGGTATGTTGTCTCATTATTATCATTCTCTTGAATGAAATTATTGATTTTTTCTATAATTTCTTGTTTGACCCACCCATTCTTTTTTTTTACATCAAATATATTCTGTGTATAATATAAAGTTGTTTCAAGAATTGCCAAGTATTGAAAGAAGCATTCAACAGGAAAAACATTGATGCTCCCTACAGTTATTGGTATATTCAAAATATTTGACAAATCATATGCAAAATAACTTCAAATGGTTCCACTCACAAATAATAAATCAGAAAGGGGGAGAGGAGCCAAGAAAGCAGAAAGGAAACAGTAACCTCTCTGAGCTCCTCGGTCACTAAGTCTCAAAGGGTGAATCTGAGCGGAGTCAGGAGTGAAGGAGCCCACTGGAAGACAGAGCATGGCAGAGTCCAGCCTAGAAGGTTGCCCAGTGTGTCCGGACTGGTCGAGCTTGTGGGGTCTGCACAGCCTGTTGTCGGATCCTTTTAAAATGCTCTTAAGCAATTTGCATACTTTCTGCACATGTTCCAATTCCAAATGAAAAATAATATTAGATTTTCCAGTAAGCCTACACGAAAGAACCCATATCTGTTACTGACTACTTGCTCTGATCATAGAAACTTGTTATAGAAGGAAAAAGCAGGGACATGTGACATTCCAAATATGACAGGATAAAACATCCTTGACTCTGTTTAAATTCAGGTAAAGTCACAGATATCCAACCATGCCGTATCTGTTCCATCTTATAGCTAGACTCAGGAATAGGTGGGAAACATTCCTTTTCAAAGGAATCCCATGGGTAGACTGAGCCAGGAGGGATCCCATCCCAGACAGAGGCTAAGATTGTCCCTTTGGCCTTTACCAAATGTAGACTTCCACCTATCAGCAGTAAAGGAGCACATTCCCTCTGAGTACCTTGTGGCATTTTCTCTGAGATACTGATTTAATGCAGACAACTATACCCAAATTCAAACTCAAAATAAAATTTAGTGATGGTCCCAAGTGCCTTTTACCTTAAACAACAAGCTTCATCGATCACAGCTTAGAGCTAGTTATTTTTATTTTCATGGAGCTGCACTAAGCAATGAAGATTTATCAGGTCTCACAAATGTAAAGAATTCCATTTACCATCTTTCCTTCTGAAATCTAAATGCCAGTTGATAGAAATCTTTATAATCTTTGCAACTTCTTATCAAGTTAGGTTCATTTAAAACTACACTTAAATAAGTTCCTTTCACAGGCTGAAAGACCTTGCCTAATAGAGATAGTTTTTTTGGGAATTTGGCAGTTTTACAACATAAGGAAAATTTATATGAATTCTAAGGAGGAGAGACTGGGGGAAGGGCTAATAATGATGCCCCTGCTTAGCCAGTTCTCATACATGCAGGAGGACTGTTCTGAATGGGCAGAACTAGTCAGAATAAAGTTTTTGTCCAATCTCCTCCTTTCCATATACAGTAATCAATTGACAATCTTAGATTTTAACATTAAAACAGTAGCCAAAATAACTTAGTTAACAATCTTACAAGTTTTAAACAGTCTTAACTGAAACTTCCTTTTAAACAAAGACAGACTTGGAAGCTTATGATTTCCCAAATTACAATACTCCGAGACTTTAAGAAAAACTGCTTCTTATACAGCATAGATAATACAACTTTTTACCAGTAACAATATCATAAACAACTATCATGTTCTTAAATTTGAACTTTGAAATAAAAACAAATGAATTACCAATCTGGTGACCTTAAAAATCAAGTTTTTGAAGTTACACAGAACTAAAATTTTCTTGTTGCCACACATCCTATCAACTTATCACTAGAAATCAATTACATTCTGGAATCTCACATAGATGGTGAATGTGGTGATCCATAAACCTTCAAATTAACATAAATACATCCTTAGATGAAGCAAGCTTGAAAACCACATCCCTATATTTTTCTTTTCTTTTTTTCCCAAGTTTCTCATTTGCTCAATAAGAATTCTACAAAATGCCTTTCCAATTCCCTGTGTACATTCACTTCACCATTAGTAATGTGGATACTATAACTTTAAGTCACTGCGTATTTCCAGAATAGCCAAAAAGTTAAATGAACAACCAGCTATCACAATAAATATCAGCAGTATTATTACTACCTGTTTGTCAAATACACAGATTTTTCTTCTTTTAGGTGAGGCAGGAAATAGTTACATTTTCGTCTGCCTGCCTCTTTGATTTGAGGGGAGAAGATTCCCTCGTTATTTCTTATCGCCTTCTCCTCACTCCACTTGGCCAGAGTGGAATGAAGAGGAGATTTTCAAACTTTTAAAGATCTTAAAACTTCTGTTCACACTTCTCAATACCAAATACCATCCCTATCTTAACTTCCTACCCATGCTTCTTTCTTTGCTACATGCTTAAACTTTCTTGCTTTTCCTATAGTCTTAGACTTGCATTTATCATAAACCTTACATGATGTTAGATTACACACTCACTCATTCACACAGACACACAAAAAAACAGAACAGAGAGAGAAACTGACAGCAACGTTCCGAAAGCTCACAGAGGATTGTTAGAAATCCTCAGGCACAAATCATGTTTGCTTGGCTTCCAAATAGATGCTAATGGAGCCCAGGTACAAATCATATTTGCTTGGCTTCCAGATAGATGCTAATGGAGGCCAGGTAAGACTTGCTTTAAGATAATCTAGGCTCAGATCCCCAAATGTAGGGGGAAACACTGGCCCATCCTTCCTTCTTGGGGTCGTGAAGACCGAGTTTTTTTTTTTCAACTGCTCAAGAGACATGGGGGGGGCAGTCTCGAGGTATGGAGAGAGAATGTCAGGCTTGACAAGATAGATGTTGGGAACCAAGGCCATCAGAGACACAGTGTGGGTATAATTGGCTAAGGAGTTACCCTATAGATAGGGTACTGGAGAGAAAGGGGGCAAAATCGGGGGAAGGCGATATATGACCTGCTAATGAGGGGGGGCTCCAACAGCAACCAGCGCTGTGCAGAGTCCCGGGTTTCGGCACCATTTGTTGTCGGATCCTTTCTCGGGGCCTTCCGGACACCATGTGGTGGTGAGCGCCGAGCAGAACAAAGCACACTTACACAGCAACTCAGGGGGCAGCTCCAACTTTATTTCCTGCTCTTCTACATATATAGCCTATCCTATGCAAGGACTTTCCATTTTGGCTCTTGGCCAATTACAACACCTTTTGCCTTTTAAGGTCAAGCACACCTTAACTCCTGGGACTCTTATCTCGAGATTTCTACCTGGAGCAAGGATATTCCTTGTGGACCCAGATGTGCCTTGCTCCTTAGGCGGGGTCAGCTGGGGGCCTAGCAGTCCCTCAAGTGCCTAGAGGGTTAATGGGGGCGAAAGGCCTTGCCATCATCACCTAAGCCCAGAGGCAGTGCCCTCACGGGTCCAGGGACCTCTCAAGGGTACTGAGGTAAATTCTCGTTGACTCTCCCACAACAGCCCAGATCTAAGAGCAGACAAGTAGACTACACCAGAGAGAGCAAAAGCCCCAGCCTGCAGACTTACTGAGGGTGAATCTAAGTCATCTCTCGGATGGGTAGGATCAATGGAGCCAGGTAGGAGAGTTGGGCCCTCAGTGGAAAGAGCGGCTTCTCTGGCTGCATTCAGCCCCCAGCCTGGAAGTTTAGAAACAGCCTGCCTGTATAACACAGGGGCTGGAATGGCAAAGTAAATTCTAGCTGCTCTGATCCTCCCATCCCTCCTTCATGAAGCAGAAAACCCAAAGACAAGTCTCCCACCCAGATTGAAATCCCAAGTTAATGGAAATAGCCCCAGGCTTGAGAGTCTCCAAGAAGGGGTGTAACTGAGACAAGCAGGAGTCTGAAGAGAAGATAGGGTGGGGTCCCAACAAGCCCCACCTCACCTCACCAACAAAAGCCTACTTATAGCCCAGGGGTATAGAGGCAGAAATCTGAAGTGGTCAGATGTACCCACACCTACTCATCTACATTCCTCACTGACTTCCCTGACTTAGCTATAAACTAGCCACCCAGAGGTATTCAAAGTCAGGGATCAGGCCCTAAACAAATAGCCTGAGAAACTAAGAAATAGGAAGTCACAATGGGAAAAAAGAAGCTGAGAAGGAGAAGGGGAAGGCAAGAAAGTCTATTCGAGCATACTATGCAGGGCAAGAACAACAAAATACACAGGACAATATAGACTCTCTACCCACACCTGAGACCACAGAAGGAAACTTGATCTGGTCTCAAGCCCAAATAGCATTCCTGGGGGAGCTTAAGAAAAATTTTAAAGACCAAATCAGGGAGGCAGTGACCAACTTGGAAAAATGTCTCAGTGAAGTAATTGGAAAAAAATACCTCCCTAAAAAAGGACTTCAAAAAATAACTGAAGACCATAATTCACTAAAAGTTAGAAACAATCAAACTGAAGCTCCGAACTCTATGATTCAGCAAGAGTCAATCAAACGAAACAAGACAATCGAAAAATTGCAAGAAAATGTAAAATATCTCACTGGAAAAATAACTGACCTAGAGATCCAGGAGAAACAACCTAAGAATTATTGGTCTACCAGAAAGCCATGATGAAAAAAGCAGCCTAGACAACGTCCTCCAAGAGATTGTCAAAGAAAACTGTCCGGAGGTTCTGGAATCAGAAAATAAAATAGCTATTGACAGAATTCACCGGACTCCTCCTGAGAGAGATCCCAAACTGAAAACTCCAAGAAATATAGCAGCCAAATTCCAGAATTACAAGATTAAAGAAAAATTCTACAAGCAGTCAGAAAGAAACAATTCAAATATCGAGGAACTACAGTTAGGATCACACAGGACCTAGCAGCTTCTACATTAAAAGAGTGGAGGGACTGGAATTTGATATTTTGTAGGGCAAGAGAACTAGGACTACAAACAAGGATTAACTACCCGGCAAAACTGAGTATAATCTTTCAGGCAAGGAGATGGTCCTTTAATGAAATAAGGGACTTCCAGATGTTCCTGATGAAAAAGCCAGAGCTCAATGGAAAATTTGATCTCCAATTACAAGACTCAAGAAAGACATAAAAAGTTAAACAAGAGAAACACAGACTCACACATGCATAAGTGCACACACCCACACCCACAAACACACACTCATTACTTGGGATGCAACAAGAGCAAAATGTTCACATCCCTATATGTGGAGCTGATAACTGTCAATATTTGAAATCTTTATGATTATCAAGACCTTCAAAAAGGTTATACTTAGATAAAGGGTGTGGGTATGAATGCACTAACCTGATGTCTAAAAAAAAAAACAACTATTAAGGGGATCAAAGAGACTGTAATGGGAAAAAGGAAAGGATTAGATAGGAAAAGGTAAAATATGCCATCTGAAGAGGCATTAAAACACACTATAGAAGAGGGGAAAGAAAGAGGGAGAGGAACATCATTTAAACACTATTCTCACTGGTTCTGGTTCAAAGAGGGATCAACTTAAATCAGTGAAGTTTAAGATTTTAATGTGAGTAAACACATAAATTCATGAAATAGAGGAAAAGGAGGGAGGGAGAGGAGCAATGTTTGAAATTTACTCTCATTGGTTTGGAATCAAACTGGGAGGAATTTACTCTGATAAGTATAAAAACTTATTTCGCCCTATAGAAAGCTGAAGGGTAAGGGGGGGGGTGAAAAAGAGGAGACTAAAGGGGGGGATTAGAAGGGAAGGAAACAGTAGTAAGGGGAGAGGGTAGGTTAAGAAGGGGGATCACTGGGTGGGAACACTGAGGGAGGGGGCGGTCAAAAGGGAAAACTTCAAGGAGGGGAAGGGAGAAGGAAGAAACAAAAACATAAACAGGGGAGGGAATAGGATGGAGGGAAGAGACAGATATTCATTATTACTGTGAATGTGAATGGGATGAACTCTCCCATAAAACAGAGGCAGATAGAATGGATTAAAAACCATAATCCTACAATATGCTGTCTACAAGAAACACATTTGAAACAAATCGATTCCCACAGGGTAAACATAAAAGGTTGGAATAAAATTTATTATGCCTCAGCTAAAATAAAAAAAGCAGGGGTAGCAATACTTATCTCAGATAAAGCAAAAGCAAAAATAGATCTAATTAAAAGAGATAAGGAAGGAAACTATATCCTACTAAAAGGCACCATCGAGAATGAAGCAATATCACTACTTAATATATATGCACCAAGTTGTATAGCTTCCAAATTCCTAGAGGAGAAGTTAAAGGAATTAGAGGAAGAAATAGATAGCAAAACTATACTAGTGGGGGACCTTAATCTCCCCCTTTCTGAACTCGATAAATCTAACCTCAAAATAAACAAGAAAGAAGTTAAGGAGATGAATAGAATCTTAGAGAGACTAGATATGATGGATCTCTGGAGAAAACTGAATGGGGATAAAAATGAATTTACTTTCTTCTCAGCAGTGCATGGTACATACTCAAAAATAGACCATGTACTAGGGCATAAAAACCTCACAATCCAGTGCAAAAAGGAAGAAATATTAAATGCATCATTCTCAGATCATGATGCAATAAAAATTATATGCAATAAAGGGCCATGGAAAGATAGACTAAAAACTAATTGGAAATTAAACAATTTAATACTAAAAAATTGGTAGGTCAAACAAGAAATTATAGAAACAATCAATAATATCATTCAAGAGAATGATAATAATGAGACAACATACCAAAATTTGTGGGATGCATTAAAGGCAGTTCTCAGGGGAAGTTTTATATCCCTGAGTGCATACTTAATGAAAGCAGAGAGAAGGGAAGTCAATGAATTGGACATGCAATTGAAAAAGCTAGAAAAAGAACAAATTGAAAATCCCCAATTTAGTACTAAATTAGAAATATTGAAAACCAAAGGTGAGATTAATAAACTTGAAATTAAGAAAACCATTGAATTAATAAATAAAACTAAGAGCTGGTTTTATGAAAAAATCAACAAAATTGATAGACCCTTAGTCAATATGATAAAAAAAAAGAAAGAAGTAAACCAAATTATGAGTATCAAAAATAAAAAGGGTGAATCTACCTCCAATGAAGAGGAAATCAAAAAAATAATGAGGAATTATTTTTCCCAATTGTATGCACATAAATATGACAATCTTAGTGAAATGGATGAATATTTACAAAATCACAAATTGCCCAGATTAACTGAAGAGGAAGTGAATTACCTAAATAACCCCATCTCAGAAAAAGAAATCAAACAAGCCATCAATGAACTCCCTAGGAAAAAATATCCAGGGCCAGATGGGTTTACTAGTGAATTCTACCAAACATTTAAAGAACAATTGATTCCAATACTCTACAAATTATTTGGGAAAATTAGTGAAGAAGGAGTCCTACCAAATTCTTTCTATGACACAAATATGGTACTGATTCCTAAATCAGGAAGAGAGAAAACAGAGAAAGAAAATTATAGAACAATTTCCCTCATGAATTTAGATGCAAAAATTCTAAATAAAATATTAGCCAAAAGACTCCAACAACTTATCACAAAAATAATACACTTTGATCAGGTAGGATTTGTTCCAGGAATGCAAGGATGGTTTAATATTAGGAAAACCATCAGTATAATTGTGCATATCAACAATAAAACTAGCAGAAACCACATGATCATCTCAATTGATGCAGAAAAGGCTTTTGACAAAGTACAACATCCATTCCTATTAAAAACACTAGAAAGTATAGGAATAAATGGAGCCTTTCTTAAAATAGTTGATAGCATCTATTTAAAACCATCAGCCAGTATTATATGCAATGGGGTAAACTAAGAGCCTTTCCAATAAGATCAGGAGTGAAACAAGGGTGTCCACTATTACCCCTCTTATTCAATCTGGTACTAGATAGTCATTAATAATTTTATGCTATTCATATTTGTGTAAATGTTAAGTTTATACACAGCATGATATGTAATAGAAAATAACCTTTAGTTATTAGTGTACTAATACTAGTTAAAGGTACTCAGATTAGTACTAATAATTTGTTATTTATTAGTAATTGTTATTCTTATTTGTGTAAATGTTAAAATAAAATATAAGTTGCTTGAGGGCCAAACAGTGTTTGTTTCTGTCTTTGTATTCCCACAGGGCTTTGCTTCCAATCAGTCAACAAGCATTTATTATGCTCTTACTTATGTTCCAGGCACTATGCTAAGCACTGGAGATAAAAAGAAAAGCAAAACTATTCAAGGAGTTCACATTCCAACAGGGTGGTGGGAAGTGAGGGGAGACAATTTTCAGGTAACTGTGTACAGAAAAGATTATTAGAGGACATATGAAAGGAAATCTCAAAGGGAAGCCCTAGCAAATTCAGGTAGTGTCAGAGTCTGTTTGGGAAGGGCAGTGTGACAGGGGAGTCAGCTGAGCTGGGCTTCAGTGATCCTTACTGGCTTATCCCATGAGTGGGGCTACATGGAGACACACCACTTGTCTGCCCTCCTCCCTAGAGCACTATAGATGGCAGGTGGTGGGGCCTTGGCCCAGCTCTGTCTGTCTCATGGGATGCCTGCTACATGGAATGTTGGCTCACAGGTTTCCTTTGGCCCTCATGGCATTGCCTGTAATGGTGCAGGTTAAGAGCCTCTCACTCAGGTATAGCAGAAGCCAATACCCTTCTCTCATGGGGCAGCTGGGGATAAGCATGGGGATGGAGTTTGGGCTATATTTTCGAAGGGCCTCAAATCAGACAGTCAGATGTATCATGGTCATTTTGATCTTTTTCTTTTCATTGTTTGTTTTTATTTCTTCTTTACCATTGTTCATCCCACCTAGTACAATACGCCTTTGTAAACTGACTAATGACTAATGTGAAAGTATTTGCATATCCTATACTGGACTATATGCCGTCGTTGGGGGGTGGGGGAAGGGAGGGAAGGGAAATTTGAAACTCAAGGAATTGAATCTTGTAAACTAAAAATAAACAAACAAATTAATAAGAAAAAGATTAGATTTTGTAGTTTCCAATAAATTTTTAGTCTGTCTTTCCATGGCCCTTTATTACATACGTGTAATTTTTACTGCATCATGATCTGAAAAAAATTCATTTAATACTTCTGCCTTTCTGCATTGGATTGTGAGGTTTTTATGCCCTAATGTGGTCAAAGGTATGTTTCACTGAGATAAAGGTATGTTCCCTTCTATTCCCATTCATCTTTCCCTCTTGACTTTTCTCTCTACCTTCCAAATCAGCATATTACCAAGACCTGTCAATTTTGTATTTGGAACAACTCCCATATATGTTCCTTCTCTCTTCTGACACTGCCACCACCTGGGTGCAGGCCTTCCTCAGTTCTAACAATGGACTATTGAAACAGCCTTCTGGTTGGGGTCTTTACCTCCAGGACATCCTCATTTCATTCTGTTGCTACACTCAGTTTTCAAAATCATCTTCCTCAAGCACAGGTCTGACCATGTGCCCTCCCCTGCTTTTCTACTAAATCACATCCAGTGGCTCCCTATCAACTCAGAATCAAATATAAAATCCTGTCTGGATTTTTTATAAATTTATTTTTAAAATAATTATATATATATAAATCATAAATTCATATATTTATACATAAATTATGAATTTATAAATTTATATATAAATTTTATAAAATTTTATTTTATAAATCAAAGCCTTTTATAAACAATCCACCCTCACATTTGCAGTTTCCTTATGCCTTACTATGGGGTCCTGATTGAAGAAAAGCCATAAAAACAGTAAGAAATGAAAACCATAAACTTAAACTCTGTGAAATGTGGAATCCCAGATAGGGTGAACTGTTAAAAAATAAGAATTCATTCACTGAGTCACAACTTAGATGTTGTGACCAATGAAAGTCACACATGGACATAGTGACATGTTTATGGCCCACATATGATCAATACACAAACCTGTATTTGAACATTTCACCCAATAACATTGACTTATTACTAAGCAGAAACACAAAATATCAGTAGCAAGGTACTCTATCACTCATCCTCCCTTTGTCTGTTTCTGTAATGATCACTGGACTTTCCTGCAGTCTTGAAGTGAGAATTGATCGACTATTTGAGACAGTTTTCATCTGGAAGTTGCTCCAGATTTCCCCTTTTATGTAAGTGATTCTATTGATTAAACTAATACTTCTTATCCTCAATCTGAATCTCCCAGTCTCTTTCTCTGGAATAAAATGAACTCTTCTGATTGGGAAAACCAAGAATATCCCAGTGCACAGGGATATTCCTTTGGAAATGTACAGAGTTCTCCAGTCAGGGGAATTTCAGACCTTACACTTACACACTCCCCCGACGTCCCCCTTACCCCTATGATTTACTCTTCATTTCAGCAACACTGGCCTCCTTGCTGCTCCTAGCACAAGATCTTCATCTCTCAAATCACAGGTGGAATATTGTCTCTCCTCATCTCTGCCACTTGACTTCTCTGGCTTTCTTCAAGTCTCAGCTAAAATCCCACCATCTATAGGAAGCTTTTCCCTTTCCTGAAAATTTCTAGCACCTTCCTTATGTTGATTATTTCCAATATTTCCTTATATGGCTTGTTTCTTCATACTTGTTTGACTGTTGACTCCCCAATTAGTCTGTGAGTTCTTTGAGAGATTGGGGACTGTCTTAGAGTTTTTCATATTTCCAGTGTAGCACAGAGCCTGGCACATAATAAGCAGCTTAAAAAGTGTCTATTGACTAAATGTCCCTGAATGCCCCCTCTTTCCCCTGATTTAGCTTCCTGGTCTCCTAAGGGTATATAGTCCCATCAATGAGACTTAACTTGGTGGGTTTCTGAAGGCCACTCAAGGCCTCATGCAGTTCCCTGGCACACTGCTCTAATATCCAGATGGTATTCCAGAGAATTTATTTTATTTCAGAGAAATGATTTATCTATTTATTACAGAGAAATTATTTTACCGTAATTGTATTACATAGTTGTATTACTATATTACTTGAGCTCAAAGTAAACTTGCTACTGTTAACTGTCCAATGACTTCACAATACCTCTTTTTTCTTTTTGTTTTTTTCTATTGCTTATTTCCAATTTAGCCTGTATATGGTTTGTTTGTACTTCAGCTGTTTGTGTATTGCCTCCCCTACTCGACTATGAGGTTATTGAGAAAAGGCATTGTCTTTGGCTTTTCTTTCTCTTCCTAAGAGTCTGGCACTAAGGCCCTTTATAAATGTTTATTGACTGAATATCTGAGGCATCATAATTTTCTTCATCTTCAGAGGCATGAATTTTAGTCTCTTTACCATCCTGTCCATTCTGTGTCAGTACTTATGTCTCTCTTATTGCTCAGCCCCTGTCTTAGTTGAATCCCCCATCCCACACTGGTACTAACAGGTGTAGCTGCTACTACACCCAGGATATTTACACTGGTTGAAGAACCTTCCCTCCTGTGTTTCCCCTTCACAATCAACCAAAAGGCTTTATTTTTTATGTCCTTCCCTCAAATTCACCATATACCTGTACCCTCTGTCTATGTATATTCCTATTAACTGAACTATTAGTGGCACAATTTTTAAGAATAACAAGTATCATCTTCCCATACAGGGATGTAAACAGTTCAGCTCCATTGAATTCCCTATGCTTTCTTTTCCCTTTTTACCTTTTTAGGCTTCTCTTGGTCTTTGATATGGTAGGTCAAATTTTTGGTTTGGTTCTGCACTTCTCATGAAGACTTGAAAACCTTTTATTTCATTGAATTACTATTTTTCCTGAGGACTACTGTGCTAGATTGGTGATTCTAGGTGGTAGTCCTGGCTCCTTTGCCTTCCAGAATATCATGTTGTAAGATCTTCACTCCCTTAACGTTGCAGCTACCAAGTCCTCTGTGATCCTGATTATGACTCCCCAATAATTGAATTGGTGTTTTTTTCTGGCCATTTGCAGTCTTTTTTCCTTTAACTGATAGTTCTCTAATTTGGCTATAATGTTCCTTGAAATTTTCATTTTGGGATCTCTTTCCTGGGGTGAGTGGCAGATTCTTTCAATGCCTATTTTGCTCTATGGTTCCAGAATATAAGGGCAGTTTTCCTTGATTTCTTGGAAGATGCTGTCCAGTTCCTCCTTTTGACGTTTTCTGCATGTGTTTTCCAGCTCAGTTGTTTTTCCCATGAGGCATTTTCCATTTTTCCCTGTGATTTTTGCTTTTAATTGATTGATTCTTGATGTCTCATAGACTCAGTAGCTTCTACTTGCCCAATTTTAACTTTTAAGGAGTTGTTCATCTCAGTAAGCTTTTGTACTTTTCCATTTCACCAATGCTACTTTTTTTTTTTAAGCAATTGGGGTTAAGTAACTTGCTCAAGGTTACAGGGCTAGTCATTATTTATGTGTGGGTGCTCATTTTCTGAGGCCGGTTTCCATCTCGGGTCATCCCAACTCCAAGGCCGGTGCCCTTACTCACTGTGCCACCTAGCTGCCCCAACCAATGCTACTTTTTAAGCAGCTTTCTTTTTCCAGCTTCTGACTCTTTTTTCATACTTCTCTTGCATCACGCTCATTTCTTTTTTTTTTTTTTTAAGCAATTGGGGTTAAGTAACTTGCTCAAGGTTACATGGCCAGTCATTATTTATGTGCAGGTGCTCATTTTCTGAGGCCGGGATCGATCCCGGGTGGTCCCGACTCAAGGGCCAGTGCTCTTACTCACTGCACCACTTAGCCACCCCAGTCACTCTCATTTCTTTCCCAGTTATTCTTCCATCTCTCTTATATGATTTTAAGCTCCTTTTTGAGCTCTTCCATGAGTTCTTTCTGGGCTTGAGATGACTTTACATTTTTCTTTGGAGTTTCACCCATAGGTGTTTTGACATTGTTGTCCTCTTCTGAGTTTTTATCTTTGTCTTCCCTGTTACTATAATAACTCTCTATGGTCAGATTCTGTTGTTGTTTTCTCATGTTTTTTTTGGTCTTTTTCCTTTCTTATAAATTTGAATGCTGCTCCCGGGATGGAAGGGGCACCACTTCAGGCTTCTTGTGCCAGGAGCTGCAGGACCTAGATGTTTACCTGATGCTGCACTAATGTTGCTCAGAGGCCCACAGGGGACCATTGCATCTTGTGCTGTATTGAAGGGGTGTTGTGGGGGTGTCTATAGCTGCTGGAGGCTGTAGGTGTCTGGAACCTTACCTGGTGCTGAATTGGGCTCCTAGTGGTGGTGTCTGGTATGTGCTGAAACCTATGGGGTATTTTTGCATTTCCCAGGGACTATACTGAAGCATGTGGAGGTTTGGCTTCTGGAGGCTCCCTGTTTGCCTGGGATATGTTGAATGATGTGATGGTTCTTGGAGCTGGAATCTGCCAGTTTTCCTGGCTATGCTAAGGTATGTGGGTGGTCTTGGTGGTGGCCCTTGCCAGCTCCACCATCCTGGGGCTCAGGATTTCCCATTAGTTTGCTGAGGTGGGCCTTGCAGCTGGCTTGCTGGGACACTTCCTGTCCTGGACTTCATTTCCCCTTTACCAGAGTGAAACAGACTCATCTTGATAATTTTCCAAGTTCCTCAAGCTAAAATATTATTTTACCCCTTATTTTTGCCGGTTCTGACGTTACAGGATTTGTTGTGGGGTACTATGTTATGGTTGCTCAAAAGTGAATATGGGAGAATTATGGTGATTTACTGCTTACTCTGCCATCTTAGCTCTCAGAACTTTTTTTCCAAACTTCCTTTCTTAGCAAAGTCATTTAAATGGCACAGCAAGAATACTAGTTACAAAGCATTTACCCCAAAACCTTGGATATGCATGTGAAGACCTGAAGCCTCATCCTTTTCTATACGGAATGTTTCTTCTAGATTTAAAAGGCCTTCTCTTTTGCCTTTCAATATTTCTGATTTTACCCCCTTACACCCTTCATTGTCGGTTTGTTCAAGTCTAAACTGGGCACACTGTTATATACAATAAAAGGAAGAGTAATCTTCCAGATTTGGAAATAATATTCATCAATCAACCATTATTAAGCACCTACTATGTGCCAGGCACTGTGATTACCTCTTTTACAAATATTATCTCATTTGATCCTCACAACAGTTTTGAGGTAGATGATGTTCTTCTCCCCATTTCACAATTAGGACTCACAGGTGAAGTCACTTGTTAGCCTAACACAGCTATTAAGTTTCTGAGGCCATATTTAAATATGGATCTTCCTTATTTCAGGCCCAGTACTCCAGAGGAATAGTGAACTCTCCTGTCACTGCTCTGTTACTGCCTATGTCTTCTGGTAGGTCAGTTAATATTCCCTTTATGAATTGGGATGCTAAGGCATCGGAAGTGTGAAGGTTTGTTATTACTGAGATTGGTTTATTGTTTGTGGTTCCTGTAAGTCTAATGTAGTTTTCTTATTTATCTTTTGTATTTTTTGTATATCTGCTTTTGCTTTGTCAGATACCATGATTGCACTGTCTACTCTTTTTGGAATTATTTGATGCATAGTATATATCTTTTCCTCCTTCCATTTTCTCATATTTTTGTGTGTGTATGCCTTTGTATTTCAAAAGTATTTCTTGTAATCAAAATATTGTAGAATCTTGTTTTCCTCTCCAATCTTTCCCTCTTTCTCATTTTGTTTCCATTTTCCTCTATTTGTCTATAATATTAAATGGTAACACATCTATAATATTAATGGTAAGATATATGTCTATAATATTAAATGCTAAGATGTCTATAATATTAAATTCAAGGTCCCCATTAGACTGTAAGATTCCCACATTAAATCATAAGCTCCCCCTTTAGACTTAAATCTCCTTGAGGACAGGTATGGTCCTTTGCCTCTTTTTGTATCTGCTGCAATGAGCACAGAGCTTAACACATACATGGCACTTAAAAATATTAGTTTTTTGAATGATAATATTAGGTTTTTTATATTATGATTTTTTTCCCCTCTTTGGATATAAACACTGTACTATGTTCCTTCAGTTACTCTAGTGTGTTATTTTTCACATGGCCCTATCCCAACAGTTATTTTCCGCTCATCCCTGATCACTTCCTCCTGTTGTCACTTTCTTCCTATGATTTTGCTTATTAATTCCTTTTTTTTTTTGCTTCCTTTGTTCTGATTACTTACTTCTTCCCTCACTTGCCTCCTCTCAGTTAGTCCAGTAGATTCCCCGCTCCAACTACAAAACAAGGGCTCCCTCCTTCCCTCTTCCCCTTCTATATCCATCTATCCTCCTCACCCACTCCCCTGAAGGCTCTTCACTTCCTGAGACCAGAATGGTTAACTTGACCCCTTTGATAAAGCCTCAGTTTAACCAGTACACATCACACACTCCCCTTTATGCCTTTTTCATTCATCATCCCATTTGTAGTCCCACAAATATCGTTGATTCATTGATAGGCAGAGTATGACCAACATCCATTCCTTGTAGAACTTGGTGTATCTCCATTGAATCATTCAATTAAAATACTATGTGTCTTTGAAATTGCACCCTTGGTGTTGTTTCTTTTCTAGAGGTAATCTATGCACTTTTTCAATAGGTATTTCATTTTCTATCTTTAGAAAGTCTTGTCAGTTTTCTTGTATAATTTCCTGTATTCTAATGTTAAGGTTTTTGGTTCTATTCTGATCCTCTTAGAGCCCTGTATCTTTACGTTGTTTCTAAGCATCCTGTCTTCCAGATGTGTTTCTTGTTTGTTGAATATATTTTCTTTAAATGTTAGTGATTTTGCTTCCTTTCTTTTAGATTTTCATTCATGTCTGTGCAGATTTCAGTTTATCAGGTCTGCTCATTGCTAACAAGTGGGAAAAAATTAGATATCTATGGCTAACTCAGAATGGCTAAACAAATAGGGATATGTGAATGTATTAGAATATTATTGTACTGTAAGAAATGACGTGCCTGATAAATACAGAGGAGCACTGAAAGAACAATATGAACTGATGCAAATTGAAAGGAAACAACAGGTGCCATATGTGGAGTAATTATGGTGATGTAACATACACAAAAAGAAAAGTTCTTTTAAAAAGAAAGAAAATTTAAAAATTTAAAAAGAAAGAAATTATGATGCATATCACAGAAAAAAAAACAAATGACACAGAAAAAAAAAGATTAAGGAGTGAAAATTAAAGAATTATTGGACAACCTGGAAGCTATGCCATAAAAAGGAGCCTAGATATAATGTCAAGAAATCAAACAAGAAAACTTTCTAGAACTCTTAGAACCAGAAAGCAAAGAGGAAATGGGGAAAAAAATCTATAGGTCATCCCCAGAAAAGACCCCTACCCCCCAATAAAAACTCTCTGCAAATTTGCAGTCAAAATCCTGAGTTTACAGGTTAAACAAAAAATATTGCCGGAAGTCTGAAAAGAAAGCATTCAAGTACCAAAGAGCCACAGTGAGGACTACACAGGATTTTCAGTCTTTCCCCTAACAGAGCTGAGAACTTGAAATATGATATTCCAGAATGCAAAACTTATAAGCTTATAAACAAAATAACTTACCCAGTCAAACAGTATAATCTCACAGAGGAAAACATGGACTTCTGTTAAAAGTAAATAGTTCCAAACATTCCTATCAATAAGCCTAGAGTTACATAGAAGTTTTGGAATGTGAATACAACATTCAAGAAAAGGTGGCCCAGGCTCCCAGGTTTAAATCCCTTATCTAAATGCACTTCTGGGGCTAGAGCCATCAATGAGTCTCTCTTAAGTATCGCTGTGCCAACATAGAGACCTAAGGAGAAAGACCCAAGGTGTGGGGTGGGGGTGGATTCTGCTAATCTTAAAGGCTTTCTCCTTGGTGAATGGGAGACCTCAGCCTAAGGGTAGACACTGGGGAGACAGAGAAGATCATTGAAGAAGGAAGAAGAATTGTCTTGAGTTTTGTGGGCCCAGCCAATCAAACAAGCATTTATTCAGTGCCTGCTGTGTATGTGCCAGGTGCTGTGATCAAGAACAAATCCTTTGTGCTTTGTGCTTTTCACCAGGGAAAAGTAAAGGCTGTCCTATATTTGTTATGTTCTTAGCCTGATTGTTCACATGCAAGCTTAAGGTCCTTTACCCTTTCTTTGTGGAGAATTAAAAATCAAATTCTGATGTCCCCTGGGGAAACCATGGTTTGGTGGCCAAATCTGCTCTGGAAGGCAGAATTGTATTCTGGAAAGAACTCTGGCTTCTCTGGAGTCAGAGGACTTGGGTTCCAATGCTGCCTCTGATGCTTAGTACCTGGGTGACCCTGAGCAACAATCTAACCTTGTTGGGCCTCAGTTTCTTCTCTCTTGGCTAAGAGGAGATCAGTGAGGTTACCAGAGTGCCTGGGATGATGTTTGTTCCCTGCCCTGATGTTTGTATCATAGCAACAGCTGCTTGCTTTATGTATCTTATTCAGCATACTAATCTGCAGTTAGCATCTATGTTTTTCTTGCTCAGGCTCTGCCTGTCTCTGTCTTTGCATTTCTATGTCTGTCTTTGTTTTGTTCTCTGTATTTTAATATATACAATATACATGCTGTTTATACATAAGTTTGTATGTGTGGGAATCTCCTGATATTTTGTAGCCCCTAATGATTTAGATCTGCCTTCAGCCAGCAGTCCAGGACAAAGCTGGGAAGAAGCCCTCCCCTTCTCCTGGACTAGGGAGAATAATGGAGGCCTCGTAAGAAGACTTGAATGTCAGCAACTCAGTATTCCAGGTATCCTTGGCAATGACCAATCGCCACGGCAGCCAGTGATTGGAACTAGCTGCTCTTGCCTTGCTGGACACTAAATTTTGGTTCTAGAGAAATTATATTCCACCAGAGGTGGGGTAGGTAACTTGATCTAGATTTCCACTGGAAAAGGTGTGAGTCCCCCATCCTACTCTCTACTCTTGGAACAAGCCAAGGCAAGCATTCTGGGCCCCAGGGGTTGGGCTTTTTGGCACAGGGGGCTTCAATGCCTGTTTATGCTTTCACATTTACATTGATTAAGTGATTCACCTCATCAATAAATTATAATGATTGAACCAAACCAGCTAGCATCAGTCACTCATACAGTGGCAGGGGTTGATCTGTGCTGGGCTTATATGGGTTCATTTGTGTTACCTTGTGTAGTGCCAATGCAATATTTACAGCACCCACGATCACGATAAAGACAGTGACTAAAAGTATCACATGACATTTGATCGAAAAATATGACAAACTCTCCAGATAGAGGACATAAATGAAGCATTTATTTAGATACCAGAAAACTGAATCCCCAAACCAGTAAGCCAATTCCATCACAATACCAAAGATATTCAGAAGCCATAATAATGCTGAGAGCCACACCATCCTTAGCATTCCCACAAACCAATACAAGATCAACATTTACTCACCAACCTCTCTATCTCCTTAATGAGTGTCCTCTCTCCCCCACCATCTTGCTAGCTCTGACCAACTTCTTGTGAGCTCTGCTTCCCTTCAGCAAACTCCTCCCACCATAGGCCCCATGGGACTACATTCCACTTATTAGGGGGCAGAATTTATCTTCACAGCAGGGAGGTTTCCTGTGGTCCCTGCTTTACCCTTTAGTAAATTCCCTCCATCACAGGCTCCATGTGACTACATTCAGCCTATTAGAGGGCAGAGTTTGCTTTCAAAGCAGGGGAGGTCTTCAAACTCCCCCTAGGTCTATTAAGGGACATGGAAGATCTTCAAATTCCCATTCTCATTATACCTAGCAAGGGAAAAAATCTTTTGTTTTCTTTTTTTATTCAGGTATTACTAAAAATCATTGAGGAGAGGGCTTCTCTCCAGGATTAGATAGACTACATTTGCACAATATACAAGCCAGGTTCTGCCACAGGTCGGATGGTGGAAGGAAGAATTTGGTCTTAATTAGCTTTAAAGGATCAAATATCCTAGGCAACTGTGTCAATGGACTTGATCTCAGTTCCACTCATTAATTGTAAAGATTCCTAGCACAGACAGTGTGGGCTTAGGTAAACACCTTTCCAGCAGCAATATCCAGTGTTCTAAAGATCCTCTCAGCTCTGTCTGTCTGTATGCTGAAGACCCTTCCACTGTGGTCAGTCTATGTACATAGTCACAGGTCCCCCTGGAGCAGTAACATTCTGGGATCCAAGATCCCTTTCAATTCTGCCATTCTCTAGTGACTACCAATCATTTCTAGGATCAAATACAAAATCTTCCTTTTGGAAATTAAAGTCATGTGTAACCTATGTACCACTTACCTTTTCAGTTATCTTACACGTTACCCTCCACAATGTAGTCTTTGATCTAGTGATTCTGGTCTCCTTGTTGCTCTAGGAACAAAGCATTAATCTCTTGTCTCCAGGCATTTTTTTCTGGCTGTCTCTTACGTCTGGAATGCTCTCCCTCCTCATCTCCGTCTTCTGACCTCCCTGCAAGTCCCAGCTCAAACCCTATCTTCTATAGGAAGCCATCCCGAGTCACTCTTAATTCTAGTGTCTTCCCTCTATTAATTATTTCCTAGCTATCCTGTATATTACTTAGTGGTACTGAGTTGTTGATATGTTGTGTTCCCCATTAGATTGTGTGCTCCTTGAGGGCAGTAACTGTATTTTGCCTTTCTTTGTATCCTCAGGGATTAGCACAGTGACTGCCATATAGGGAGTCCTTAGTAAATCCTTCTTCACTGATTGACTGATTATCTGAATCCACTAGGAAGTCATATTACATAATCTCAACTGGGTCCTCACTGTGGACAGGCAGTGGTTTAATACCTACACAATAAATTGGTTCTTCAACTTACCAAAGCAGCCATTCCAAATCTTCTTATCCCTCCTTAAGTCTTGTATGGCATCCCTCCCCATTCCTCTACTCTCAGCTGAGGCCCTTATCTCACATTTCACCGAATAAAATGAGGTCATTTGCTCCTTCTTCTTCCCTTCCCTTCATGTCACATTACGTGGATATTTCCACCATTATGTACTCCTTCACTTCTGTCTAATATGGAGAGGTGATCCTTCTATTTGCCAAGGTAAACCTCTCTATATGAGACCTTGATGACTTTCAAGCCCATCTTCTCCAGCATATTGCTCCTTCCATCATTCCCAGTCCTTTAATCAGTGATATCTCCCTGTATTCTGACACCTGTGTACAAATCTGACCTTTTCATCTTCATCCTTTAATAGTTCTCATTTGAGGAGACAGAGCCAAGATGGCAGAGTAAAAGCAGGAACTTGCTTGCATTCTAGCTCCAATCACCTCTGAATACCTGTAAAATATGACTCTAAACAAATTTTAGGACTACAGAACCTACAAAGTGACAGAGAAAAACAAATCTCCCACTGAAGGCAGCCTGGCAAGCTGACAGGGTCTATTGCACTGAACTGGAAGTCAAGCACAGTCCCACATGAGGCATGATGGCCCAAACAGCAGCACAGACCTATTGGAGTAGATTTCAGGAGAGTGAATCACTGGCAGCTGTGGCAATTTCCTGACTTATTAATCTATAAATGCCAAAGAGAAAGTAAAAGGTCAGTGAGGAACCCTGTTGATCCAGGGTGAGAGAAGAGCACACACAGTCTGGACCCTGCTGCCAGGGTGACAGAGGTGGCAGTGGCTGCAACTGCTACTGCTACTGCTACTTCCAGCTCCTGGCCTACAGATCATAGAGGGACCAAGTGACTGTCCAGAGGGCATTTGCAGGAATCTCTCTGCTAGCACTGAGGCAGGATTCTCCTGCTTTGCCCTGCTTAGTTCTGGGTTGCCATCTTGGGTGGTGGTCTTGGAGTAAGGAATAATGGTGTGGCAGAGTTTGTTGAGGCTGTGGAGAGAAAGTCCTCCTCACAGTTCTGAGGCAGGTACCTGTAAAAACTCTGACAACAACTGCACAAACCCCCAGCAATTTGGGACACAGCACTCTCCACTATGGAAGCAGAGTTCTACTGGGGCAAAGAGCTCAAAAGTCAAGTAATTGGCTGGCATGATGAGCAAACAGATGAAGAGAAATCAGAATATAGAATCCTTTTTTGGGACAAAGAGAATCAAAACATAGAATGAGAAGAAGACAACAAAGTCAAAACTCCTTCATCAAAAGCCTCGAAGAAAAATATGAACTAGTTATAGGCCATGGAGGAGCTCAAGAAGGATTTTGAAAATATAGTAAGGGAAGTAGCAGAAAAATTGGGAAGAGAAATGAGAATGATGCAAGAAAATCATGAAAAACAAGTAAACAGTCTGACTGAAGAAAACACCTTAAAAATAGCCTAAATCGTCAGATTTGTGGAGAAGGAAAGACTTTAGGACCAAAGAAGAATTAGAGAGCATTATAAAATGCAAAATGGATAATTTTGATTACATTAAATTGAAAAGCTTCTGTGCAAACAAAACCAATGTAATGAAGATCAAGAGGGAGGTGGGAATTTGGGAAAGAATTTTTAGAACCTATGTCTCTGATAAAGGACTCATTTCTAAAATATACAGAGACTTGAGTCAAATCTATGAGAATACAAGTCATTCCCCAATTCATAAATGTCAAAGGATATGAACAGGAAGTTTTCAGAGAAAGAAATTAAAGATATCTATAAGCATATGAAGAAATGCTCTAAATCACTATTGATTAGAGAAATGTAAATCAAAACAACTGAGATACCACATCTCTCCAGTCAGATTGGCTAAGATGACAAAACAAGAAAATGACAAATGTTGGAGAGGCTGTGGGCAAATTGGAACACTAATGCATTACTTTTGGAGTTGTGAACTTATCCAACCATTCTGGAGAGCAATCTGGAATTATGCCCAAAGAGCTATAAATAATTTCACACCCTTTGACCCAGCAATACCACTTCTAGGGTTACATCCCCAAAAGATCATAGAAGTGGGAGAAAGACCCATATGTACAACAATATTTATAGCAGCTCTTTTCATGGTTGCAAAGAATTGGAAATTAAAGGGGTGGCCATCAATTGGGGAGTGGCTAAACAACTTGTGGTATATGCATGTAATGGAATACTATTGTGCTATAAGAAACGAGGAGCAGACAGACTTCATATTTACCTTGAGAGGCTTATACAAACTGATGCTGAATGAGAAGAGTAGAACCAGGAAAGATTTGTATACAATCACATACACAACATATGTGTGATGACCAACTATGACAGACTGGACTCTTCTTAGCAATGCAGTGATATAAGTCAATCCCAAAAGACTCCTGAAGGAAAGAGATGCCTACATCCAGAATAATAACTAGAAAGAACTGAGTTTGAATCCTGATGGAAGCAAACTACTTGATCTTTTTCTTTTCATTGTTTGGTTTTATTTCCCCTTTACCATTTTTCATTCCATCTAGTAAAAATACACCTTTGTAACCTCACTAATGTCTAATGTGAAAGTACTTGCAGATCCTATATTGTACTATATGCCATCATGGGGGGTGGGAGGAGGGAGGGAAGGGGAATTTGAAACTCCATGAACTATGGAATTGAATCCTGTAAACTAAAAATAAACAAATTAATTTTTTTTTTAAAATAGCCTAACTCAAATGACAAAAGAGACCCAAAAAGTCAATGGGGAGAAAAATGCCTTAAAAAACAGATTTGTTCAGATGGAACAGGAATTTAAAAAATTCACTGGCGAGAGTAATTCCTTCAAAATTAGATTCAAGCAAATTGAAGCTAATGACTTCATGAAAAATCAAGATACTATAAAAACAGATCCAAAAAAAATGAAAGAATAGAAGGCAATGTGAAATATCTCATTGGAAAAACCACTGACCTGGAAAATAGATCTAGGAGAGAGAATTTAAAACTTATTGGACTACTTAAAAGCCATGATCAAAAAAGGAGCCTAGATATCATCTTTCAAGAAATTCTCAAGGCAAATTGCCCTGAATTTCTAGAACCAGAGGGCAAAATAGAAATCAAAAGAATTCACCAATTGCCTCTCGAAAAAGATCCCCAAAAGAAAACTCCTAGGAATATTATAGCCAAATTCCAGAGTTCCCAAGTCAAGGAGAAAATGTTACAAGCAGTCAGGAAGAAACAATTTAAGTACTGTGGAAACACCATCAGGATAACACAAGATCTAGCAGCTTCTATATGAAGGGATTAAAGGGCTTGGAATATGATATTCTGGAGGTCAAAGGTGCTAGGATTAAAATCAGTCATTAAAATCCTACCCAGCAAAACTGAGTATAATTCTTTTTTTAATTTTAAAAAATTTTATTACACAAAGGTCATCATGTAATTGGATATTTCTCTATTTTGTACACAATTTTAATTAACCTTTGTCTGCACAGAATGGCTTCTTCTGAACTTTCCTTTTAGTGATGGCAAATACTAAAATTCTGATTTAACACAATGATGGTAAAAATGCCTCAGCTGGTTTAAGTTGAAAGCAGAACATCGGTACATGGATCTTGCACCCAGTATTAGGAATGTACAAATGTCTTTATTCAAAAAATACAAAACAAATTATCTTTATCATGGATAATGACAGCAGTAAAATATTACATATTTTGTCAACTGAAGCCAATGACTGATGGTTATGGTGATTTTCTCAAACATCATCTTTTACTTCAGTCCTCTCTCCAACTGACTTCACTGAAGTTAGCAAGGAACACTGCTTTGAGTCTTGCTTGCATGACAGATCATGATAGAGCATTATTCTAGGAAATTAGAACGTGCCACCTCCCATGCCTCAGCCCATCCCACCCATCCCTCCCATGGCGGGTTCTTTATCTTGTTTAGGAATTTCAGTAACAACAACTTCTGCTATAGTTAACAGAGAAGCTACACCAGCAGCATCCAACAAAGCAGTTCTTACAACCTCAGTTGGGTCGATTATTCCTTTTTCAACCATATTCACAAAATCTCCAAGCATGGCATCATAGCCTATCTCTGAAGAGCTTTGTAAAAATTTCTCATCTATCAGTGAGCCTTCAACACCCACATTCTTAGCGATGGTCATTGCAGTGATTTTCAATGACTTCGTAATTATTTCTATTCCAATTTTTTTATCTTCATTAGCTGGAGTTAATGTTTCTAAGTCAGGAATGCATCGAAGCAATGCGCAGCCTCCTCCCAGAACTTTAAGAGCAGCACGTTTCGCATTAAGTGCATCAGTAACCCGGTCTTTCTTTGCACTCCCTTCTCCATCACTTATTCCACCAACCTTTATTACAGCTACTCCAACAGAAAGTTTGGCCAAGCCTTCACTTAACTTTTCTTTTTCATAGTCACTAGTAGTAATATCTAATTGTTCAACAATTTATTGAACACGTTTCTCAATTTGGGATTTTTCACCCTTTCTTTTCAAAAGCATGGCGTCATCTTTTGTCCCAATGATCTCTCCAACCTTTCCAAAGTCATGAGCTTGAACATCTTCAAGATTCAGAGTCAATCCCTCTTCTCCAAACACTGTACCACCAGTAGCAATAGACATATCCTTAAGCTGGTTCTTCCTGTTGTCACCAAATCCTGGAACTTTTACTGCAACAACCTGTAGCCCAACTTTTAACCTGTTCAAAAGCAGTGTACTTAGTGCTTCTCCATCAACATCTTCAGCAATTATGACTAAAGGTTTGCGGTGGGCATTTGGAATTTGAAGCACAGGTACAATAGATTGGACACTAGAGATCTTTTTTTTTTCACTTAAGAGAATGCAGGCATCCTAGAATTCACGTTTCTGACCTTTAGCTATATTAATAAAATATAGAGAGATATAACCTCTGTCAAACTTCCTGCCTTCAATAATTTCCAACTTGTCATCCAATGTTTTTTCCATCCTTTATTGTGATGATACCCTTTCGTACAACCTTTTTCGGTGCATCAGATTTTATGTTGCCAGTTTCTCGGTCTCCATTTGCACAAATTGTAGCAACCTGAGAAATTTCTTCTGGAGTTGTGACAGGTTTAGACTGATTCTTAAGTTCAGCAATGACTGCAACAACAGCCAACATCACACCGCTCCTGATCTCCACTGGATTTGTTCCTTTGCTAATGTTCTCAAAAACTTCCTTAGCAATGGATCGTGGAAGGACTGTTCCTGTGGTGTTGCCATCCTCAGCCTCTTCATTTGTGTTATTGGCAACATCCTGAACTAGCCTGGCACCAATGTTTTTGTATTTGTCCTTCAAGTAATTGCTTTTGCAATAGTCACATCATCATTTGTTACCTTGGGACCTCCCCAACTCTGTTCAATGATCACAGTTCTTTCATTTGGCCCCATAGTAACGGCAACCACATCAGCTAAAATATCTACATCTTGAAGCATTAAGGCTCTGGCATCTGCTCCAAATTTGACATCTTTAGCATAAGCACGTGTCAGGTTGGGGGGCAGTGCCCTAGACACTGCTCTTGTCTGACAAAGGACTGTAGACAACCAGACCATTTCTGCGGGGGCAGGTGGACAAGCACAAGGTGAAAATCGGCAGCAACGAGTCAAGTATAATTCTTCAGGGGAAAATATGAACATTCAATTAAATACAGGATTTTCAAGCATTCTTGATGAAAAGAGCAGAGCTTAACAGAAAATTTGACTTTCAAATACAAGAAGCAAGAGAAGCAGGAGAAGGTAAACAGGACAAAGAAATCATAAGGAACTTATTAAAGATGAACTATCTACATTCCTACATGGAAACATACCATTGCAACTCATGAGACTTTTCTCATTATGAGGATAGTTGAAGGGAATGTATATGTATATATGTGTATTAATACATTTATATGTATATATAGTAGGGTGTATGTGTGTATATATATATATATATATAAATATATGTGAATATGTGTGTACACACACACACACACACACACACACACACACACACACACACACATATATATATATATATATATATATATATATAGACAGAGGGCACAGGATGAGTTCAATATGAAGGGATGGTATCTAAAAAAATAAAATTATGAAGTGAGAGAGGAATACAGTGGGAGAAAGGTAAAGGGAGAGCTATAATAGGGTAAATTATCTCATGTAAAAGGGCCAAGAGAACACTGCTACAAGGGAGGGAAAGTGTAGGAAGGTGAAATGAGTCAACCTTACTCTCACTGGATTTGGCTTAAGGAAGGAATAACACACACACAAATTCAATTGTGTATTTAAACACACAGGAGAGTAGGGGGAAGGAGACAAGAGGAGGGATGATAGAAGGGAGGGCAGATTGGAGGAGGATAGTTAGAAGCAAAGACTTTTGAAAAGGGACAGGGTCAAAGTAGAAAAGAATAAGGAGGGGGGCGGGATGGGGTGGAGGGTAATACAGTTAGTCTTTCACAATATAATGACTATGGAAATGTTTTGCATAAATACATGTGTACAACCTATATTGAATTGTGTGTCTTCCCAGTGGGGATGGGTGAGGAGACACAGAAGCCCACATATTCTCACACTTTCATGCACACAAATACACAGACAGATACACAGAAACACATATGCCCACACTTCCATATACACACAGAGTGATACATAAATGCACACATATTCCCACACTTTCACACATGCAAATATATACATAGATACACAGAAACACATACTCCCACACTTTCATAACACACTGTGAAGAGTGCAGAGGAGGCAGAATACACACACAGAGATACACAGAAACACATTCCAACTCTTTCATACCCACAAACACATACACAGAAACACACAGTGGACATACATATATACTATGTTGCTTTGTGTGACATATATATATATATATATATATATATATATATGATTATTTATTTGCTCTCTCCATGTGTTGGCATGTGTGAGCATTTATCAAACCTTTTCAGGTTTCTATACGGGTACCTCAAATTTGAGTATTGATTTACTCCATATTCCTGTACATATAGGTGCCCTTATTCTCTTTCTATGTTCCTATACATGAATACTGATAAAATCTGTGGTACATAGGAATCTTCATATATTCTCTCACAAGGACAGAAGCAATGTAATACTTTTAGGACTATGGAGAGCATATAGAAGCCTGAATATATATGAAGAGAAAGAATGTATACATATGTATATATGTAGATATAAATAAATGTATAGAGAAAATATGGGAACTCATATGAATTGACAGTGAATATGTGACAACTCATATAAATAAGTTTAGAGTGAATATTATGAATAATCATGAGGAGATAAAATGTAGAAATGATAATGAATTTCTAGAAAAAATAAATTGCTTTCTCTACATAGTGATGAAGTGAAAAATGTGAGCACTTATATATTAATATGTTGTCTGTCTTCATGTATGAGTTGTCCCATATTATCTATATATTTATTTAAGTATGAAGTTGTAATCTAGAGTAGATGCATTGTATTCTTATATATGAATACATATAGATGAAGATACAGAATATCTATAAATGAAATACACAAGTTCTTTCCTGTTTATAGGATGATATAATCCTCTCTCTCTATTTGCACACACATAAACATATATGTCATTTTATATTTTTAGGGTTATACAGTCATTCAGTACTGAAAAAGATGAATAGAGGGAGAGAATGGAGGATTACTCTCTTATGTGATTATCTAGAGGAAAAATCTGAAGACTCATGAATAAGAATAAACAAAGCCCAGCAGGTTTGAGGGGGGGGGGGTGGGCAAAGGGATGTCTGGACAGACAGCAAAGGGTTGCTGAGCAGATGTCCAGGTCTCTAGGATCCTGTCCCTTAGTGCCTGGTTCCCCAAATGGCCACAGTCAGAAAACCTCACTGGCAGCTAGAGCCACTTGTAGCTATGGTGGCGGAGGGGAAAATGAGCCTGAAAGAGCATACAAGGGAGAGATGCTGACTCCAGGCAAAGGGGTAAATGGGATGCCTGTTGGGAGCCAGTGGAGAGACAAGCCACGGTGGCAGTAGGGGGTTTCTGCCTCACCACAGTGGTTGCTAACATCTCTAGCCATCCGAGTTTGGAGGGATCCACTTTGCCCAGAAACAGCTTCCCTTGGTTGGTGGCTCCTTGAGGATCACTAGGGCTGGGAGTGGATATCACCAGGCAAAAGCCCACGAAGTCTCTGGGTCCTGAGCATGGGAGATAAGTGGCCAAGAAACATAAGCCCCAGAGCCCAGGACTCCTGCCCATAGTAGGGAAACAGTCCCCCAACTGATCTCTATTGAACATTGCCTTCTACTGCTCCCTGGGCTCTGAGGTCTTGTTGCAGTTTAAACCCAGGAACACCAAACACTGTTGACATGGGGGCTCTGCCCACCCAAAACCCATTTAGGTTTCATGATGTGTTGTGGTGGAACTGTCTCAAAGAATTCAGAATCAGATGACCTCTAAACCAAGTAGAGGCATTTATTGAAATTGACTCCTCTCATGAAGCAGGCTAAGTTCCAAGAGGAACCAGCAACTTCAGAGAAAGCAAGACAGATTTTTATAGGATAAAGATGCAATTGCATAATCAAAATTTACATAGAATAGAGGAATATGATTAATATTAAAAAGGCAGGAGGGGTTTGTTAAATGATTAGGTAATGGAGGAGGGACAGGAGAACACTCCTGTTTCTGTGGGAATGAATCTGGGGGCAGTGAGTAAGTAGAGGTAGTAGCTGAGTTCCCATCAAATGAACACACCTGCTGTTTCTGTGGGAATTAAGAGTTCAGGGACACACTTGTTTCAGTGAGCAGTGAGGCATTTATGAAGAAGTTAGGACATTGAGGGAAGGGGAGCTAGGTACAGGGGGGCCTATAATGAAGTTATAATATTGGGACTGGGGGCAGCTTTATTAGGATTCCATCATTCCCCCCTCAAAGAGCTGGGACCGAAATTCATTTGAGAAAAGAGATGAAGGTCTCTGCTTCTGTACATTCTTCAGGCTTAAAAGGGGAATAGAACTTTCTCAGTGGGTCCCAAGGAAGAGGTTGACTGGAACCGAGCATGCTCACATCCGGGGGGTGATGGGTGAGTATGGAGTAGTATCCATTGTTTGTTGTCAATTTTAGGTGAATTGGCCTGTAGTCTGACAGACACAAATCTGACAGGTAAGCTCAATATGCAGTACCCCAGATTATATATATATATATATATATATATATATATATATATATATATATATATATTTACAGTAATAGTTGACTAGGCCAAATACCCTTTATTAAATCATTTATGCTATAGAAATGAATTTAGTTTTAGGCTGAATAGCTCAGATCTAATACAATTTATTTTAGTAGCTCAGATGTATCTCAGTCTTAGTCTATGAGATATTTTTTTTTGCTTTTTGGAGGACAATTGGGGTTAAGTGATTTGCCCAAGGTCACACCTCTAGTTTTTGTGTTAAGTTTCTAAGGCAGGATTTCAACTCAGGCCCTCCTCACTCTAGGGCTGGTGCTCTATTCACTGTGCCACCTAGCCACCCATATGAGATAATTTTTAACCTTGTGTTTGTACCTTTGTTTCACAAACTTCTTTTCCCTTTGTCTAATTGTTCCCATTTCATTCAGAAAGAAAAAAAAAGTTTTATTCCAGGGATTTAACTTTTTACATGACTATGCAGGTAGGCATGACAAGCCCATGTATTAATTTACTCAGTTGTTTGGCGTTTGGAATGACTACACATTCAGATTGAAAACAGGAAAATTTCACACACCTGCATTATACTTATATCTTTTACTGATCATTTGCTCAATTAGAGAAATTTGTCATGAAAGGAAAAAGCAAGGACATGTCAGATATTACAGAATAAAACATCCTTAACTCTGTTTGAATTCAGATAAGAGTCACTTTAATTCCATCTCACCATCAAACTCAGGAATAGCCAGGTTGGAAACATTCCTTTTGAAAGGAAGACAATGGGGAAACTAAGCCAGGAGGGTCCCATCTTAGATTGAGGTTGAAATTGTCCTCTCAGCTTTTCCCAAAAGCAAACCTTCACCTGTAGCAAGATTCCTCTGAGTAGATTGTGTCATTTCTCTCAGATTCTGATTTAATGCAGACAACTATATCTAAATTCAAACTCAAAATAAAGTTAGTTGTTGTCCCAATGGCTTTTACCTCAAATAGCAAGTTTCACTAATTACAGCTTAAGGTTAGATACAATTATTTTTACTCTCATGGAGTTAAAATAAGCAATAAAAGTTTACCATGGCTTACATATGCGAGAGATTTCATTTCTCAGCAAGCCAAGTTCATTGTTCAGGAATTCCATAACCCAAACAAGCTTTTATTTTCTTCCTGGGGCTGATGACTTTGCCCACCAGATGGTTCCTAGGGATCTGGCAGGTTTGCAAATAAGGAGAAATCAATAGGATCCCCAAAGAAGGGACTGGTCTACCTGTCTTCCTCTGGACTGATGAAAACCACATACTTTATGTGTGGCAAGTTCTGTATTTTCAATATTGATTTTTTTTCCTTGCCAGGATGTCTTTCGGGGTTCTCATATTTTACTTTTAGAATCTTGGTATATGGTAACTGGCACATTTGACTTCTAGTCACCTCTAATAGCCCTACATTGGAGGTGACCTTGGCCATCTTCCTAAGAGAGGGGAGTAGGGAGTGTCTATCTTGTCTACACTTAGAGCTGGTGTGGGATCAATTTTAGGTTTTAACATTATAACAATAATCCCAATATTAACAAATTTACAGTTAACAATTTTACAGTTTTCATAAGTGAGAGCCATCATGTTTTAACTTTAAGACAGTGTTAGCAAGGCTTAATAAAGTAATATAGAGGTGGCTAGGTGGCACAGTGATTGGAGCAGTGGTCCTGTAGTCAGGAGGACCTGAATTCAAATCCGGCCTCAGACACTCTGACACTTGTCAGAGGTAGGACTACAGGGAGGAGAATCTTAGTGCCTTTTAAAACATTTTTTTCTGCTCAAGTAAACTTCACTTCTGTGTCCACTCCTTAAAAACTTCTTTGAAAGTGAGAGCTTTGAACCTTCCAGTCAAGGTGAGTGGAACTCTGGAAAAGAGTGTGCCTAGTCCCCTCTTCCCCATTCTGGAGAGCACAAAGCTTTGTCTTTGAAGCAACTCTTTTTCTGATCTATGTATTTCCCCAATTTATCTCAGTGCCAAATAGAAATGAGAATGAATACCTGGATCTATATTCCCAATGATTTTACACAGTTCTCTTTCTGTGACCCAGAAAAGGCTTAAGTGCTAGTCCTATTCCAAAGTGCATCTTTGACACTTACCTCTCTTTGATCAGTGAAGTGACCCCTTTTCTCTTAGATATTAGGGGAGAAGTTTCCCCTTCCTCTTTTCCCATCTCTTTCTCCAATTCCAGAACTTGGCCATAGTCCAAGGAAGGAAAGAGAGAGAGAGAGAGAGAGAGAGAGAGAGAGAGAGAGAGAGAGAGAGAGAGATGGTCTTTAAGAGACCATCAATCTTTCTAGCCAGGTACAGTTTTATTTTGTTTTTTGCCAGCTGGCTGCATTTTGAATCTTACAAGGTGGCAGACTTAGAGATTTTTTACACAGACACAGAGCAAACAGATTCAAATAGAAAGCACAGATAGCAATAATTTTTCTTGGCCTTCTAGATTATGCAAAGACCATGCACTATTACAGTTTGGTATTCCCATGGGATGGGAGTTGGGATTGCATGCCAGTAAGCCTAAGGAAATCCCCCCTATAGCCATGTCCATCTCTTCGGTGGCATCCCACTGAAGGATGAATTGAGTTCATAAAGAACTCCCCACAAAATTCCCAAGCAGAGCATCCTCTGTCTAGAGGGAATTTGCCATCCTCAAGGGCCCAAGTGATCCATTGAAGCCTTCCTAGGTGCTTGAAGGACCTCGAAGCAAAGGGGGGGGGAGATAGGCTTACCTTTGGATTAGAGGGGCTCCGAATCAAAGACTTCTGCTCCAAATGGAGAGGGAGGTCAGAGTCAGAGACTTGGACCCACCCAGGGATGCCAAAAAGCTGTTATGATTTAAACCCAGGGATGCCAAAAGCTGTTGAGATGGGGGCTCTGTCCACCCAAAAACTGTTGCAGTTTCATGATGTGTTGTGGTGGAACTGTCTCAAAGAATTCAGAGTCAGACCACCTTTAATCCAAGTATAGGCATTTATTGAGACTGATACCTTTCATGAAGCAGGCTAAATTCCAAGAGGAACCAGCAACTTCAGATAAAGCAAGATAGATTTTATAGAGTAAAGATGCAATTACATAATCAAAATTTACAGAGAATAGTGGAATATGATTAATATTAAAAACCAGGAGGGGTTTGTTAAGGGATTAGGTAATGGAGGAGGGGTCTCATCTATGGTTTGATGGTTAAATATTCTGGTCATGCTGCCCTCCAAATGTCTAGCTATTGTGGTCCTGTCTGGTCAAGATGTGTAGTTAGGTATCGTGGTCCTGTCTTGGGCTGGCTGGATGATGAAATTGTGATTGAATACAATAACACACCTGTTTCTGTAGAAATGGATCTGGGGGCAGTGAGTAGGTAGAGGTAGTAGCTGGGTTCCCATCACATGGACACACCCGCTGTTTCTGTAGGAGCAAAGAGTCCAGGGACACACCTATTGTTCCAGTGAGCAGTGAGGCATATTTGAAGAAATTAGGATATTGATGGGGATGGGGTAGCACATTGGAGTCTATAATGAAGTTAGAATATTGGGACTGGGAGCAGCTTTATTAGCATTCCATCAGTCTGACAATCCTTGTGGAATGGGGTAACCTCTGCTTCAAGCGGAAGGCCCAGGAAGAACCATGGGTTTTTATTGTAATCCTCAGTGGTAGATTAAGTGCAGAGCTTGCTGATTTGGGGGCTGCCCCAAGGGAAAGTATGAGACTAGCAGGGTTTTCTCAGTGGTGGCAGAGAATAGTTTAGTAGTGGGAGGAGGGTGTTGTTGTTGAAAGAATCCTGATAGAGCTAGGGGTTCTGGGAGTCTTCAGGTAGGACTGTGGGGTTTAAGTGAAGGACAAACTGAGCTCCACCCCACCACAAAGGTTGAGACTGAACAAATTCCATGCCTTCCCTGTATGCATTCCTTCCATATGTGAGATAAGGGGGATGACCCCTAACTGCTTCACTCAGAGCCCTACTTGAATATTTTCCTGGGGCTTGGAGTTGTTAGTCTATATAAGTTGATTGTTTCCTGCCTACAGAGAACACCTGGTTAATGGGTGAAAAGGTGTTCCTTGACATGCTGGATATGGTAGCACATGCTCTCCCACACTTACACACACTCCAGCACATATGTATGCATTTCTGGTACAATAACTTCACACAAAAAAGTTGATCTCTATAAATTGGTAATCATACTGAGGAAACAAAAGGGGATCTCAAGAGTGCCTTCAGAAAGGCACTGATTGGGGTGACTAGGTAGCGCAGTGAATATAGCACTGGCCCTGGAGTCAGGAGGACCTGAGTTCAAATTCGGCCTCAGACACTTGATACAATTACTAGCCGTGTGACTTTGGGTAAGCCACTTAACCCCAATTACCCCCCAAAAAAGAAAAAGAAAAAAAAAGAAAGGCACTGATTGACTTGGGAAGTGGAAAATTTGGACAATGAAAGGCAAAACAAGGTGAGAACCTTAATTCCTAAGGGAAATTGCATGGGAAAAGATGGGATATTTAGACATATCTCCTCTTTGATAAGCATTCCTATTTTCCATTTCTTTTTTGACATATATGAGTAATCACCTCTTCTCTCACTACATCCATGCATCTGAGTACTGATATGTTCTTTTTATGTATGAATATTCCTCCATAGTCCCTTGACGTTCATATATTAGTACTCCTATAGCCTCTCACAAATGAATCAATATGCATGGGTTCTTCCATATACTCTCGATTGATACTGAGAGGAAAATTTATAATTTTTATATTAATCAATATGATATGTGTAATGAATATACTAATAATTTATTATTCTCAAGAGTTGATTTTCTGACTTAGGAGTCAAGAGCTCACAATGCAGCTTTAAATGATTCATCAAAATTCTGACAACACTCACAATCACCAGACCTTAAGTGAAGCTAATCAAAGATTGAAGAAACTGTTTCTGTCACAGAATTGTCTTTCTGTACTTTAGGGGAGGTGGTCACAACCTCCAAAGACTTGAAACCAGAAGTTCTGTATTGTGGGACTCATGGGTTTTTCATGGGAGACCACTAAATGATTGTAATTCACCTTCTCCTCTCCTCCCTGCTTGTGGTTTAAGTCTATAACCTGTGGTTTTACTTCAGCTAAGAGAACATTACTCACATTGAAACCGATTAATTAAACTACTTGATTACTGGTACTCCAGTCTCTGGGCCTGCTTTTTGTGGCTCCCAGAATTCTCAGGTTAGAGACTGGCTCAGTAAAAATCCTGTTAACAACAACACAACAACACAACACACATATAAATGAGGAAACCTGTATTCATTGCATATAAATAGGGTATCTGTTCTTATTTGACTCATATATATGGTTATTCATATATTTTCTCTATATCTTTGCATATATGAGCACTTATATAGTCTTTTTGTGGTCGTATTTTATTTATAATACCCAATCAGTACATATTTTTGCATGAATCATTCTCTGTCTATATTCCTGCATATGATTACTGATGGATGTACTCCCTGTGTAAATAGACAGGAGTTTTTCTATGTTCTCTTAAAGGGACAGAAGCAGTGGAAGGAATATACAAAGAATATAGGAGAATTAGTATGTATGAATAGAGGAGGAATGTATACGTACATGTATGGATATGTAAATAAATGGATAGAAAAATATGAATACTCATAGATAGGAATAGAGGGTGAATATGTGAGTACCATATACTTAGAAGAGAGAGTGGTTACTAATGTTCTTGAGGAGATAAAATGTATGTTATATAAATTAATTTCTAGACAAAATAAATTATTTCATGTACATAGTAATGAAGAGAAAGAATTTTACTTATTAACAATTGTTTTCATATATGTGAATTTTAACATATAATCTGTATGTTCATTATCATAAGTATGAAGTTGTACTTTATAGGAGAAACACTTAGTAGTCATATGTAAATACATATAGATGAAGAAAGTAAACATATAACACGCACATATATGAAATGTATGAGTTCTTTCCTATATATAGGCTTATGTAAGCACACACACACACACACACACACACACACACAATCTCATATATGAAGAGAATCATCCTATACTCATAAAGAAGAACAAAGAGATAGCATGGAAGGTTATTACTCCCTTACATGAATATGCAGAGGAAAGATTTTAGCACTCGTGAATAAGAACATACAAAGCACAAGGGTTTGAAGAAAAGGGCATAGATTCTTCTGGACAGACCCGGAGGGTTGCTGGACGTCAGCCCTGGTCCCTGTGGTCCTCTTTTTCCATGCCCTGCTCCCCAATGCCAACAGTAAAATAACCCCGCTGGTTGCTCGAGTCCAGTGGGTGGCGGTGGGGGTAGGGCGGGGGCCCTTGAAGACCTCAGGGGATAGGGGAAATGAGCCCTAAGGGGTGGGGGAGGAAGGAATGTTGACTGCGGGACTTGAGAGTGGGATGCCTGGAGAGAGCCAGGGAATGGAGGGGCCGGGTTGGGGGGAGAACTCCTGCCTCACAAAAGTTGGCGCCGACGTCATCAGCCACTGGCGCTCAGGGGAAGGGTCCACCTTGCCCAGACTTAACTGTGCTTGGATGGTGGCTCCCTGAGGATTCCGAGGTCTGGGAGTGGATATCTGAGAGGCGAGAGATGCCCGGGCACCAGCTCAGAGTCCACTTGAGGCTCAGCCTCCTGAACATGGGAGTCAAGGGGGCAGGGAAACCAAGCCTCAGAGCACAGGACTGCTGTCCACGATAGGGAAATGGTCCGTAAGAAGTCCCTACAGGATCCTGGGCTTCCACCCCCTTGGGTTTTGAGGTTTGACAGTCCCTGTGACAAGGGTGGGGAGAGGGAGTAAGGACACCTCTGGTTCAGGAGGCTTGTCCAGTAATAGCCATGGCTTTTATTCCGTTCTTTAGGGTTAGAATAAGGGCAGAACTTGCTGATTTGGGGTTGCACAAAGAAAAAACATTAGATTAACAGAGTTTTCTCAGTGGGGGTGAGAGGGAAGGGGGGGTGATCGTGGAAGGAAGAGTCTGAATGAACTTGTAAATTTGGATAGGATGGAGGCCTAAAAGAGACCTCAGAGGTCATCTGGTCCCACCTCCTCATTTGAGAGAAAGGGTAACTGAGGTCCAGAGGAGGGCAGGGACATGGTCAAGATCAATGAGCTTGTAAGGGGCAGACTCAGACCTTGAGCCTCTTGGGTCTCTTTTGCCATCCAGGCTAACTGGCTGAGGGCCTGGCTTTTCTCTCTTCTAACAGTCAACCTTCATGGACTGAAGGTCCCTGGGAAAACAGTCTCCAGAAGCTGGTGGGCAGATTCCCTATAGAGTTAGGGGTTCTGGGATTCTTCATTTCTGACTGCATTTAAATAAAAAACAAACCAAGTCACACACACAAACACACACACACACACACACACACACACACACACACACACACACACATTATCCCCAGGTTTGTGCCAGCTGGGATATAAACTTAGCAGAGCAATCCTTAGCCAGTCCTATGCCTTGACAGAATGTGTTTCTTCCATTTGTGAAATAAGGGTGATGACCCTACCTGCTTCACTGACAACCCTACTTGAACATTTTCCTGAGCCTTGGAAGTGATAACATAGGCAAGGTCCCTTTTTCCTTCCCTCAGAGAACTCCCAGTCTATTAAGGAAATAGAAGTGACTTGGGCATGCCAGAAAGAGTAGTAATAGCAAAGCCTTGGCCAAAGGAGGCAAGCCTTGGAGAGGCAGGGATCAAGAAATGCTTAGTGGAGGTGGGCTGGGTCACAGTTGGGCTTTCACCGAGGGGAAGGAAGGTGCAGGTTATCAACAGAACAGAGGTAGGAATTTTCAGCTGTGCAAAGGGATCTACTTGAGCTGTAGAACAGTCCTGTTGGCTATGGGTTAGCACAAAACAGGAATAGCCCAGACAAAACAGACACATATTTTCCATTCTCTTAAAGCTTTTTGTAATTGTTTAATGTCCTTTATATCTGAAATAACCCATTATTCTGAAACTTAGTTTCAAACAAGACACAACATTAAATCAAACCTTAAATTCTCCTAAGATTTTTTTCTAGGAAATTTTGAAGTCAAGATCTTCCCCTTCTCCTTTGTGATGTATAGAACTTATGACCATTTTTGTAGCTGGTGTCTTACTGACAGTCTAAGATAATTCTTCTGTTTTCTCATTATCTTGATGCTTTTAGAATCTTATCAATAAAATTTGTAATTTAGTAACAATAAAAATTGCTTTAGTCTAATTTGCCAATTGGTGTCACCCCTTTTAGGGAGAGATGGCCAGAAACCATCACTTATTGCTACCCTCAAAACCAAAAGTTCATCTGATCAGAATAAGACTTTCCACTGACTACTCTTTATTTCTTTAATTTGCAACAATGATAAGAGCCAAATCAGCTAAAATAAATGATCCATTGAATCACATACAGTTTTATGCCAGATATCCTATAGCTCAATAACGTGCTGTTTAGTCACTCCTGAAAACTATCACACACTTTGAGAGTAGTGGGATACCTCTCTTTCTGAACTCTGGGAACTGCACCTGTTTGCTTCTCAGATTCTAAGAACACACAAACTCAATATAAAATAGAGCTATATGAGTAACATCAAATCAAGACCACATAATTCATCTGAAACATCAGAGAATTTTTATTGTTACATCCCGAGGGCCTGAACTGGAAAGTGAATCTTTCAAAAATTATCAGATAGATGCTTTAATAAGCAAAACAATTTTACCCTCTTCACAATTATCCATGAAATTTTATATGTAAAATTCTTTTTGTTTGTTTGTTTTGTGGAGGGGGAAAGGTAGGGCAATTGGGGTTAAGTGACTTGCCCAAATTTTGTGTTAAATGTCTGAGGCTGGATGGACTCAAGTCCTCTTGACTCCAGGACTGGTGCTCTGTCCAGTGCACCACCTAGCCACCCACAAAAGTGAATTCTTAATTCACTTTTGAAAACAGTGTGTCACCTATCCCAGTAAGTCCCCCTTAATAAGGATGTTATAATATGATCATATTGAAATGATGTCATAGTATCCATCTTCCATAAACTAAATACCCATAAATTGTAAGGTTTCCTACTCTCTGTTATTTATAATTTAAATGACAATTTAAATGATTCCTCACTATAGTAGTACTCTATTAGCATATATTATTGCAGTCAAACACCCAATAGGGTTTATTTCTTATCACAATGAAAAATGAGACACCAATGTACACTTGCCCTTATCAATGGAATTTGCTTTGTCAGAAGGGAGGGACATGGCAGCATTTATACTATTCATTAGTTCTTTTCAATTTCAAGTTTGATTCATAAGCAGTCAAATTGTTTGAAAGGATGTCACAGGAAGACTCAGAATTAACCAAGTAGGAAAAAGTATTTTATGGGAAACTGAGTCAAGAGGGTCCTTGCCTTAGTCTTCCTAGGGTCACTCCCCATCTCAGTTATTCCACAGAGACAGACATCCATTGATGTGAGTTCACAGATGCCACTCCCATTGAGCTGCTGGCATTTTTACTAGTGGCCTTATGAGAGGTCAGACAGTGAAACCTGAAATCAAAACTGAGAAGTATAGCAAATTATAGTCCCAGAAATTTTGCCCCAGATAGCAAAACTTAATGAATCCTATGTTAGGGCAGGATATAATTATTGTGTTCATGTGTAACAGTGTTAGCTCAAATTCATACAGTATTCACTAACATAAAGTTTTCAGATATTCACTATAATTGTTGGAGGCAAATTCACCACACACATTTATTTCCTAAAGTATATCTAAACAAATATGTGATAGGTTTTAAAACTCCTCCCTTGGTCTGCTTAGTCAGTAAACCCCAATCATCTAGAATTCACTATTATCTCCAGAGGCTCATCTTCCTGCAAGATCAAATCAATTCTGCAACTCCCAGCTCTTCAGTATTTAGTGCCTCTCAGGCTCCTCCCTCCTCTGATTGGAGAGAGTCTAGGGTGGAACATTGGTGAACTCCTCCCAGATCCTATCTTTGAGGAGGGGGTCTGTGAAGTCAAGCATGAGCACTATCCAGAGGACTGCTGCTGTGAATAGCTTTAAGGTTCTGATCACATAGTATAGTGAACTCTCTATGTATCCAGCCATAAACTAAGGCAAAACGCTCATAGAAACCAAAGTACAACATTCACAATGATCTCACATAAAAACTTATCACTAAAGTGGCCACATAACAACTTATCACTAAAGTGGCCACATAAAATCCTTAATTCAGTCATCCTTAAGGAGTAATCCTCCTTAGGGGACACAAAGCACAAACTTTAAAGTTCTCACACTCCTAGGCCACAGTAAATCATGATCTTATCAGTCAGCCCTAAGTACCCAAGGAGAGATCTTTTCATCTTGGCTTGAGGCTAGCTCCCAGATTCCATGGTTCCTCTTCCGTGGGCCCAGCTCTTGCCTGAATCTACCTGTCACCTGGATTTGCAGGCAGTAAACTCTCAGCTCCTTGTCCAGCTCCTTGTCCAGCTCCCATTCCATACTGAAGCTCACAGTGTCCAGTCTACCTCAAGTCCTTTGCAGTTTCTGTTTCTGGGAAGACAAAGCTTAACAGAGCCAAAACAACATTCACACACATTGCTGGCACCATCATCAATTCACTATCTGCCTGTGAAATCAACATAGACCTACAAACAAGGTCCGAGAGGTCAACACAAGTCATCAGCATAGTCCCAGGACCTCTGAAACCCTCCTCCAGGACTTCTTTAAACAAACAAGAAAATCCTCTTTCAGGATTTCCAGGAAGGTCCCAGGACTTCTGTACAAAGAATCACGAACATCAAAGGGACAAACAGGGCTGGCTACCACAACTGCTCCCCTTCTCAGTTCTGCTCTGTCCCAACTGTACTCAAGCTTTTTATCTATCATTAGCTGCTACCTGTTCTGCCCACCTGTTACATGCTTCCTGTTCCTGTCTTTGGCAAGTCCCTCCCAAAGTGGGATTCACAGGTTCCGTTTTTTAACAAAGACTTGATATAATCAGGGCAAGGCTCAAAGATACTGGAACTGAAACAAAGTGCTAAGTACTTCTTTGCTTGCCATTACAGGGGCTGAGGCATCCACCTCACGGTTTCCTCTCTGGCTACAGGACTTCATCATACTACCACACTGGGTACCCTCCCTCCCTTCCCTTCTATTCTTTCTCTTCCCCCCACTCCTCCCTGCATTTCATCTGCTTTTTATGTATTGTCTTCCCCAGTTAGATTTATGAGCTCATTGAGACAAAGAAAGGACTGTCTTTTGCCTTTTCTCTGTATCCCCAGTAAACAGCGCAATTCCTGGCACATAGTAGTTGTTTTAAAATGTTCATTGACTGACTGATTGACTGCATGTCCCTACAATGCCTCAGCTGCAGTCTCATTCTGGAACTTCCCCCAGTGCCTGGGATCTCCTACTCTTGCAATATCCCTGCATTCCTGAAGGTCCCTAGACATGAATATCCCACACCCAGCCACCCCCACCGCCCAATCAAAGCCACTCACCATTGTGAATTTCCTACTTGTACTCTATTTTGGTGGGGAGATCAGATGATCCATGCCACTTTTCTCTCCAGGAACTGCTTCTGACTTTCCTGACATGAAAAATATATTTCAAATGCAGGTCTACCATGGAAAATGCATCAGAGGATGGGTCTCCTTAGTATGGAACATTCATACTCTCCTGTCAGATTCTCATCCCAGAACATCAGTTTCCTTATCCCACCGATGAATTTCCTCAGGGGCCTCACTTTTGTTGAGGAGCCCAAATTGGACAACTTTCAGGCCTCTACAGACAATGGTTAGGACATACCACATTCCTGTACTCTACCATGCCCACAATCTTCTTCTAGAAATTCCTTCTCCTACTGCTGTCTTCTCTCCCCTGCATTATCCATCTGTCCCTGAGGGCTCTGCAACTGGAATATACCATCACAACCCTCTGCCATTTTCCCATTAGCAAAATCATCTTGGCACTTGAATTTTGACTTGGTGGCTAGGTTTCCTGAATTCCAGTCCCCTTCCAGGTGTACTTCTGAATTGCTGGACTTTGACACCATACCTCAGCTGTAGTCTCACCTTACTTACAAAGACATTTCATGTCCCTGACTTTTTTTGCCCCCCAAACTCACCCCTTCAAATAATACAGGAACTTCAGCCCTTGACAATTCACTCCCACTCCCACCAGCAGTATCAGCATTTGTGACAAGCACACAGGCTCAGGAGGCTCAAAACACAAGTAGTTTTACTGAAAAGTAAATGAGTAAGCAAATGAATGAATGAAAAAGATTGGTTAAGTGCTAACTTACTATGTACCAAGAACAATACTAAAAGCTGTCATTACAAGTAGATAAAGTGAGTTGGTGTTCTTAAGGATCTCTCATTCTAAATGAAGATGACAATGAACACAGGAAGGGTTGCTTGCAGGTTATACAGAAAAGCCAGAGTCACTAAGGGTTCAAGTAGCCAAGCAAATGAAAAAGTCCAGGACTCCCTAGAACACACAGAGGGAGCGTCTGGAGGGGACTGCCCTCACCACCACCACCATAAAGAAGGGGGAGGAAAGCAGGCATAAGGGTCAGAATGGAGCAGGGAGTCAGGGATGCAGGACTGGGGCATGGGAGCATTGGCAGAAAGGTTGGGTTACAGTTAATACAGTAAATACAAACTAACAATAGCAACAGTGAGTTATTTTTCTTCTGCCTTAGCTCTTCCCCTTTCCTACTCCTGCCCCTGTACTGGATAGTTTCCATGAATTTCAGTATTGTCATACGTAGGGCTCTAGAAGATGATGTTGCTTCCCCAAACCGTCCCTTACATCCACAACCTGTTTCAGTGACAGGTGGTTGACTTCCTATGATGCAACAAAATCAAAAGAATGAAAAGATAGGAGAAAATATGAAAATCTCACTGGAAAAACAATTAATTTGGAAAATAGATGGAGGAGAGATAGTTTAAGGGCTATTGGACTACCTGAAACCCATGATCAAAGAAAGAACCTAAGCATTACTTTAAGAAATTATCTAGGGGTGGAGTCAAGACGGCAGATTAGAAACAGAACTTCTGTGCAACTCTTACTTCCATCTCCTCCAATTCATGTAAAAAATTACTATAAACAAACTTTGGAGCTACAGAACCCACAGAATGACAGAGAGAAGCCAACTTCCTGCTGAAGACAATCTGGCAGGTCAGTAGGAAGGGGCCAAAATAGCAGCTCTGGGAGCTGAGCCCAGCCCCACGTAAGCCCTCGGTTTTAGCCTCAGGGTGGGCACAACCAGCTGCCAGGTGGAAGGACCTCAGATCACTAGCAGCTGTGGCAGTTTCCAGAATTGTCAACCCATAAATACTAAGGACAAAGTGAGAGGTCAGTGCACTGTGGACTTTGGGAACTGGGAGTTCGGGAGTGCTTTCCAGGCCTTTACCCCCTGGAGGGAAAATTGCCTGAGGTGCAGTGGCCATATAGTCACCACCACATGGCTGCTTCAGAGCTCCTGGCCTGCAGATTGTAGGGGGACTAAGCCACCAGTCTGGGGGGGGGGGGGGTTAATTGCTCTTGTTTTAACCTGCTTGGATCTGGATTGCTGTCTAGAGTGGAGGTCCTGGGGTACATGACCAGTTTGCCAGAGGGTGTGAGGCTTCAGAGAGGGCACCCACCTAATAGCTATTTCCAGCAGCTGCAAAAACCCCGGCTATTTGGGAGAAAGCTCCCCTCTCTGGTAGCAGAGTTCTACTGTGGCAAAACACTCAAAATTCAAGTAATTAAGTGGCAATATGAGCAAGCAAAGGACACAGAGCAATCCAACATTAGACTCCTATTTTGGGAACAAAAAGGATCAAAGCATGGAACAGGATGAAGACAGCAAAGTCAGAACTCCTGCATCAAATGCTTCCAAGAAATCTATGAACTGGTTAGAGGTCATAGAGGAGCTTAAGGAGTATTTTGAAAACCAAATAAGAGAAGTGGAGGAAAAATTGGGAAGAGAAATAAGAACACTGCAAGCAAATTAAGAAAAAGGAATCAACAACCTGACTGAAGAAAATAACACTTTAAAAATAGAGTAACTCAAATGGCAAAAGAGGCCCAAAAAGCCAATGAGAAGAAGAATGCCTTAAAAAGCTGAATTTGACAGATGGAAAAAAGAATCTCAAAAGTTTACTGAAGAGAATCATTCCTTCAGAATTATATTGGAGCAAATGGAAGCTAGTGACTTTATGAGAAACCAAGATACTATTAAACAGATCCAAACAAATGAAAAAATAGAAGACAATGTGAAATATCTCATTGGAAAAACCACTGACTTGGAAAATAGGTCCAGGAGAGATCATTTAAAAATTATTGGACTACCTGAAAGCCATGATCAAAACAAAAAAATCTAGAAATCCCCCTTCAAGAAATTCTCAAGGAAAATTGCCTTGATATTTTAGAACCAGAGGGCAAATTAGAAGTCGAAAGAATCCACACATCATCTCCTGAAAAAGATCCCCAAAAGAAAACTCCTAGGAATATTATAGCCAGGTTCCAGAGTTCCCAGATAAAGAAGAAAATATTACAAGCAGCCAGGAAGAAACAATTTGAATATTGTGGAAACACAATCAGGATAACACAGGATCTGGCAGCTTCAACACTGAGGGATTGAAGGGATAGGAATATGACATTCTGGAGGTCAAAGGGGCTGGGATTAAAATCAAGAATCACCTACCCAGCAAAACTGAGTATCATGTTGCAGGGAAAAATATGGTCTTTCCATGAAATAGAGGGCTTTCAAGCATTCTTGATGAAAAAACCAGAGCTGAATAGAAAATTTAACATTCAGATACAAGAAGCAAGAGAAGCATGAGAAGGTAAACAGGGTAAAGAAATCATAAGGAACTTATCAAAGTTGAACTATTTACATCCCTACATGGAAAAATGATATAAGTTACTTACAAAACTTTTCTCAGTATGAGAATAGCTGAAGGGAATATATATATATATATGAGTGTTTGTGTTCATATATATATATATATATATACACATATAGATAGATAGATAGTAAGATATAGATAGATAGACAGGAGGCTATATGGGCATATGAATACATATGTTTGTGTGTATATATGTGTAGATATATACATAGACAGAGGGGACAGGACCAATTTAATAGGAAGGGATGATACTTAAAAGGTGATATTAAGAGGTCCGAGAAGAATATAATGAGAGGAGTTGGGGAGAGACAGAATGGGGTTAAATTATCTCATATCGAAGAGGCAAGGGAAAACTGTTACAATGAAAGGGAAGAACAGTAAGGAAAAGAGAATGAGTCAACCACATTCCCATTGAATTTGCCTTAGGGAAGGATAACATACACACTAAACAGTGCATCTCACCCTACAGGAGAGTAGAGGGGAAGGGGATGAGAGGGGGGATGATGGAAGGGAGGGCAGGCTGGGGGTGAGAGAAGTCTGAAGCACCCACTTGCAAAAAGGGACAGAATCAAAGTAGAGAATAGAACAAGTAGGGGGGTGGGATAGGATGGAAGGAAATATAGTCACGATGAAAATGTTTTGCTTAGCTACACATGTACAACATATACTGAATTGCTTATCTTCCCAGTAAGGGTGGGTGACAAGGGAGGAAGGAAAAGAATCTGGAATTCAAACTTTTAAAATCAAATGCTTAAAATATGTATAGTTATTATTATTTTACATTTAACTGCAGAGAAAATGTACAGTCACTGGGGTATAGAGATTCACCATGCCCTACTGGAAAGTCAGAGTGGGGATGGGGGAATTTATGGGAGAGAACAGATTGTGGGAGGGAATATTCAGTGGGATCGATGTTTTGGGGTTGTGGGTAGGGGAAAAATGGGCAGAAAATTTGTAACTCAAAACCTTGTGGAAATGAATGATTTAAACTAAAAAATTAAAAAATTAAAAATTAAAAAGAGAGAAAAAAAGAAATTATCCAAGAAAACTACTCTGATATCTTAGATCCTTGGGTTAAAAATCAAAACAGAATATATATATATACATATATATATGTATATATATATACATATATATGTATATATATACATATATATGTATGTATGTATGTATGTGTATATATACATATATAGTATATATACATATATATGTATGTATGTATGTGTATATATATACATATATACATATGTATGTATGTATATATACTGATCACCTCTTGAAAGAGATAACAAAATGAAACCTCCCAGGAATATTATAGCCAAATTTCAGAGTTCCCATGTGAAAGAGAAAATATTACAAGAAGCCACAGAGAAACAATTCAAATATCATGGAGCCACTCGGGATCACACAAGAGTTAGTGGTTTTCATGTTGAAAGAGCATACAGTTTGGAATATGATATCTGGGAAGATAAAGAGCTAGGAGTATAATGAAGAATAAAGTACAAAGCAAAACTTAATATAATCATTCACGGGAAATGTAAATTTGATGAAAGATAAATTTTAAGCATTCCTAAACACAATACTCTAGAGAAGCAGAAAATAATAAACAGGAAAAGAGAAATCATAAGGGACTCAATAAAGTTCAATTATTTACATTACCATATGTGAAGATGATACGCGTAACTCTTAAGATCTTTATCATTATAAAGGCAATTAGAAGTGGTATGCATAGACAAGAGACCATGGAAGTGAGTTGATTATGCTGGGGTGATTTCAGAAAAAAATGGAGTAAGAAACTCGGAGGTACTGCTAGAAGGAGGAAAAGAGAGATAGAATGGAGAAAATTTTCTTACATAAAAGAGCCATACAAAGAAGAGATTTTACAATGAAGTGGGAAATGGGGGGAATTGATGGGTAATGCTTGAATCTTGCTGCCATCAGAATTAGTTCAAAGAGGGAAGAATACATGAATACATTCAGCTCTATATAGAAATCTATCTTACTCAAAAGAGAAATAATAGAAGACAATGGGATGGAAGGAAATATGCAGTTAATGTTTGGGACGAAAAACCCCATGCAAAATTTAATCAAGAACATGAAGATTTCTCATGACTGTTCGTGAGGAAGAGGCGAGTTATAAAAGGTAGAAAAAGAATTTATACTCTAACACAGTCAACCCCCCTAGCCCCTTCTCCCATTGGCTGAGAAGTGGGCTCAAGTCTCAGTGTGAAAATCTTCCCCAGTGGCAAATAACAGGGAAGCCTGCCACTATCCCTCAGAGGCTGAGAGGTGGGCCTACAAAGAACAGAGAAATAGGAAATGGCCAATTCAAAAGTACCCATCCTTATTTGGCAAACACCAAAGTGAAGAAAGGAGGGACTAAGAGCTTAATGCTGATTGGCAGCAAGGGAAAGGGTAAAGAGTCCTGAAGCAAGGGAGGAGGGAGACTGGTTGCCAGCAAGTTAGGAGGTTGAAAGGTTACTAAAAGGGCTTGTTGCTGATTTACTGCAGCAATGGAGGGGGAAGAGGAAATAACAATCACAACTGCCAGAGAAGTTTTCACTCCCTAGACAATCTCCCTTTTCTTTTTACCCTCTGAAACCTTCTCACTTGATTGCTTATCTTCCTAAGATAAGGTCTCCAGGAAAGAAGCAGTTCTAGTAAAGGCCAGGTTTGGACTCTTGGGAAAGCTGTCTGCATCTGATGTCATCTTTTCAGATCCTTTGGCTCAAAGGAGGGGTAGCCTTCAGATGCCTAGAGTTTATATACAGAAGCTGGCACAGCCAGACAGACCTGACAGTGTTCCCAGAAACAAATGATTTGACACCAAAGGTACATAACAATGTTCAGTTTCCCAGCCATGCAAGGCTAGGTCCAAACAGTATAACAATTAGTTCAATTTTCTCAGCCACACAGGACTAGGCTCAAATACAATAAAGTTTTCTCAAATTTTTACAAAATTATATGATTACATAAAGTTAGGTACAGATTAAATTTCTTAGGTGGCTGGCAATGTATACTAGCTTTTAGAAAAGAGATTCAGGGGGCAGCTAGGTGGCACAGTGAGTAGAGCGCTGGCCCTGGAGTCAGAAGGACCCGAGTTCAGATCCGGCCTCAGACACTTAATGCACACACAAATAAAAACCTAGCCGTGTGACCTTGGGCAAGTTACTTAACCACACTTGCCCTTCAAAAAAAAAAAAAAAAGCAAAAAGAAAATAGATTCAAAAGGGGAGTTTTGATTCTCTGGGTCAGGTCTAGGGGTTACCAGATAATTCTGACTTAATATGAGTTAGTACAATCACTTAGTTCCACATTTTGAAACTTCAGAGAATTTTCAATTTATTTATTCTGTGTTATTTCCATCTTTTCTAGATCCTGTACCTGGTATAGGAATTTATTTAAAATGCAAAGATCTATCAAGAAAAAAAAAATTCATCTGCCCTTTTTTTCATCAGACAGATGCTTTAATTTTAACGTTAATTTCACTCTTGCTACTATCTTATACAGTACTTGTGCAAAAATCCACACCTTTGATCTTATTCCCAAACATGCTCAAAGCTTAAATTTTCATAATAGACAATTTTGGAAGCCAGTCTTACACATCTATATATAGTTTTAGAGCAATCATCTAAGTCTGATCCTATTGCTCTCCTCAAATGTTATTATCCTCTTCAATTAGCCATGTATTGCATTACATTTTGCCTTATTACTCATCGTTTCCTCCTTTGAAGGATGTTATCTCTATATTTATTTATTCATTTATTTGGCCCTGAATATTACTTCTTAATGAATTAGCTATAAAAGAAAAAGAGGGAGAATATCATAAATCTTGCCAGAAGGAAAATTTCCTTAGCTCTGTTTGATTCCAGGCATGAGTCATCTCTGGTAGGCATTCAGGTAGCCACTTGGTGCTAAAAGCAGGGCTTTGGCATACTTGGGTGGGAATTTTTCCTTTTCAGAAAGAAAAGGGCATAGTCTTGAATAGAGTCAAAGATCTCACCTGGGCAGTATCCAAGGTCATCTTCAAAACCTTTCCCAGGCACAAACATCCATCTTTTAGAAGTTCTCAGCCAGAGGTCCCTGCCATTCCATTATTGACCTTTATGACAACTATTCCTATAATCAAGGCTTAAAACAATAGTAAATTTTCAGTCCCCCCCAAAAAAAAATTCTTAAATAGCAAATAAATATAGACTAGTATCCTTCAGATAGGGCCATGTAAAATTTGTTTGAGCTACTAATTATAAAATCAAGCTATAAATCTTGCTGCCTTTCATATTTCTAATCAAACCTTTATTAGCTTTCCAAATTTCTCAAAGCCATTATACAGATTATTCAGTTTTCCTTTACATTTTAAACCATAAAACAAGATAGCTCATAAATTATTATGCTTTTACTAACATAACTCTTCTACACTGAAATCCTAGTTTCCTAGCTAGTTTGTTTATTCTATCCTATTTATACTCGTTGTGGAAGTTAGATACTTCAGGAATTTAAATCTTCACTCATATCTCCAAATAAAAATGTTAACTTTTGTTTATGTCATTCAATAACCACAAGTTCAGATTAAAACAGCAAGATCTATTCTGCTTTACAACTTACTGCATCAGTTTAACAATAACTCATCCTTTCTTTAGAAACAGTTTGAATTTATCCTGATGTTAAGAGAAATAATCACTAAACCTTTATGAAGAAAATTAATCTGAGAGGTTTTAAATATCTTTCATTTCCTTTAAATAACAGTAAACCTTTACAATCAGAATTCTTTAAAAATTAGTGTGCAATGTACTTAAATGACCTACATTCTTAATGTATTATACAGAATTTCTAAATCACAAATTTATAGTCTTAGAGTCAATGAATTTCAAATGACATCAAATAACTTATAAATTAATAGATCTTACCACTCCTGGCATGCAAACACCACTTCAAAGTCAGATAGCGATGTTCTATCCAACACATGTCAGTTACATTAAACATTTACAATCATTATGACATTTTAATTCCATAACACTATTACGTTTCCCTTTAAAAATTCATAAAACAGGTTACACGGAGATAAAATACATATTTTTCTTTTGCAACTGGAATAGAGAAGTGCAGAGTTTACTACTGGAGCAAAGGCTGGCTTCCCCGGGCCGTTAGGTGGGGCTACTGCCAGTCTGTAAGCACCATCCCCACAATTCTCTTACATTCTCCTCTCCCATCTGATCTGGGATAAGAAGGGTTAATAAAACTTCTGATTGTTTAAAGACAGATCCCCATGCTGCTGAAGTACTCCAGCAATGCCAATAATCAATTTCCAACTAGTTAATAATAAATTTTCAGAATCTGCTAAGATGTTTTAGCTATATCTAACTTTCATTGTAATTCTCTTTCTTTGAACAATTTTAGGCTTTAGCATTAAAATAATATCTTATTAAGTTTCATAGCAAAACAATCTCAACTGAAACCCCCTTTTTAAACAAAGACAAACTTGGAGGCTTAAGATTTCCCAACTTATAATATTTCAAAATATTATAACCCATGATCAGTGTCCCATTCCTCCTCTGACAATATAGTTCTTAATTTAATACAACTGTTTACCAGCAACACAGTTATTATGTTCTTAAATTTAAACTTTGAATTCAAAATGATGAATTACCAATCTGGTGACCTTAATTTAGTCGTTTCCAAATTGCTTACAATTATATTAGTCCCATAAAATCCCTAGACTATTCCCTTACTGAACAGTAAACTAGGGTAAATAAAACCGGGCGTCTTGGTGTTTTGGGGTCTGGAGCACCTCTAAAGCCCAAACCGAAACAACACACACACACACACACACACACACACACACACACACACTGCGTCAAATCCTTTACCTCTTTGTCTGGAGGTGCACAATACACATCCTCATAGGTCCTCTGGAATCATACTTGGTCATTACATTGATCAAAGTTCTCAGTTTCTCAACACTGTTTTTCTCTACAATATCGCTCTTATTACATGAATTGTTCTCTATTTATGCTCATTTTACTCAATATCAGTCTTCTAAGATTTCTCTGAAACTGCCCCCTTTTTTATTCTTTCTGTCACAATAGTCATATTATGACCATGATAACCTCTGGCAGTACCTGGAGTGCCTAGGGTACAAATGGGGTCTACCTAATCCTGGAGTGAGGCCCTCCTCCCAGTGATTTTTAGTAATAACACAATAAAAAACCAAAAAGGATTTTTTTCCTTCCCAGGTAGCACAAATCCAGCTATGTAAGCCCAGCAGAACTCAAATCCCTGCTATTGTGTGAGTGAATGATGTTAGCTGGCTCAATCACTGCAAATTACTGACGAGGTCAATCATTTAATGACCATAAATGTGAAAGGATAAACAGGCATTAAAGTCCCCTGGGCCAAAAAAACCAATCCTTGGGCCCCAGGATGCTTGCCCCTGGCTTGTTCAAAGAGCAGGGAGTAGGATGGAGGTCTCACACCTTTTCCAGTGGAAATCCAGATAAAATTACCCACCCCACCTTTGGTAGGATATAATCTCTCTAGAAACAAATTTTAGTGTCCAGCAAGGCAGGAGCAGCTACTTCCAATCAGTGGTTGCCATGGTAACTGGTCGTTGTCAAGGATAACTGGAATCCTGAGAGGCTGGCACTCAGGCTACCTCTTTATCAGGCCTCCATTATGATCTCTAGGCCAGGAGGAGGGGAGGACTGCTTCCCAGCTTTGTCCTGGACTGCCAGCTGGGAGCAGATCTAACTCACCATGGACCACAAAAGTCAGGAGATACCCACAAATGCACACTTATGGACAAACAGGCATATATGTTGTAGATATTGAGAGACAAAGAACAAAACAAAGATAGACATAAAGATGCAGAGACAGAGGCAGACAGAGCCAGGAAAAGAGAAATACAGATATTGACTGCACATTAGTATGCAGAAGACACATAAAGCAAGCAGCTGTTACTATGAGACATGCACCTGGGAAGGGAACAAAAATCACCCTAGGCACTCTAGTGACCTCACTGATCTCCTCCTAGCCAGGTGAGAAGAACCTGAGGCCCAATGAGGTTAAGTGGTTGCCCAGGGTCACTCAGGTACACACATGAAAGGCAGCATTGAAACCCAGGTCCTCTGACTCTCTAGCAGCCAAAGTTCTTTCCAGAATGCAGTTTTCCCTCCCAGACTTTTCCAGCAAACCATGGTTTCCCCAGGGGACATCAGAATTTGGCTTTTAATTCTTCACAAAGAAAGGGTAAAAGACTTTAAGCTAGCTTGTGAGCAATCAGGCTAATAATGTAACAAATATAGGACAGTCTTTATTTCTCCCTGGTGAAAAATGCAAAGTACAAAGAATTTGTACTTTATCATAGTGCCTGCCACAAACATAGCAAGCACTTCATAAATGTTGGTTTGATTGGATGGGCCCATAAAAGTCAAAACAATTCATTCTCCAATTGATAAATGGTCAAAGTATATGAACAGACAGTTTTCAGATGAAGAAATTAAAGCTATCTATAGACACATGAAAAAATGCTCTAAATCACTATTTGTTAGAAAAATGCCAATTAAAACACCTCTGAGGTACCACATCTCACCCATCAGATTGACTAACGTGACAAAATAGGAAAATTATAAATGTTGGGGAAAAATGTTGGAAGATTGGAACACTACATTGGTAGAGTTGTGAACTGATCCAACAATTTGAAACCATGCCTAAAGGAATATAAAACTTTGCATAGCCTTTCATCCAGAAATAGTACTACTAGGTCAGTATCCTAAAGAGATCATTAAAAAGGGGAAAAGAGCCTTATGAACAAAAATATTTATAGCAGCTCTTTTGGTGGTGGCAAAGAATTGGAAATTGAGGGGATGCCCATTAACTGAGGAATGGTTCAACAAGCTGTAGTATATGAATGTAATAGAATACTATTGTTCCATAAGAAATGATGAATAGGCAGACTTCAGAAAAACCTGGAAAGACTTGCATCAACTAATGCTGAGTGAAGTGAGTAGAACCAGGAGAACACTGTACACAGTAACAGTAACATTGTGTGATGATTGACTTTGTTAGACTTAACTCTTCTGAACAATGCAATGATCTGAGAAAATTATCATGATGGGGGCGGCTAGGTGGCACAGCAAATAGAACACCGGCCCTGGAGTCAGGAGAATCTGAGTTCAAATCCAGCCTCAGATACTTAACACACACACACACACACAAAAAAAAAAAAAAAAAAAAAAAACTAGCCTTGTGATCTTGGGTGAGTCACTTAACCCCAATTGCCCCACCTTCCCCCCCAAAAAAAAATTAAAAAGAAAAGACTCATGATAGAAAATGCTATCCATACCCAAAGAAAGAACTATGGAGTCTGAATGCACACTGAAGCATATTATTTTCTCTCTCCTTTTTTCTTTCTCATGGTTTTTCCCTTTTTTCTTTTACAACATGACTAATATGGAAATATGTTTAATATACGTGTATAGCCTGTATCAGGTTACATGCCATCTTGGGGAGGGCGCAGGAAAATTTAGAACTTGAAATCTTTTAAAAGTGGATGTTGAAAACTATATATATATATATATATATATACACATATACACACATATATATTTAAAATATCATTTTAATAAAATAAATATTATCATATTTAAAAATCAAAACAACTCTTCTTCCTTCTTCTTCTCCAGTGATCTTGTCTATTTCTACAGGTTCTATCCTTAGGTTGAGGTCTACCATTCACCAAGGAGAAAGCCCTTGGGCTCTCCTTCTGTTGGGGTCCAACTGCCACCTTAACACCCTCCTTATGTCTTTATGTTGTCAAGATGATGCTTAGGAGTGGCTCATTGAGGGGACACTAGCCTCAGAAGTGGATTTAGACAAACTTACACCTGGGAGTTTTGGCCACCTTCTGTTGAATGCTGTGTTGATACTTTGCAAGTTCATGTTTTCCCCTGTGAGATTATATCATCTGGCTGGGTAAGTTATTTTGTTTGTAAGCTTATAGTCTTTGCATTTTGGAATACCATATTTCAAGCTCTCATCTCCTTTATGGGAATGGAATGGTTGAAAATTCTGTGTGTTCCTGACTGTGGCTCTTTGCTACTTTAATCCTTCCTTTTCAGGCTTCTGGAAACATTTTTTCCTTTGATCTGTAAACTTGGGACTTTGTAATGTTGCTGGGGGTTTTATTGGGGGGGGGTCCTTTCTGGGAGTTACCTATTGATTCTTTCCCTTTCCTCTTTGCTTTCTGGTTCTAAGTGATCTAGAAAATTTTCTTGCTTCATTTCTTGAAGTACTGTATCTAGGCTTTCTTATATGGCTTAGCTTTCAGGTTATCCAATAATTCTTAAATTTTCACTCCTCAAAGTTTTTTTCCATGTCACTTGTTTTTTCTATGATAAACATAATTTGTTTCTTTTAAAAAAGAACAGGTTTACAGTGGGTTTTTTTGGTATGGTTCATCAGTCTAGATTTTTATATACCCCATCCTTTGCCCCTCCCAGAGAAGCATCTTATATGAACAAGAACACATTTTAAAGAGAAAAAGTAATTCAACAGAACTGATTGGAACAGTGAAAAAGTTTGAAAATGTGTGCAATCGGTAACACCTGTAGATCACTTATCTCCATGAAGGGGTAGGTTTGAGGTATATTCTCATATCCCTTAATTTGAATCATGCTTGATATTTATGATTTTACTATATTTAATTTTGTATTTTGGTGTTTTGTTTCCATTTCCATTGCTGTGCTTACTGTGTATGTTGTGTTCTTGACTCCATTTACATCTCTCTGTATCTATTCATAAAGATCTTTCCATGCTCCTCTATATTAATCAGGAACATCGCTTCTTACAGTACAGTAATAATACATTACATTCACTTACCAGAATTTGTTTAGACTTTCCCCATTAGCCATAGACATCTATTTTCTTCTGCTTGTTAGCTATCATCAAAAGTTCTTGTTATAAATATTTTGGAGAATATGAGGCCTTTGTTCTTATCATGGCTCCCTTCAGGCATAACGTCAGTAATGGAGTTTCTGATTCAAAAAGTAATGATATTTTAGTTGCATTATTTGCATAATTATAAATTGCTTTATGAAATGCTTGTTCCATTTCATACCTCCAGCAACAATATATCACTGTGCCTATCCTTCCACAATGCCTCCAACATTGCCTATTGTCATTTTTCTCAATTTGAGGGTGTAGGGTGCAACCCCAGGATGGTTTTGATTTGCAAAATGAGAATTATAAGAGCAGAATGTATGGCGTACATAGTAAAAAAAAAGTGAGCAGAATTAATAAATTGAAATCTGCCCAAAAGTGAATGATAATCAAAAAGAAGAGAAGCAAAAATCAGTAACATTTAGATAAATATACTCACTACGCAAGAAACACCTCCAGAAGGCAACATGAGGATACGAGGTCTCCCAGAGGAACAGAATAGAAGCAAACCTTAGTACAATATTGCAGGAAATATTCAAGAGAACTGTCCAGACTTTCCAAATAGAGAAAATAAAATATCAATTAAAATGCATAGATCACTTCAAGAAAAGAAACAACACTAAGGGTGCAATTTTAAAAGAAACATTGTGGTTTAATTTAATAATTTAATTTAGAAACACCAAGTTCTACACACAATGGACCAATGCTGGCTATACCGTGCCTATCAGTGAATCAGTGATATTTGTGGGACAACAGATGAGATGCTGAATGAAAAAGGCATAAAGGGGAGTGTACCATATGTGGGTCAAACTGAGGATTAGGAAAGAAGGCAAGTTAAACCTTGTGGCCTCAGGAAGTGAAGAGCCTTCAGGGGAAAGGGTGACGAGGAGGGGGGAAGGATTTGAAAGGAGAAGAGGGAAGGAAATGTCTTGTTTTCATAGTTGGAGGGGGAATCTACTGGACTAACTGAGGGGGGGACATATCGGAAGAAGTAAATAACCAGACAAAAAGTAAGCAAAACAGGAACTAAGAAGCAAAACCCCAAAGAGAAAGGGATCACAGGAGGAGGTGATCAGGGGTGAGGAGAAAAGAGCCATTGAGAATAGGGCCATGTGAAAAATAATACACTAAAGTAACTGAATGAACATACTTCATCCAAAGTAGGGAAAAACCATAACTTCACAAACCCCTAATATTTATCAAACAAAAGCCAAATATTTATTGAGTACCACTATCAGTGCTAGGCACTGTGCTCACTGCAGGATATGCAAAAAGAGACAAAAGACAGGTCCTGCCCTCAAGGAGATTTGTATCTTATGGGAGATTTAACAGTCTAATGGGGGATATTATAATCTACTGGAGGAGCTTAGAATTAGAGACAAATGGAGGAAAATAAAACAACTAAAATGAAAAAGTGTGACAGACTGGAGAAGAAAACAAAATTCTACAATATGTCATGTACAAGAAACACTTTTGAAATACAAAGAAATAGATACAACAAAACTGAGGAGAAGGAGGGGGGAAAACCCCAATATACTATGCATCAAGTGATACCAAAAGAGTAAACAGGGCAATAATGTTGTCTGACGAAGCAAAAGTAGATATTCAAAAAAGAAGAAAAAAAGATAAATAAGAAAACTATATCAGACTGAAAGGGACCATAACCAGTAAACCCGTATCAGTAATAATAAACTTTTACACTTCTGATGCCTTAGCATCCCAATTCATAAAGGAAACATTAACTGACCTACCAGAAGTCATAGGCAGTAACAGAGCAGAGACAGGACAGTTCACTATCCCTCTGGAGCACTGGGCCTGGAGTCAGGAAAACCTATGTTCCAGTCCTCAGGGACTTACTAGCTGTGTCATGCTGCACAAGTGACTCCATTTGTGAATCCTAGTCATAAAATGGGGAGAAGAATATCATCTACCTCCCAGGGTTGTTGTGAGGATAAAGTGATATAATATTTGTAAAAGAGTGTAAGCACAGTGCCTGCCACATAGTAGGAGCTTAATGATGATTGATTAATGAATAGGGTTTCAAGTCTGGAAGATGACACTTCCTTTCATTGTAATAGTGTGCACAGTTTAGATTTCAGCCAGTATACACAAAAAGGGTACAAGGGTCAAAACCAGAAATACAGAAATGCAAATGAGAAGACTTTTCAGATCTAGATGAAACATTTGACATAGAAAGGGGTGAGGCTTCAGGTCCTCAAGTGCATATCCAAGGCTTTGGGGTAAATGCTTTGCAACTAGTATTCTTGCTGTGCCATTGAAATGCTTTTGCTATGAAAGGAAGTCTACTGGTCGACTGTGAAGGGTAGACACAGGATGGAGGGTTCTTCAACTAGTGTTAGTATCCTGGGTATAGTAGTAGCTACACCTGGTAGTAGCCTCATGGGATGGGGGAGTCAACTAAGGCAGGGGTTATGCAATAAGAAAAACATTAATAAGCTGGAGAATAGCCATATAGGATGGACAGGATGGTAAAGAGGCTAAAATTCATGCCTTAGGAGGATGAAGAAAACTATAGTGTCTCAGTTATTCAATCAATAAGCATTTATAACATGCCTACTGAGTGTCAGGCACTTAGGGAAAGAAAAGAAAAGCCAAAGACAATGCCTTTTCTCACAGTCGAATAGGGGAGGCAATATACAAACAGCTGAAGTACAAACAAACCATATACAGGATAATTTGGAAATAAGCAAGAGAACAAAGGCTCCAGAGTTCAGGAGGTCCATGAAAGGCTTCTTGTAGAAGGTGGGATAGTAAGTAGGACCTGAAAGAAGTCAGGGAAACCAGAAGGTGGAGATGAGGAGGAGAACATTGCAAGGAAGAGGCATAGCCGGGAAAATGGCCAGTTGGGAGATGGACTGTCTTGTGCAGAGACCAGCAAGAAGGAGGGTGTCACTGGATCACAGACTATGTGGAGAGAGAGTGTAGGGTGTGGGAAGAATGCAGTGATAGGTGCAAGTTGTGATGGGCCAAACAGAGGATTTCATATTTGATGCTTGATGTGATAGGAGTCACTGGAATATCTTGAGTGGGGAGCTGTGAAATGGGCAGACCTGTGTGTAAGGAAGATCATTTTGGCAGCAGAGTGGAGGGGGGCCTGCAGTGGGCACAGACTTGTGGCAGGAAGACCAACCAGTGGCTATATAGTTTAGTAGTCCAGGCATGAGGTGAGGATAGATGTCTTCCCAGAGTCTTCTCCAGAATAATCACTTGCAGTTTCTTCAGGGGCATAAAGGGTGGGCCCTTGTCAAATGGATCAGACAGTGGTCAGGGAGCAGAGTAGTGGGTGCATCCTGCAAAAATAGAGATTCAGACTTGATGTCAGAAACCTCTGCCCCAGACTGATTAGAAGAATCCCAAACTACACTGAAGCCTGGGCTGCCTCCTGTCCCTCCCTCAGGTTGCTTTGCTTCTTCAGCTAGTCTGGCTTATCTGCCCTGTGAGTGGCAACAGGTTGGCAGTTTAGGGGAGATGCCCAGCCCCTCCTCTGCAGGAGTGGCTTCCCCAACTGAGGACTGTGAGAGATGGGCTGGAAGCAGGCTGGCTGTTCTGGAGAATGCTGCCTCTCCAAGGACTCTTCTGTTTTTGTGCATATTGCTGACAGTTGGTCAGCAGTTGTTTCTGGTGGTGATGAGGAAGATGGGCTCTGTCTTTCCAATGATTTCTTCTCTCCATGATATCTGCAGGGGTTTAGGATGGAAGCAGGCCTGGTGGCTTGGGGGTCTGTTCTTTCCAAGGCTCTGGATCTGTCTCCATCTGGGTCTGTGGGGAGATGCTGGCCAAGGTGTTGGTGATGTCTGACATATGCTGCCCCCCATCTCTCCTCAACTGCCTTTGAAAGGCTATTGCCACCACTGTCTAAAAGAGTTAACAGACCTCCTCAAGCAGTCAGAGCACGTGCTGTGGGAAAATTACCAGGCTCTATTCTCATAATCTGCAAACTAGTCACTAAGAGGGTTGCCATGGCAACTCCATCTTCTCAAGTTCTCATCCAACTTCCATTTTCTGGAAGTGTTTGACATTCCCTTTAGATTTTTTTCAGAGAGATATTGATGGAGGCTACTGATTACTTAACAGCCCCAAACCCATCATCTATTCAAGGAGAGCTCTGTACTACCAGCCATGAATGAATGAATCGATAAACATTTGTTCAGCACTTACTGTGTGCAAAGAAATGTACTTAGTGCTGTGGTACATACCTCCACTGCCAATGTCGATTTCCACTTTCTGAACCCCACAAATCTGTGTTCATGTATTCATCGCTATTATCCCAAAATGGTATCTAATTTGGAGGCTCTTCCCTATAATGAGGGGGCTCTTCCCCATAATCTCCACCCTTCCTCATTCTCATCCCCTCACCACTCCTCTGCACAGCCTAACATTATGCTTAACATTCAGTAGGCACTCAACAAATGGTTTATATTCTAAAGCAATTTGAGTTAAAAATATAATAAACAAGGAACTGCCTAACTTACATTTTGTTTCATCAACTCTGCTCTTCCTCAATTTTTTTTGAGCCTAGAATCGTGTTCCCAATTCTCCCAACTCTTTCATGTATACAATTGTTATTATGATTTTTCTTCTCTTTGAATCTGACAAACAAGAAAATGTTTGTCCCTACAGGCCCTTACAGTCAGTAGGACGCTTCCTTTGGACAGTGTCAGTTTATCCAGAAGTGTTTGGGTATCTCTCTTGTGCCACACTATTAGAGGAGGCTGGAGCACCAGAAATCTCTTAATTCAATATCAGTATTGGAATGTAATGATGTACTGGGGCAGTTAACAGCAGCAGGATTACTTTGAGCTAACACAACACAGAAATACAACAACGATACAGTGACACAGCTTCTCTGGACACAACCCCTCTCTTCTCTATATAAATACATCTGGTTATCAGAGCAGGCTGCCATGGAACAGTATGAGGACTTTAGTGGTCTTCAGAAATCCGGTAACACTGAGAGGCCCTAACTGCTCCTTGGTGGGACTTTTTATGCCCTTAGGAAACCAGAAAGCTACATCAGGGAAACGGAGGCCAATCAGGTTCCATTGAGCCAACAGGCATTTTTTAAGTTGCTTATTATATGTCAGTTGCTGTGCTACACTGGAAATATTGTAAGATAGTCCCTACTTTCTCAAGGAGCTCACAGACTAATGCGGCAGTCAGCAATCAAGCAACTATGAACAAACAAGCCATATTCAGGAACTATTGGAAATAATCACCATGAGGAAGGTGCTAGAAATTTGTGGGAAAGGGAAAAGCTTCCTATAGATGGTGGGATTTTATCCGAGGCTTGAGGAAAACTAGAGAAGTCAGGTGGCTGAGAAGAGGAGAGAGAATGTTCCAGGTGTGGACAGGCCCTGAGAGAAAATGCCCAGATTTGGGAGATGGAAGATCTTTTGCTAGGAACAGCAAGGAGGCTAGTGTTGCAGGACTGAAGAGGAAATTGTATGGGTGAGGAGGAGCAGGGGAAGTGCACAAAGTGTAAGGCAACTGGAGACATGAGGGTGGATAGTTTATGAAAGACTTTAAATACCAGAGGGGATTTCATTTTGGATCCTAAGTCAATAGGGAGCCATTGGATATGATTGAGTAGAGAAGCAGGAGTGGGAGGGAGGGGACATGGTCAGACTCATGCTTTAGGAAGATGTTTTGAGAACTGAGTGTAGGACAGACTGAAATGGGGATGTACTGGGGTGGGGGTAGAGACCCCAACCAGAAAGCTGTTTCCATTGTGGGAAGTGATGAGGGCCTGCACCGAGGTATTGACACTGTCAGAGGAGATAATGGGGGGAGTTGCTACAAAGTAAAACTGACAGGTCTTGAAAACATGTTGGTTTTGGGGGGTGTGAGAAGGTAAAGAGTGAAGGATGACACTTAGGTTGTGGGCCTCCATGACTGGGAGTTTGGTGTTCTCTTCCACAGTAATAAGGAATTTTGAAAGGGAAGAGTGTTGAGGGGAGGGGATAGAAAGAGTTCAACACTGGATGTGTTGAGTTTAAGATGTCTACAGGACATCCAGTTGGATACATCCAATAGGCACATTGGAGATGTAAGAGTGGAGGCCAGCAGAGAGGTTTGGATTGGACAAGTAGGTGGGAGGATCATCTGCATAGAGATGATCATTGAATCCCTGGGAACTGATGGAGCACCAACTGAAATAGTATTTAGAGAGAAGGGAAGGGAGCCCAGGACAGAGCCCTGGACACTCATGGTTACCAGGCTGGACCTGGATGAAGATCCCGCTATGGATACTCAGGAGGAGTAGCCATGGTGAGGTGCTTGGGGGCAGGGACTGTCTTTTACCTTTCTTTGTATTTCCAGTGCTTAGTACAGTCCCTGGATTATAACTGGCACTTAATAAGTATTTATTAACTGATTAAAAGGAAATCCTGGAGAGAATGAAGTCACAAGAACTTAGAGAAACAAAAGCATCAAGAGAAAGTGAACGATGGTGTTAAAGGCTGGAAAGCGATAAGGAAAGGTGAGGACTGAGCACATTAAATTTGGCATCTAAGAGATGGCTAGCAACATTAGTGAGAAAAGTTGGAGTTGAATGATGAGGGCAGAAGGTAGACTGAAGAAAGGTAACCAAATAGAGGTGACGACTGTAAGTAACCTTTCCATGGAGTTTAGCCACAAAAGAGAAGTGATACATGGGATGATAACTAGAGAGGATGGACGGATCCAGGGAGAGAAGTTTTCAGAATGAGAGAGACACAGACATGCTTGTAGGCAGGGGGGAAGCAGCCAGGACACATGGAGATATTGAAGTGAGAGAATGGGGATGATAGAGGGAGCAGTCTGCTGGAGGAAACGGGCTGGAAGGGGACTACCTGTGCAGGTAGAGAGATCAAGCACATCTCTGTGTAACAGATAGGGGTCAAGGAGGAAACAGTGATGGAAGGCATCTGAGTGATGTGAGAGGAAGAGGAGGGGAGAAGAAGGAGCTCTTGGGGAACAACCTCAGTGTTGTCAGTAAAATATAAGACAAAGTTCTCGGCTGAGAAGGTGTGTGGGGAGAGAAGGAGGCATGGGAGGTTTGAATAGGGATGAAAATTTTCTAAAGAACCGTTGTGGTGATAGGGATAGTAAGTTAATTAGAGAAGTTTAAAAAAGTATTTTTAAAAAATGGTTGCTTTGGGGCACCAGGAATAGCACTTATTTTACATGCCCTGAACTACAGTAGTCCAAACAATACCTCAGCTATAGCCATGCCTGTAACTCTCAGAATCATCCACACCTCCCTTAGGACCCTCTCTCTGCCAAATCAGGGAGAGCCTTTCCTGCTTCCCAGAACCCCTCCTAGAAGGTGTCCTTAAAGTAGCCACCCTGTTAGGACCTGGTGTAGAAAGACCTTCTCTTATTTCTGCAAAAACTGACAAAAAAGGACTCTTAAAGCATTCTAACAGTAATCTATATGATAAAGAAACAAAGAGCTCAATGCTTCCTCATTAAAAAGGAGGAAGAGAATTGAGGCATGTTCTCAAAGCACTTATTAAACAAGTTTAAAAGAGACAGGAATACTTTTGGAACAAAGAGATGTAACACTTCACTTTGCAATAGTAAAAGTAAGTTTAAAAAATAGATACTCACTCTTAGATTTGTCCAGTGTATCTGAAAGTGCTCAGTCTGGGGGAATCCTCCAAAACAGCAAAGATTCAGGAGTAGAGTCCAGACACACTCCATAGGTGACATTCCAAAGGAATTCAACCAACAGTGTGTACAGAGAACCACTGAACACATGCTTGTCATATGGGCTCGTTCATAGAAATGGAGGGGCTTTCTGATGTCGATCCCACATCAGGTCTTTGTCAACATAAATTACAGATTGTTCTTCATGAGCCCAGATTTAGCAATCAGCACAGGCTATGGTAGGCAATGGCAGAAACTGAGCAACACTTCACAGCAGGTTGTAAAACACTGGTACCTAATTCATTAGCAAGATTAGCAATACTTAGCAAGACCTGGTGGCTGGAATTATCCCTCAGAAGCTCAATATCTTCCAAAAGTAAAGAGATGACAAACGTTCATATTCCAAATGGAGAGCTCAGGATATCCTTGGGATTTCAAAAATCAGTTGTACTGGTCTCACAGAGATGAATGATGATGATGATGATGATGATGATGATGATGATGATGATGATGATGATGATGATGATGATAAGAAACACTTCTCTGGTATGTCATGGTTTGAAAAGCACTTTGCAAAATCTCATTTAAACCTGACAACCACCCTATAATTTACTTAAGGTAGGTATTATCACCCTCATTTTTCAGATATGGAAAACGAGCGAGGAAGACAGTAGGTCTAGTGACACCAATTCCAGGTGTCTCTCCACTACGCCAATTCACTAGTGGCAGGGAGGCTGGTGATGGAGGGAACCTAGCCCCAAAACTGAAATGGATTAGGCAGAAATTGAGTCAGTCCCCTGGTAGAGGACACTGAGGCAGAAAGTAGAGTGTGGCTCCCTCTTGTCCAGGTTCTTGGAGGTTTATGTTACAAAGGATTTAGACCAGGGTACCCACACATCAACAGCGAGGGCAGAGGCGCTGCCTCCGTGGGTCCTCCCCCGTCCCTCCCCGCCCAGTCGGATCTCTGTCTTCTCTCCCGGGAGAAAGGAAGCTGAGCCCCTCCAAATCACATTCAAGGACTGTTGGCTTGCAGATGCTGCTGCAGCTACTGTGCTCTTTCTTCCCTTTTGTGGAGCCCAGGAAAGCCCTCCCTCGACCTCCCCCTTCCCTCTTTGTCCTCCCCGTCCCCGTTTCCACAAAGGGACAGCCCCTCTGCAATCCCAAACTGAGCTCAGCTGCTGCCCCTCCACTCCCAACCCCAACAGCCTTCCCTTAGGAGCCTGGGAGTCTGGTCGGCACCTGGGCCACCTCCAGGTGTAGGATGCACCTGCGACCACCTCCCCTAGCCAGTTTGGGTGGGCGGGGGCTCCCCACTGCTCTGGGCCTTATATCAGAGACCCTTTCTGTCTCTCTGCCCTTCCCCCTCTGCTCTGGAGGAGACTAGCCCCTTCGTGACGTCGCCGTGCCCGCCCCCTCCCACTAAGAGAAAGTCTTTGTCCGGAGGAAGATGAGAGTGGGGTGAGCTGGGGCAGGTCTGCGTTTCCCTCACCCACTTCCCCTTCCCCTCCATACCCCACTCCTCTCCTCCGTTGCCCCATTTTCCAGACTGACCGATCCTGAAGGTCCTGCTAATGCCCAAGTGACTGTGAGTGAGGTGAGTGCCCCCTCCCTGCTCCTGCCTCAGCCCCTCCCTTTCTTCTCTTCCATCTCCCCCAACCTTTCATAAAGCCCACCTCCCACCCAATAGGCTTCTATTAGTGCCCAGGAGGATGTATGAAAAGGTGAGGGGAAGGTCCTGGGAGTATCAATGCCTTTGTTTATGCCTGGGTTGTGTATGTAGGTCAGGGGTGAACCTATGTGTACCTTCTTCTTCAGGGCTGCTCCTGCCTGGGATTTAATGCCTGTCCAGCCTCGGTTTAAAGGGATAGTGGTTCCTGGAGTTCGGAAAATTGGGTGGGGCGAGGTGGAGGCCAGCAGGGAGAAGCCTTTGGAGGCACTCCCTCCCCTCCTCAGCCGTTTCCATCCTTTCTTCCTGCCTTCCTCCCGTCCTTGGCTTGACATTGGGGTTGGGGAGAAAGGAGACATTCTAGGATCTCTTCCACTCCCTTTCTCCATATCACCTCTTTAGTTTCTTGGCGTTTAATTTAATGGTATATTTATTTTTGGTTTTGGTTTCAGCCAGCACCTGGTGAAAGGGACATTTCAATGTAGCTGGTGTAATAGAAAGAGGAGCCTGTCCTTGAACCTGTGGATCCCTACGATTTACAGGCTAAAAGTAGAGAGTTCTTTTAATGTGCACTTCTTTCATTGTGAGGGATTTGGAGCATTTTGCCATAGGACTATCGATAGCTTGGATGTCTTCCTTTGAAAACTTTCTGTTCATATCCTTGGACCTATTGGTGAATGGCCCTTCATCTTGGAAATTGGAATCAGTTTTTTTTTTTTAATATCTTGAATATTCAGCAGTCCTTAGAGAACTTTACTGCAAAGCTGTTTTTTCCTCATTTAACTGTTACCCTTCTCATTTTAACTGCATTTGATCTGTTTGTGCAGAAACGATAAAAATAAAAACAAAAACAAAAACAATTGCTTGTCTGATTTGGTACTGATTCCCCTTTTACACCTAATTTATGTATCCATTTGTAGTTTTAATTTGATAGGTGGTGGGAGGTGTTGGTGTCCTATCAAATTTCTGGCAAACTGTTTTTCCATCATCCCATCTTGTGTTATTTTTTTAATCAAATAATGTGTCCTTCCCCCACCCCATGCAATTGCTGTATTTGGATTTATTAAGCACCAAGTTATTTTATTTGTTGCTTCTATATATCTCATACTTAGTCTTTTCCATTGAGCAGTGGATTTTTAACGAGTTCAGATTGTTTTCTGGGCATCCAGATGTTCTTTGTAGGGCCTGAATTCAGGAAGACTCACCATCTTGGTTTCTGGCACCAGACAATAGCTGTGTGACCCTGGATATGTCACTTTATCCTGTTTGCCTTAGTTCTTCATTTGTCAAATGAGCTGAAAAAGGATAAGGCAAATCCCTCCAGAACCTTTGCCAAGAAAACCCTAAATGGGATCAGGAAAAATCAGACAGGACTAAACAATGATTGTTTTCATAATCATTGATATATAGTATAACTTGAGATCTGCTACTGATAATCACTTTCCTCCTTCCCCCTTTGATTATTAGTCTTGAGATACCTCATGTCTTTTTAAACATTTTTATTGATGTTGTTTGTTTCTTATATCACCAGGGTAGCCCATGTTTCCCTCCCTTTTCCCATCCTGGAGAGCCATGCCATGTGGCAAATAATATTTTTTGTTTTAGGGAGGAAAAAAAAAAGTGAGCACAACTGATTGCTGTATTCATGAAAAGGTAGTGATGTGTGTCGGACCTCTCATCTCCTGCACGTGGTACGGTGATGATATCTTCTCATGTTTCCTTTTCAGTTCCACTTGATCTTTATCATTTTGTTACAGGTGCATTTAATATTTTGCTGTGTCATTTGTTTCCATTTAAATGGTTGTAGTTACTTTGTATAAATACGGTTTTCTTGGCACTTGGCATTCACTTTGCATTAGTTCACAAAGATCTTTCCATATTTCTCTTTTATTAGTATTGTCATCATACCAACAACTCCTTACACACATCTTTTCTTACAGCACGGTAGCAATATTCCCTTACATTCATGTTCCACGCCTTTCTTAGCCATTCCCTAGTTGGTGAACATCTATTTTGTTTCCAGTGCATAACTGTCACAATTAGAGCTGTTGTAAATATTTTGGAGTATATGAGGACTTTTGTCTTATTGCTGGCTTTGTTGGGGTGTAATGGGAGTTTGTTTTAAAGGGCTCTGGGGAAATTTTTGTTATTTTCTTTGCATAGTTCCACATTACTTTCCAAAATGGATGTCATTTCACAGCTCCATCAAGAATGTATTAGTGTGTGTATATTCTCACAGCCTTGTTTAGGTATCAGAATGGTATTTCTGCCATAAAAGGCATTTCATAGGGCTCTTTTTTATCTGTTGTTTGAAATACTTTATGTAGTATTGGGATGAAATGTTTTTTAAATGTTTAGTACAATTCATTTTCAAATCGATCTGTTCCTGGGAATTTTTTTCCTAGGGAACTCACGTATGCCTTGTTCATTTTTTTTTCTTTTAAGATAGGGTTAAGTATTCTAATTCCTCTTTTGTTAACATGGACAGTTTATATTTTTGTAAGTATTCATCAGTTTCACATAGATTGTCAGATCTGGGGCATATTATTTGGCAAAATAATTCCAAAACATTGTTTTAATGTTTAGCTTAACTTTAACTTCATTGGTTATGCATTCACCCTTTCATTTTTGAGATTTGTAATTTAGTTTTCCTCTTTCTTTTTGTTGATCGAGTTATCCATTAGTTTATCTCTTTTATTAGTATTGTCATCATACCAGCAACTCCTTCTATTTATTGATTTGTTTTTTTAAACTTTCTTAATCAGGACAGTTGGGTGATGCAGTGAATAGAGCACTGGTCCTGGAGTCAGGGGGACCTGAGTTCAAATGGCCTCAGACATTTGACACCCTTACTAGTTGTATGATCTTGGGCAAGTCACTTAACCCCAATTGCCTTGCCTTCCTCCCTCCAAAAAAAAAAACCCTTTCTTAATCTCACCTTTGATTTATCGATTTCCATTTTAATGTTTAATTGGAGATTTTTCATTTGTTCTTTTTCTACTTTTTAAAATTTCATGCTCAAATTTTTTATTTACTCTTTTTCTGTTTTATTGATGCAAGCATTTAGAGATAGAAATTTCTCCTAAGCACTGCTTCAACTACATCCCCGAAATTTTGGTATGTTGCCTCATTTTTTATAATTCTTTTTATGGAAATTATTTATTGATTCTATGATTTGTTCTTTGGCCCACTCATTCTTTAGGACTAGATCATTTAATTTACATTTAATTTTTAAACTATACTTCCACATCTCTGTAATTTATATTGTGTTGTAGTCTGAAAAGGTGAATTTAATATTTGTGGTTTTTCCATTTTCTTATGAGGTTTTTGTTCATTATGTTCATTTTTTTTTTGTGAAGGTGTCATATACAGCTGAGAAAAAGTTATATTCCTTTCTATTTCTATTCAATTTTCTCCAGAATTATCTGACTTTTCTAATATTCTTTTCCTCTCCATAACTACTTTTAAGAATTATTTTATGCATAAATTTGCCTAATTCTGAGAAGGCAGAGTTAGGTTCACCTATTCGTATAGCTTTACTTTCTGCTTGCCTCTGTAAGTCATTTAACTTTTCCTTTAAGAAGTTGGATGATCTGCCATTTGTTGTCTTGTATGGTTAGTATGGATATTACCTTTTAGCAGGATATATTTTCCTTGCTTATCTCTTTGAATTAGGTCTGTTTAAGCTTTTGCTTTGTCTGAGATCATGATTTCTACCCCTGCCTTTTATACTTCACCTAAAGTCTAAGTGTGTGGTTGGGGACTGGGGAGAGTGGATTGTCTGATGTTTCAGACTATTTCACACTGTTGTTTCTAGAGCTTGTTCTGGGGGTTTGAAAGTTTTCAATGGCTCAAAAGTGATGTGATTTGGGGAGAGGTTTGATCACTGCTTTCCTGGTATGTACTATTTTCCTTACCCAGGAAGATCACTTGTCCCAAGGATACTGAAGATACTGCTCCTCAGGGTCTATACTGCTCATGGGATTTAAGATCTTCCCTTCCCATTAATAGGCCTCACATGGAGCCCATTAAGGGAAACTTCCTGAAGGGAAGCTTGCTTGTAGGAAGACTTTCATACCTTTTGCTAATTTCTAATTAGGCACTGAGTTAGGAGGGCTGGTTAG
>WOXC01009932.1:0-96245 GCA_011680675.1 Gymnobelideus leadbeateri
AAAACTGGGGTCTTTGGGTTTATCGAACAATAGATTGCTATATTCATTAACTGCTGGGTCTCCTGCACCTAATCTATTCCATTGATCCACTACTCTACACCTCTGCCAGTACCAAGCAGTTTTGATGACTGCTGCTGTATAATACAGATTAAGATCTGGCATAGCTAGTCCACCTTCCCTAGCATTTCTTTTCATTAATTCCCTTGATATTCTAGACCGTTTGTTTTTCCAAATAAGTTTTGTTATTATTTTGTCTAACTCTAGAAAGTAGTTTTTTGGTAAATTGATTGGTATGGCACTAAATATATAGTTTAGTTTGGGTAAAATTGTCATTTTTATTATATTAGCTCAACCCAGCCATGAGCAATTGATATTTTTCCAACTATTTAGATCTGCTTTTATTTGTGTGAGAAGTGTTTTGTAGTTGTGATCATATGGATTCTGGGTTTGTTTTGGCAAGTAGATTCCCAAATATTTTATAATGTCTACAGTGACTTTAAATGGGATTTCTCTTTCTATCTCTTGCTGTTGAGTTTCATTAGAGATGTATAGGAATGCTGAGGATTTATGTAGGCTTATTTTATATACTGCAACTTTGCCAAATATATTTATTGTCTCAAGTAGTTTTTTACTTGATTCTCTAGGATTCTCTAAGTATATCATCATATCATATGCAAAGAGTGATAGCTTGGTCACTTCTTTGCCTAATTTGATTCCTTTGATTTCTTTTTCTTCTCTAATTGCTACTGCTAGTGTTTCTAGTACCAGATTGAATAAGAGGGTGATAGTGGACACCCTTGTTTCACTCCTGATCTTATTGGAAAGGCTTCTAGTTTATCCCCATTGCATATAATACTTGCTGATGGTTTTAGATAGATGCTAGCAACTATTTTAAGGAAGGCTCCATTTATTCCTATACTTTCTAGTGTTTTTAATAGGAATGGATGTTGTACTTTGTCAAAAGCCTTTTCTGCATCTATTGAGATGATTATGTGGTTTCTGCTAGTTTTATTGTTGATATGCTCAATTATATTGATGGTTTTCCTAATATTAAACCATCTTTGCATTCCTGGAATGAATCCTACCTGATCAGGGTGTATTATTTTTGTGATAAGTTGTTGGAGTCTTTTGGCTAATATTTTATTTAGAATTTTTGTGTCTAAATTCATGAGGGAGATTGGTCTATAATTTTCTTTCTCTGTTTTATCTCTTCCTGATTTAGGAATCAGTACCATATTTGTGTCATAGAAAGAGTTTGGTAGGACTCCTTCTTCACTAATTTTCCCAAATAGTTTGTAGAGTATTGGAATCAATTGTTCTTTAAATGTTTGATAGAATTCACTAGTAAACCCATCTGGCCCTGGAGATTTATTCCTAGGGAGTTCATTGATAGCTTGTTTGATTTCTTTTTCTGAGATGGGGTTATTTAGGTAATTCACTTCCTCTTCAGTTAATCTGGGCAATTTGTGATTTTGTAAATATTCATCCATTTCACTAAGATTGTCATATTTATGTGCATACAATTGGGAAAATAATTCCTCATTATTTTTTTGATTTCCTCTTCACTGGAGGTAGATTCTCCCTTTTTATTTTTGATACTCATAATTTGGTTTTCTTCTTTCTTTTTTTATCATATTGACTAAGGGTCTATCAATTTTATTGATTTTTTCATAAAACCAGCTCTTAATTTTATTTATTAAATCAATAGTTTTCTTAATTTCAATTTTGTTAATCTCACCTTTGGTTTTCAATATTTCTAATTTAGTACTAAATTGGGGATTTTCAATTTGTTCTTTTTCTAGCTTTCTCAATTGCATGTCCAATTCATTGACCTCCCTTCTCTCTGCTTTATTTAAGTATGCACTCAGGGATATAAAACTTCCCCTGAGAACTGCCTTTAGTGCATCCCACAAATTTTGGTATGTTGTCTCATTATTATCATTCTCTTGATGAAATTATTGATTGTTTCTATAATTTCTTGTTTGACCCACCAATTTTTTAGGATTAAATTGTTTAATTTTCAATTAGTTTTTAGTCTATCTTTCCATGGCCCTTTTTGCATATAATTTTTATTGCATCATGATCTGAGAATGATGCATTTAATATTTCTGCCTTTCTGCACTGGATTGTGAGGTTTTTATGCCCTAGTACATGGTCTATTTTTGAGTATGTACCATGCACTGCTGAAAAGAAAGTAAATTCCTTTTTATCCCCATTCAGTTTTCTTCAGAGATCCATCATATCTAGTCTCTCTAAGATTCTATTCACCTCCTTAACTTCTTTCTTGTTTATTTTGAGGTTAGATTTATCGAGTTCAGAGAGGGGGAGATTAAGGTCCCCCACTAGTATAGTTTTGCTATCTATTTCTTGCTCTAATTCCTTTAACTTCTCTTCTAGGAATTTGGATGCTATACCACTTGGTGCATATATATTAAGTAGTGATATTGCTTCATTCTCGATGGTGCCTTTTGGTAGGATACAGTTTCCTTCCTTATCTCTTTTAATTAGATCTATTTTTGCTTTTGCTTTATCTGAGGTAAGTATTGCTACCCCTGCTTTTTTTACTTTAGCTGAGGCATAATAAATTTTACTCCAACCTTTTACCTTTACCCTGTGGGTATCCCTTTGTTTCAAATGTGCTTCTTGTAGACAGCATATTGTAGGATTATGGTTTTTAATCCATTCTGCTATCCACCTCTGTTTTATGGGAGAGTTCATCCCATTCACATTCACAGTAATAATGACTATCTGTCTCTTTCCCTCCATCCTATTCCCTCCCCTGTTTATGTTTTTGTTTCTTCCTTCTCCCTTCCCCTCCTTGAAGTTTTCCCTTTTGACCGCCACCTCCCTCAGTGTTCCCACCCAGTGATCCCCCTTCTTAACCTACCCTCTCCCCTTACTACTGTTTTCCTCCCTTCTAATCCCTCTCTTTAGTCTCCTCCTTTTCACCCCCCCCCTTACCCTTCCACTATCTATAGGACACAATAAGTTTTTATACTTATCAGAGTAAATTACTCCCTGTTTGATTCCAAACCAATGAGAGTAAATTTCAAACAGTGCTCCTCTCCCTCCCTCCTTTTCCTCTATTTAATGAATTTATGTGTCTATTCACATTAGAATCTTAAACTTTACTGATTAAGTTGATCCCTCTTTGAACCAGAACCAGTGAGAATAGTATTTAAATGATGTTCCTCTCCCTCTTTCTTTCACCTCTTCTATAGTGTTTTAATGCCTCTTCAGATGGCATATTTTACCTTTTCCTATCTCATCCTTTCCTTTTTCCCATTATAGTCCCTTTGATCCACTTAATAGTTTTTTTTTAAACTTCAGGTTAGTGAATTCCTACCCACACCCTCTAAGTATAACCCTTTTGAAGGTCATGATAATCATAAAGATTTCAAATATTGACAGTTATCAGCTCCACATATAGGGATGTGAACATTTTGCTCTTGTTGCATCCCAAGTAATGAACATGTGTTTGTGGGTGTGGGTGTGTGCACTTATGCATGTGTGAGTCTGTGTTTCTCTTGTTTACCTTTTTATGTCTTTCTTGAGTCTTGTAACTGGAGATCAAATTTTCCATTGAGCTCTGGCTTTTTCATCAGGAAAGTCTGGAAGTCTCTTATTTCATTAAACGACCATCTCCTTGCCTGAAAGATTATGCTTGGTTTTGCCAGGTAGTTACTCCTTGGTTGTAGTCCTAGCTCTCTTGCCCTACAAAATTCCAGTCCCTCCTCTCTTTTAATGTAGAAGCTACTAGGTCCTGTGTGATCCTAACTGTAGTTCCTCTATATTTGAATTGTTTCTTTCTGGCTGCTTGTAGAATTTTTTCTTTAGTCATATAATTCTGGAATTTGGCTACTATATTTCTTGGAGTTTTCAGTTTGGGATCTCTCTCAGGAGGAGTCCAGTGAATTCTATTGATAGCTATTTTATCTTCTGATTCCAGGACCTCAGGACAGTTTTCTTTGACAATCTCTTGGAGGATGTTGTCTAGGCTGCTTTTTTCATCATGGCTTTCTGGTAGACCAATAATTCTTAGGTTGTCTCTCCTGGATCTGTTCTCTAGGTCAGTTATTTTTCCAGTGAGATATTTTACATTTTCTTCCAATTTTTCGATCATCTTGTTTTGTTTGATTGACTCTTGCTGCATCATAGAGTTCTGAGTTTCAGTTCGATTGTTTCTAATTTTTAGCGAATTATTGTCTTCAGTTAGTTTTTGAAGTTCCTTTTTTAGGGAGGTATTTTCTTCAATTACTTCACTGAGACGTTTTTCCAAGTTGGTCACTGCAAATTCGACTTTTTAAGGCATTCTTCTCCTCATTGCCTTTCTGAGCCTCTTTTGCCATTTGAGTTAGTCTATTTTTAAGGTGTTATTTTCCTCAGTCAGGCTGTTGACTGTCATTTCATACTTTTCTTGCATCTTTTTCATTTCTCTTCCCAAATTTTCCCCCACTTCTCTTATCTGCTTCTTAGGTCCTCTATGGCCTGTAGCCAGCTTGTATTTTCATTTGGGGCTTTTGGTGCAGGAGTTCTGACCTCACAGTCCTCCTCCATGCTTTGAGCCTCTTTGCCCCTAAAATAGGAGTCCCATGTTGAACTTTTCTGTTTATTTTGTTTCCTTTGCCTAGGCATGTTGCCACTTAATTACTTGATTTTGGGGCTTGTTGCCACAGTAGGACTCTGCCACCAGACAGGGCAGCTTCCGCTCAAACATGGGGTCTTCACAACTTCCACCAGTTGGGTGGCCTCTGTAAAGCCTCCACCCACTCTGGCAAATTGGATACCCACCCCAAACTTCCCCCCCAGACCACAATCCAGATCCAGGCAGTTTAAAGCAAGAGTGATTAACCCCCAGACTGATTGCTGGATCTCCCTACAGTTCGCAGACCAGGAGCTAGAGCCACTACTGACGCTGCAAAATGGCTTCTGTGCAGCGGTTTCTTCAGCAGCTTTTCGCCCCCACGGGAGGAAGCCACACGTTCCCCAAATACTGGTCCCAAAGTCCATAGGGCACTAACCTCTCACTTTGTCCTAGGCATATCTGTGCTGATAATTCTGGAATCGCCACAATTGCTGGTGTTCTTGGGTCCCTCCAGACAGCTGAAGGCCCGGCCACCCTGGGGCTAAAACCTGGGCTCGGCTCTGCACGCTGCACTGTCGGTTCCCAGTGCACTGTGCTGCCTGCTCTCAGAGCGCTGTGCTGCCTGCTCTCAGAGCACTGCGCTGGCCACTCCCTGCAGGGCTGCTGGGCTGTCCTCAGCAGGAGGTTAGCTTCTCTGTGCTGTTCTGTGGGTGCTTTGGCTCCAGAAGTTGTTCAGAGCCCCCTTTCACATTGTATGAAATTTGTGTGTGGCAGAGCACATTGGAAATGCTGTTTCTACTCTGCCATCTTGGCTCCACCCCCTTGTTAACCCATTTTGAGTTGCTTTCCTTTACAAAAGCAGATCTAAGAACCTGTGTTGGCAGACACTCAGGGAATGCTGGGGTGCTTGCTGCTACAAAATGGTGATGATGGATGGTATCTGCTGAGCAATGGAAAAGTATGGGGGCTGGGATAATTGTTTGTTTCCCAGTTGTGGTAGCTGTGATTCTGTGGAGCCATGGAGCAGGAGAGAAGAAGGCCTGCATGCTGATTTCACTGAGCTGAGAGCAGGAATTGTGAGGTACCTGCATGGAGACCTGTGGAGAAGCCAGGAGCTGCTGCTTTCTGCAGGAGGAGAAGGAACCCAGGAGTTTGGAATTTAGCCACAGGACAAGATAAGAACTGTGTGGCAAAGCAGAGGCACTGAATGTGTTTCCTTGCTGCATCCCACAGTTTGGGACCCAGGAGGAGGATGGACTTGTGACTATGGTGAGTGAGGTGAAGTGCTATGGACCCCCAAGAACCCCACATTTGGTTTTGTTGCCCAGCTCCCTCTCTGAACTTGGAAGCAGGGCTGGGGCAGTGTTATGGGAAGGATACCCCCTTCCTCCCAAGAGAACTATATTTGGACTCTTGTTTTGAATTGATGTGATAATGCTTTGTATTTTGTGTTTAAGGCCCAGTGGCCACTTTGATAACTTTAGATGTACCTTGAAAATATGACCTAACAGATGGTTAGTGCTAACTGAAATGTAAATTGTCTATGCTTTGGGCATACTTAGTAAGACTTTACCGAATAAGTGACTGATTGTACTTTGAGATATTGTTACTGATAAGAGACTAATTGAGTTAATCAAGACTTTGCCCCATGAGTGGAAGACTTTGACCTTGTACTTTGAAACTACTGATAAGTGACTAATTGAGTTGATCAAGACTTTGCCCCATGAGTGGAAGACTTTGACCATGTACTTTGAAACTACTAATAGAGTTAACTTAAGAGTGACTATTTTTTTATTTTACTGATAAGTGACTGAGTTAACAGTTTCTCCATGAGTGGAAGACTTGGACTATTGTACTTTGAGATTATATTGTTATTTTCTTATGTACCTGAAAAATGTGACCTAAGAGATGTTTAATGCTAATTCAAATGTAAATGGTGTATGCTATGGGCATGAAAGATCTTGGGGCCAAATGTAATGGAAATGTAGATTTCAAGATCTTCCCTGCCCCAGGCCCTTTGATTGGCTTAAGAGACTCTGAGAACCTTCTTTAATTTGAAAATATACTCTGCCCCCTAATAGGCTGAATGTGGTCACATGGAGCCTGTGGTAGGAGGCTTGGTTTTCAGGAATGTCCACACCTTGATGCTGTGTGATTGGGCAGTGGGTCAAGAGGGTGCTTACATTCTCTGAGCCGGGAGAAGACTATATAATCCCTGATTTGAGGCTTTGCTTTGGGGCTCACTTTGAGAAGTGTTGTGTGATTTGATCAGATAAGACGTTGGGCAGCCGTTGAGAGCCCCCCAGCTTTGAAAACACAGATGTTGATGTTTCCCTCTATGGTAACTGTGATTTTGATATTGACATAATGGTTGGACAGTTTGGAAGCCTGTCTGTTTGATCTGTTTGTATACTCTGAAGTTTGGGGTACTGACCTTTTCCGCCTGAACTAGGTAAATATGTTTGTTTGATTAAAGTTAGCTTATTAACTGAAAAAAAATAGAATGCTTGAAAGTCCTCTATTCCACTGAATGACCATGTTTTCCCCTGAAACAAGATACTCAGTTTTGCTAGGTATGTGATTCTTGCTTTTAATCCCAGGTCCTTTGCCCTGTTGAATATCATATTCCATGCCCTTCAATCCCTCAGTGTAGAAGTTGCCAGGTCCTGTGCTATTCTGATTGTGTTTCCACAATATTGAAATTGTTTCTTCCTGGCTGCCTGTAGTATTTTCTCCTTGATCTGGGAATTCTGGAACCTGGCTATAATATTCCTGGGAGTTTTCTTTTTGGGATCTTTCAGAAGGTGATCTGTGGATTCTTTCAACCTGTATTTCTCCCTCTGGGTCTAAAACATCAGGGCAATTTTCCTTGAGAATTTCTTGAAGGGTGATTTCTAGGTTCTTTCTTTGATCATGGCTTTCAGGTAGTCCAATAATTTTTAAATTGTCTCTCCTGGATCTGTTTTCCAGGTCAGTGGTTTTTCCCATGAGATATTTCACATTGCCTTGTGTTCTTTCATTTGTTTGGATCTGTTTAACAGCATCTTGATTTCTCATAAAGTCACTAGCTTCCATTTGCTCCAGTCTAACTCTGAAGGAATGAATCTCCTCAGTGAGCTTTTGAGATTCTTTCTCCATCTGGCAAATTCAGGTTTTTAAGGCATTCTTCTCCTCATTGCCCTTTTGGGCCTCCTTTGCCATTTGAGTTAGTCTAGTTTTTAAGGTGTTGTTTTCCTCAGTCAGGCTGTTGACCCTCATTTCATACTTTTCCTGCATCCTTCTCATTTCTCTTCCCAATTTTTCCTCCACTTCTCTTATTTGAATTTTAAAATCCTTCTTAAGGTCCTCTATGGCCTGTAACCCGCTCATATTTTACTTTGGGGATTTTGGAGCAGGATTTCTGACCTCACAGCTCTCCTCCTGTTCCCTGCTTCGATCCTCTTTGCCCCCCAAATAGGAGTCTAATGTTGCATTTTTCTGTTTATTTTGTTTCCTTTGCCTAGGTGTGTTGCCACTTAATTACTTGACTTTTGGGCTTGTTGCCACAGTAGGACTCTGCCACCAGACAGGGGAGCTTTCATCCTGAATATTGGGGTCTTCAAAACTTCCGGTTCTGGCAAGCTGGATACCCCACCCCCCAACCTCCACCCCAGACCACAATCCAGATCCAGGGAGGTTAAAGCAAGAGCAATTACCCCCCAAGACTGATCGCTGGATCTCCCTACAGTGCGCAGGCCAGGAGCTGGATCTGCCACTGAAACTGTAAAATGGAGTGACTCCTCAGTGGCTTCCAGCCCCTAGGGGAGGAACCTGACAGGTTCCCCAAATACTGGTTCCAAAGTCCACAGGGCACTAACCTCTCACTTTGTCCTAGGCATGTCTGTGTTGATAATTCTGGAATCGCTACAGCTGCTGTTGTTCTGGGGTCCCTCCAGCCGGCTGCTGGCCTGGCTGTCCTGGGGCTAAAATCATAGCTCACGCAGACCTGGATTCAGCTTTCTGCACACTGGACTGTAGGCTCCCAGAGTGCTGCACTGGCCCTTCCTGCAGGGCTGCTGGGCTGTCCTCAGCAGGAGGTTAGCTTCTCTGTGTTGTTCTATGGGTGCTGGGGCTCCAGAAGTTGTTCAGAGTCCCCTTTTGCATGGTTTGGAAGTGATCTGGGGGAAGAGCACCTTGGCCGTGCTGTTTCTACTCCACCATCTTGGGCTCCGCCCCCTAGCCTACTTTTTAAGGTGTTATTTTTCTCAGTCAGGCTGTTGACTCTCATTTCATACTTTTCTTGCATCTTTCTCATTTCTCTTCCCAGTTTTCCCCCCACTTCTCTTATTTGCTTCTTAAGGTCCTCTATGGCCTGTAACCAGCTCCTATTTTCATTTGGGACTTTGGTACAGGATTTCTGACCTCACAGGCCTCCTCCTGTTCCATGCTTTGGTCCTCTTTGCCCCCCAAATAAGGGTCTAATGTTGAATTTTTCTGTTTATTTTGTTTCCTTTGCCTAGGCATGTTGCCACTCAATTACTTGACTTTGGGGCTTGTTGCCACAGTAGGACTCTGCCACCAGCCAGGGGAGCTTCTGTCCCAAATGCTGGGGTTTTCTCAACTGCCAGAGATATTAGTTGGGTGGCCTCTCTGAAGCCTCCACACACTCTGGCAAGCTGGTCACAAACCCGAAGACCTCCACCCCAGACTACAATCCAGATCCAAGAATGGTAAAGCAAGAGTGATTTTCCCCTAGACTGATCTCCAGATCCCCTACAATTTGTAGGCCAAGAGCTAAAGCTGCAATGTGGCAAAGTAGTGCAAGCTGCACCGGCTCCTCAGTGGCTTCTCACCCCCAGGGGAAGAAGCTGACATGCTCTCCCAAACAGTCCCAAAATCCATAGGGCACTGACCTCTCACTTTGTCCTAGGAATCTATGTGTTGATAATTCTGTAAATACCACAGCTGCTGGTGTTCTAGGGTCCCTCCAGCTGGCTGCTGGTCCAGCCACCCTGTGGCTAAAACCTCAGACTCATGGGTGCCTGGGCTGGGCCCCCAGAGCACTGTGCTGGCCGCTGCCTGCCAGGCTGCTGGACTGTCCTCAGAGGAAGGTTAGCTTCTCTTTGTCATTTTGTGGGTTCTGGAGCTCCAGAGGTCATTCAGTGTCCCCCTTTTACATAATTTTGAAGTAGTGTGGGCTGGAGCTCTGCGGAAATGCTGTTTCTTCTCTACCATCTTGACTCCTCTCCCATTTTCAAGCATTCTTGATGAAAAAACCTGAGCTGAACAGAAAATTTGACTTTCAAACACAAGAAGCAGGAAAATTATGAGGAGGTGAACAGGAAAAAGAAATCATGAGGAACTTATTAAAGTTGATCTATTTACACTCATACAATGGAAAATGATAATTGTAACTCAAGACTTTTCTCAGTATGAGGATAATTGAATGGAATATATATGCATATGTGTGTGTGTGTGTGTGTGTATGGATACATACATATGTATGTATGTATAGGAGGGTGTATGTGTATATAAATATATGTATGAGTGTGGACACATGTATGTTCATACAGATGTTCATAGACAGAGGGTGCAGGATGAGTTGAATATGAAGGGATGATATCTAAAAAATAAAATTAAGAGGTGAGAGAGGAATTTAATGAGAGAAGGAGAAAGGGAGAAATAGATTAAGGTAAATTATCTCATATAAATGAGGCAAGAGAAAACTGATACAATGGAAGGGAAGAGCAGGAAGGTGAAAGGGAATGGGACAACCTTATTCTCATTAAATTTGGCTTAATGAGGGAATAACATACACACTCAATTGGTTATCTTACCCTACAGGAAGATAGGGTGTAGGGAATAAGAGGGGAAGATGATAGAAGTGCAGGCAGCTTGGGAGAAAGGGTAGTTAGAAGTAAACATTTTTGAAAAGGGATAGGGTCAAAGGAGAAAATAGAATAAGTGGGGGGAGGGATAGGATGGAGGGAAATATAGTTAGTCTTTCAAAATATAATGACTATGGAAATGATTTGTGTAACTACACATGTACAACCTATATTGAATTGCTTATCTTTCCAGTAGGGGTGGGTGAGGAAGGAAGAAGGGAAAAATCTGGAACTCAAAGTTTTCAAAACAAATGTTTAACAAAAATTTTTTACATGCAACTGGGAAATAAGATGTACAGGTACTGGGGTATAGAAACCCATCTTGCCCTACTAGAAAGTTAGATGGGGTAATGGGGAAAGATATAAGAGAACAGATTGGCTGAAGGAGTATCCAGTAGGTTTGCTATTTTGGGGTGGTGGAAGGGGAAAGACCAGGAGAGAAAAATTTGCAACTCAAAATCTTGTGGAAATGAATATTGAAAACTAAAAATAAATTGGTTAATTAAAAAAATAAATTCCACCCCCCCCCCAAAAAAAAGAACTCCCATGGATCTGGAAAATAAAGAATAATCTCAATCTCCCCACCTCCCAAGGAAAGAGGTAAATTGTCTGAGTGGGATTTCTGAGCCATCTTTTTTCCTCTGTTCACCCTTTGGGAGAAGAATTGTGGTTGCTAAATAGTGACAACTGATTTGGGCTGAAGGTGGGGAGGCAGAAAGTGATGAACATTCAAGGACTGGGTAAGGGAGTCATTCTGTGGTCTTGTCAATGACTAGAGTAATACAAGCACTGTACTTCAGAGCTGGAAGGAATCTTAGACTAGAGCATAGCAGTCCTCTTATTCTATAGCTAGGGAAGGGGAATCTCTGGTCTTAAATGAGAACATGGCTTGATCAAGGTCTCTCACAAAATGTTAGTTGAACCAAGCAGACTAGAAGTCAGAACTTCTCATTCACAACTGAGCATTTTTTTTTGTTTTCCCACACTCTAGTAACCTAAGAGAAAGGACATTGTAGGGGAGAGAGAATGGGCCCTGGAGCTAGGGAGACTCGGGCTAAAGTGGTGGTTGTGTGACCCTGGACAAGTCATTTCACCTCTCCTTAAGACTCTAAATTGCACATAGCATGCTGTCCTGAATTGTTCATGAGAGTTTTTATTATCATGGAGTTCCCAAACCAATGAAATCCCAAGGAGTTTTCTATACCAATGGAAACCTAAGGAGTTCATTATATCCATGAAGTCACAGGTTCTGTTTCTAATCTGATGTCATTTACAAAGGATTAAAAAAAAAAAAAACTTTACAAAGAGGGCAAAATAATGCTAATCTCATTCTTTGAGAGTCAAAGCTGTCCAAGTCCCTTTTCTCTAAGCCAACATTTTATTTCAAGGCCAAAGAGAGCTCCCTGAGGGGGCGGAGTCAAGATGGCGGAGTAGAAATAGCTCGTCCAAGCCACTCTGCCCCCAGATTCCCCCCAAACTATGTAAAAGGGGACTCTGAACAACTTCAGGAGCCCCAGCACCCACAGAACGACACAGAAAAGCTAACCTCCCGCTGAGGACAGCCCAGAAGCCCTGCAGGAAGGACCAGCACAGTGGTCTGGGACCTGGCAGCGCAGAGCGCAGGAGCCGAGCCGAGCCCAGGTCCGAGTGAGCCGAGGTTTTAGCCCCAGGGCGGCAGGGCCAGCAGCTGGCTGGAGGAACCCCAGAACACCAGGAGCTGTGGCGACTCCAGAATTATCAACATAGACATGCCTAGGACAAAGTAAGAGGTTAGTGTCCTATGGACTTTGGGTCCGGTATTTAGGGAATGCGTCGGCTCCTTGCTTTAACCTCCCTGGATCTGGATTGTGATCTAGGGTGGAAGTCGTGGGTGGGTTTACAGCTTGCCAGAAACGGAAGTTTCCCCCCACATGTTCGGGACAAAAATTCCTCTATCTGGCCTTAAAGCCAGAGTGTGGCCAAGCCCAAAAGTCAAGTAATTAAGTGGCAACATGCCAAGGCAAAGGAAACAGAAAAATGCAACCTCAGACTCATACTTTGGGGGCAAAGAGGAGGACTGTGAGGTCAGAAGTCCTGCTCCAAAAGCCCCAGGGGAAAACATGAGCGGGTTGCAGTCCATAGAGGACCTTAAGAAGGGCTTTAAAAATCAAATAAGAGAAGTGGAGGAAAAATTGGAAAGAGAAATGAGAAGGATGCAGGAAAAGTATGAAATGATGGTCAACAGCCTGACTGAGGAAAACAACACCTTAAAAAATAGACTAACTCAAATGGCAAAGGAGGCCCAAAAGGGCAATGAGGAGAAGAATGCCTTAAAAAGTCGAATTTGCCAGATGGAAAAAGAATCTCAAAAGTTCACCGAGGAGATTCATTCCTTCAGAATTAGACTGGAGCAAATGGAAGCTAATGACTTTATGAGAAATCAAGATGCTGTTAAGCAGATCCAAACAAACGAAAGATTAGAAGGCAATGTGAAATATCTCATGGGAAAAACCACTGACCTGAAAAATAGATCCAGGAGAGACAATTTAAAAATTATTGGACTACCTGAAAGCCATGATCAAGGAAAGAACCTAGAAATGACCCTTCAAGAAATTCTCAAGGAAAATTGCCCTGATGTTTTAGATCCAGAGGGCAAAATAGAGGTTGAAAGAATCCACCGATCACCTCCTGAAAAAGATCCCAAAAGAAAACTCCCAGGAATATTATAGCCAGGTTCCAGAATCCCCAGATCAAGGAGAAAATACTACAAGCAGCCAGGAAGAAACAATTTCAATATTGTGGAAACACAATCAGAATAGCCCAGGACCTGGCAGCTTCTACACTGAGAGATTGAAGGGCATGGAATATGATATTCCAGAGGGCAAAAGAACTGGGAATGAACCCAAGGGTCACCTACCCAGCAAAACTGAGTATTTGTTTCAGGGGAAAATATGGTCATTCAGTGGAATAGAGGACTTTCAAGCATTCTTGAGGAAAAAACCAGAGTTGAATAGAAAATTTGACATCCAGACACAAGAAGGAAGAGATGCCTGAGAAGGCAATCAGAGAAAAGAAATCAAAAGGAACTTATCAAAGTTGAACTATTTACATTCCTATATTGAAAAGCAATAACTGTGACTGATGATATCTTTCTCACTATGAAAATAATGGAAGAAGGGGGTGTGGTCATATGAATACATATGTGAATGTGTGTGTATATGGTTACAGTTATGTATGGATAGAGGGCATAAGTTGAATTTGTTGGGAAGGGAGAATACTCAAGGGATGAAAGTATGAGGTGAGAGAGGAAAGTGGCAAGAGGAGATGGGGAGAAACTATCCCATGTAGAAGAAGCAAGGGGAAGTGGTTGCAAAGGAGGGGGAGAATAAGGAAGGCTAAAAAGGCAAAACCACATTCACGTTGAATTTGGTTCAGGGAGAAAATGACTTACATACTAAATGGGATATCTCAACCTGTAGCAGGATAGGGGGAAGCGGGATGAGAGGAGGGATGATGTATGGGAGGGCATCCTTGGGGTGAGGGGAGGTTGGAAGTACCCACTATAGAAGAGGGACAGGATCATGTAGGGCATGGACCAGGTGGGGGCTGGTATGAGTGAGAGGGAATTATAAGCAGCCTTGTACAATTTATCTACTATGATAATGTTTTGCATAGCTAGACATGTACAATATATACCGAATTACTTATCTCCCAAGAGGGAATGGGTGACAAGGGAGGAAGGAAATGGATATGAAATTCGAGGTCGTAACATTAAATGTTTCAAATATATATAAATACTATTATTAACACTCTTTTGCTTGTAATAGGGAGATAAGATGTGCAGGCATTGGGACACAAAGACTCACCTTCCTCTAATTGAAAAATCGATGGGGGTATGGGAGAAGGTATGGGAGAGAGTAGATTGAAGGAAGCGATATCTTGTGGGACAACTATTCTGGGAGGTTGGGTAGGGGAATAATGGGGGGAAATGATTGTAACTCAAAATCTGGCGGAAATGAATGATGTAAAACAGAAGTTAATAAAGCATTTGTTTAAAAAAAAAAGAGAACTCCCTGATCTAGGAGGTGTTAGACTGAGAAGTCCATTGCCCGACTGTTCTCTCTCCATGTCCCAATTTGCTTCGTTACTCTCTATTCCCCTGGAAGTTACTGATTCCTGTGCATGTCTGTCTATACAACTTTGAGAATAGAGTCAAGATTCATAAAGCTCAGACAAGGAGTTTGAAATTCCTCCTTCCCGCAAAAAGATGGTCTCCCTGGGCCAGGGTTGAAGCACATGAGTTCAAGCCAATGACAATGTTAATAGTAGAGTTGATGGAAGAGTATGGGAGAAAGGAAAGGACACAAAATAATTTTTTGGAAAATCAATATATATGAACATTTCCTTATACAAAAAAGAATAAAAAATGAAGCTTGCATATCTATACAATTATGATTCTCTCATTTCTAGGCATCTAGGTGGTATAAGGAATATGGTGCATGATCTAGAGTCAGAAGACCTGAGTTTGAATTCAGCCTCAGGTGCTTCCTTCCATTGTGGCCTGGGGAAAATCCTTAAGCCCTATTTGCCTCAGTTTCCTTGTCTATAAAATGGTGATGATAGTAGCACTTATTGTACAAGTTTACTGTGAAGATGAAACGAAACAACAACTCAGATGAGCACAGCTCGTATTCAGAGAATAAACGCTTTACAGATTTTCAAACACCTTACAAACATTTCCTCATTTTACTGTCATAACAACCCTGGGAGATAGGCACTATTGCTCCCATTTATAGCTGAAGAAACTGTGACAGATAGTAGTAAATTCATTTGCCTAGGGTCACACCGCTAGAAAGTATCTGAGGCAGGACATGATTTTAGATCGTCCTAATGCCACGCCCAGTTCTCTCCCTGTGTCTCCTCTCTGCTTAACATGTGTAAAGAGCTTTGCAAACATTAAAGTGTCATATAAATGCTAGCTATTAAGTATAACTTGTTTAAGTACAAATTCAACATGGTAGGTCCACACAGCCTACTTGTCTGTGGACTTCTCTGAACTTTCTTCTTCTCTCTTCTGTGAACTTTTAAATTATTTTGTTGACAATGATTTCTTTTTTTTGGAGGGGATATCATTATCATTCCCTTTCATTTCCCCCAAAATTATTCTCTTCAAAAAAAATCCACCATTGAAACAAATTGGCACAAGTACATTGAAACAAATCCACACATCGGATGTTTCTGAAAACTCATGTCTCATTCTGTGCTTCTAGTCCATTGCCTTTCTGCCAACATATGGGAAGCATTCTTCAGCATCTGACTTGTGGAGCTGGGATTGATCATCTCATGGTCATTGTTCTTAAATTTTTCATGTTTTTTTTTTCTCACAATGTTCTAGTCTTTGCATAAATTGTGTTCCCAGGTCTGCTTACTCCACACTACATTAATTCATACCAATCCTCCAATGTTTCTCTGAATCCATCTTTTGTCATTTCTTAAAGTACAATAATAATAATATTACATTGCATTCATATACCATCATTTGCTTAACCATTCCCTAATTGATAGGCACCTACTCTATTTAAAATTTTAGCTGCAAAAAAAGAGCTACTTTAAATATTTTTGTTGATGTGGGTATTTTTTCCTCTTTCTCTGATCTGTTTGCTATATGGCTAGTTGAAGTATTGCTGGCTTAAAGGATATACCCAATTTAGTGACTTTGGGGGGCATAATTCCAAACTACTTTCTAAAATGTTTGGACCAACTCACAGTGCACCAGTGTGTCTACTTTCCTGCAGCCTTTCCAACAATTGTCATTTTTTCCCTCTCCCCTCCCCCATTTTCCCCATAGGATGGGCAATCTCAGACTTATTTAAATATGTATTTGTCCTATTACTGATTTGAATGATTCTCCACCTCTCCCTCGCCCCCATTTGATAGCTTGCCTTTCTTCTTTTGAAAAATTTGTATTCATACTTTTTGACCAGTTATCTATTGGGGAATAGTTCTTTGAATAAATCCCCCATTATAACATGCCCATGTTAACATGGCACCATCATCACGTGGGTAAGGTAGAAGGTCTTCTAGGCCAATCTCCCCATCACATGGATGAGAACTGAAGTTCACTGAAGTCATTTGGCTTCCCTAAAATCACACAGGCAGGAAGAGGCAGAGCTGTGATTGGAGCCCTCATTCTCTCTCTTCAATTCCATGCTACTTTCCACAGCAAGTATAATGTTGGAAGCTCTACAACATGCTTTACACACATTATCTCATTTGATGAAAGATGGCTCAGACACAGGCTTTGCCCTTGAGGAGTTTAGAGTCTATTATAGAAATTGCTAAATTATTAAATGGAATGCCTTCAATTCATAGGAGTGGCCCTATGCTCTATGAAAGCTTAATAAATGCCACTGACTTGGTTGACTTGGGGTCCAAGGGACTGAAACCTTTTGCCCAAGATCACATATAGAGGTAGAACTGGATGGGACATCAAGAGGCCATCTAGTCTGACATTCTCATTTCATGGATGAAGAAACTGAGAGCCGGGGAAATTGAGTGACTCATCCAAGGTGGTCTAGACCTGAGACTTGTCTAAATCAGAGGCTGAAAGCTTCGAGGGGCCTCCGAAGCCATCTCTAACCTCTTCACTTAAACCCAGGGCCAAGGAAGTGGAGGGATTTGCCCAAGGTGACAGTTATATCGAGTGTCTGAGGTGAGCTTTGAGACTCCGTTCCCTGGCACCAGTCACGGATCCCACTGTCCCCAGGGTGAGGACACACTGGCTGGCCAACCTTGATGCCTTTGTCCTGCTTTATGACCATGCACCTCAAACCATGATCTTAGTGATAAGATGGGCAACTTGAAACTGTAGCTAGACCTCACTCTTGAGAAAATGAAGCCCCTATTAATGAAGAGGACAATTGGGCACTGAATAGCTGGGGTGCACTTTGGAGAAGCTGTGGTAGAAGCTTTCCATACCATATGGCAGCCATGGCCAGGGGCAGCTAGGTGGTACAGTGAAGAGAGCACCAGGTCTGGAGTCAGGAAAATTCAGCTCCCTGGATTCAAATCTGGCCACAGACACTTGCTAACTGTGTGACCTTGGGTAAGTCACTTTGCCCTGTTTACCTTAATTTCCTCATCAGCAAAATGAACTGGAGGAGGAAATGGCAAATCACTCTAGTATCTCTGTGAAGAAAACCCCAAATGGGGGGGGGGGGTCACAAAGCATCAGACATGACTGAAAATGACTGAACAACAAGAAGAATTAATCATTCCTTTGTCCACCAAAAGTGAGTGCCAGTGTCTGCCTTTGTCTGCCCTGAATACCAGTATCACTGCTTTGTACCAAACTCCACCACTACGATTCTGAACTATGAGGGCAACATCTGTTTTATCATTTTTGTTTACTGATGAATTTTGAGATGACAGGGTGGCTGGGCCAGGACCAAGGACATCTTAATAAGAATGTTTGTCATGCACAGTGGGCCTGGATCAGAGCCTTTAGACCAAAGTCATCAAGAGCTGCTCAAAATATGGGGTATTATGGGGATTGCTTTGTTTGGTTTTGTTTTTATCCTCTGACAGTTTCCTGCTTTATTAAAAACTGATTAATACAATAATTCACTGCTGCTCACAGAGAAAGTCACCTAGCCTATGTGGAAATTAAATCACCATTTCCTATTCAAAACATTTCCATACAAATGAAAATCCCCCCAAAATGGATTCTCCTGGGAGAATTCTATCTTGTAAGAGTCAAAGAAGCATTAATTGCTCTCTTACTATTTATGACCATATTTTCATTAATGAGACCCCACTGTCCAGGAAAATAACAATAGGCACTGGGAACAGCGTGTTCAGCCCAAGGCAAAGCCAAGATGGCAATAGACCAAAGCTCTCTCCTAGAAGGCTTTCTCCACTAAGGCCATGACTTGGATCGGGAGAATGCACTTGTGAGAAGAATGGGTACAGGAAAATGAGCAAAAACGGTAGACATGTTTGTTGTTTGGGGTGTCAGTCCTCCTCCTTGCTAAGTCAGACACAAGTGTTGGCGCCTTCTCTTCATCAGAGCCAAGCGCAGGGCTCCAGACTTTTTCTAACCTAATCATTTCCCTAACCACTGAGAGGAATGAGGCATCACATTCTCTACCTTAAGCGAGGAGTTTGATTTTATTAATTAGTGCAGCAGATATAAGGTCTGAACCAAGAAGGAATGTCAGTCTCTGACTTTGTCTGCCCAGCATGCCAGCATCTCTGCTTTGCACCAAACTTCATGCACAAAGATTCTGAAACTTTGTTCTTCATCAGATCATAAATTCGCAGGTAGAAGGAATCTTAGAGGGAATTGAGTTCAACTGTGTCATTTTACAGACCAGAAAACTGAGACCCAGAGATTTAAAAATATATACACAGGTCACTCAGGAAGCAAGTGGAAGATAGGCTATTTTAGTGCACTTTACTGTGTGGAAAGCATTGTGCTTTCTCTCTCTCTCTCCTGTCTCTCTCCCCTGTTCTATCATTTTATTGCTCTGTCAATCTACACATCTATGGATATACAAACGTATATACACACAAAAATGTGGATTATGTATACGTGTATATGCATATATAATAAATAGATGTTTTATTTTTACATTGTTATTTCCCAATACCACTCCAACACAAATATGGCCCTCTACTGTAATGAAAGAGTATAAAAAATCAAAAGAAACCAACATCTTAACCATGCCTCACAGCATATACCTCATTCTATATCTATAGTTTTCCACTTCTCTCTAATGAGAAGAGACATGTGTGTTTCATAATCAGATCTCTAAAGTCAAGGTTGCTCATTGCATTTATCTGAGATCCAATGTCTTTAATGGTGTTTCTCTTTATATTATTGTGGTCACTGTTCACTGAAGCAGTATTAGGGTTTTTTGTCTGTTTTCCCCCCAGTTTTTTTTTCCAGAAAAGACTTCTTTCCTTTGGGAGGCAGCCCAGTCCAGTTCTAGACAATTCTCCTTGTCAGGAAATCAATCTCATACTCTCTTTCTATGACTTCCACCCATTTCTCCTTGTCTTCCAGGGTAAATCTCATCTCTCTTCCTTGTGACAGCCCTTTGAATGCTAGAAGACAATTATCATTTGTCCCTTCACCCCTAAGACTTCTCTTCTAGATTTACTATTTTATTCAATCCATCTTTCCATGGCTTGGGCTCCAATCCCTTCTCCATACTAATTACCCTCCAGTGCAAATTTCCATTGACCTTCCCATAATGTAGCACCCAGGATTGGTCACAATCCTGTAAACTGACCTGGCCAGGGGGGAAGTTAGGAGGGTCACTCTCACCTCCTATACTCTTCAGCCTACCACCAGCAAAGCCTGTCTTTAAATAAGCAGAATTAACCACTGTGAGATTCATTGAATGATCTCCTTGTTTCTCTTTGGATCACCAAATCCTCTGTAGAGTGCAATGCTAATTAGGGCACCAGAAAGGCAATTGGAGACCTTAGGTGAAGGAGAGTGTAGGATGGAATAAACTAGAGAAGAGATGGAGAAATTGGCAGAGTAGGAAAGGGAAAGAGGGACACATGACATCTGGAGGACCAGCCCTGCAGTTAACCCAGGGTCATCATTATGAACATTGGTTCTGATTGTGCTTCATACTTGTGGAAAGGCCACATATGGGACATTTCCTACTGCTGGTACAGTGAATCAACATGGAATGTAATTGAAGGTATGATCTTGTTTACTTGATGCCAAAAAATCAGAGGAAAAAAGCAATTGCTTGGATAGTTTTACTCAGGTAGACAAGCCATCCAGATAGCAGCTTTATTAAAAATTAATTAAATATTTAATTTTTTAAATTGATGGAATTAAAGCATTTCTATAACATAGTATAATAAAAAGATGATTGTACATGAAACTGCAAAGTTATTGTGTACACATTGCTATTCCTTTTAAATATATAATAAAGTGACCATGTAAATTTCTTTCCCCTCCCCATCTTTTTTTTTCTTCCTTCTATTAGTAATTAGAAGGCAGGTTGGGGTGGGGGGAGGGGAAATCAGGGAAGTTTTCCTTGGCCAGGTCGGGGAAACTGTGACCTTCTAGGTCCTTGGGTGCAACCTTTTGGCTGAGTCCAAATTTTACAGAACAAAAGAAATTTGTTCCATGAAGTTTGGATTTAGTTGAAGGGCCACACTTGAGGACCTGGAGGAACACATGTAACCTCAAGGCTGCATGTTCCTCTCCCCTGTACCTGGAAGATCAAGATCAGCTTGAGGTGACTTTTGAAGGAAGAAAAAGATGCTTAGGGGTGAAGGGAAGGAGGAAGAGTATTCCAGTGATGGTCCATTAAGATTGGAGAAGGAATGGCATGTACAAGAAACAAGAAGCAGGTCAGTTTAGCTAGGAACTTGAGTGATTAAAAGGGAGAACTATACAAGAACTCTGGGGTGGTAGGCTGGATTCAAGTGGGAAAGATTTTTAAAGACAGAGCAGTTTGTTGCTTCAATGACAAGCTTTTTTTTTTATTCTAGAAGTAAGAGGGATCAATCAGAGCTTCTTAATGTGTTCAGACCTGCAAATTGGTCATCTTTGATTGTGTATATGTGCTTTGCAGAGAAATCAGCCAACCAGTGGAAGACCAGGAACCTCAGATGGTATCTAGGAAAGTTTAGCTTCCAGCATGGATGCCCTTTGAAATATTCTTGTAAAGGGAGGGCAGCGCCAAGATGGTGGAGTAAAAGCAGGGACTTGCTTGAGTCCCTAAACCCCTCCAAATATGAGAGGTGAGAGGGAATGAGTGAACCTTTCTCTAATTGGATTTGTCTTAAGGAAGGAATAACATACACACTCAATTGGGTATGGAAATCTATCTTACCCTACAGGAAAGTAGGGGAGAAGAGACAGAACATGATAGAAGGGAGGGCGAATGGGAGCAGGGGGTAATCAGAAGCAAACACTTTTGAGGAGGGACAGGATCAAAGAAGAGAATAGAATAAATGGGGGTGGGGTGGGATAGGAGGAAGGGAAATATAGTTAGTTTCACAACATGGCTGTTATGGAAGTGTTTTGCATGACTACACATGTATAACGTACATCAAATTTCTTGCCTTCTCAATGAGGGTGAGTGGGGAGGGAGAAAGGGAGAGACTGTGTAACTCAAAGTTTTAAAAATAATTGCTAAAAATTGTTTTTACATGCAACTGGGAAACAAGATACAAAGACAGTGGAGTACAGAAATCCATCTTGCCCTACTGGAAACTAGAAGGGAAGGGGATAAGATAAAGGAGGGTGATAGAAGGAGGGCAGATTGGGGGAAGGGGATAATCAGAAGGCACACTGTCTTGGGGTGTGGGGAGGGGAGGGATGGGGAGAAAATTTGAAAGTCAAAATCTTGTGGAAGTGAATGTTGAAAACTAAAACTCAATCAGTTAATAATAAAGAGAATATCCTTGTAAACTCTTTAAATCCCTTCCAACCTTTGTGTTCCCAATAATGAGAACAGTCCTTTGGACATATTAGACACTTGCTAAATGTTATTGAACTGAATCCATGGGGAGTCTGAGAGTGCACATGGAGCCCACTCTGGAGGAGGGGTTATTTCTGCCTCCTCCAAAGTGAACTTTTCATAAAAATCTGTGCAAATAAGGATGTTTTATGAATTGTCATTGATTGGAAATTAGACTTTCCACGCACACCCTTTAGTCCTAGCTGCCCTTTAATGAATTCATTACATTAAGAGTTAATTCACAACAAGTAGTTGGGGAGCTAAGCTCCATTCACTATTCGGCTCCTGTCACCCCAGCACGAGCCCGGCATTAACTACTGAAATGTATTCCACATTTAGAGATGAAGAAAAAATACTCCCAAGACTCAGCCCTTCAAGGGAGCCTTGGACACAGCAAACAACTGTGCTTTGGTGTGATGGGCCCACCAGGAGCTTCATTAATCTCAAATGCCTCCAAGAAATGATCTGTTTTGCTGGAGCCTTGCTGTGACCAATCAGTCCCTCAGTGGTTGGTGTCAATTATGAGCAAGTGGGATGCAAAGAGGATATTTTCAGCCCTGTTTGACACTGAGTGTTTCTCTGTTCTTCTCTCTCCCTCCCACCTGCCCTCTTCCCTCATGGCTACCTCCTCTTCTCAGCTGGAACTTTGCCCACAGAAGAAACATAGAGACACCGAGACTCAATAACTCCCTCCATGGATTTTCATATGCTCAAGACAGAGCATCCTTTAAGATCACCTCTCCCATTCAAGGCACACTGTAGAGACAAAAAGAGAGGCCCCATCCTGGGGAACAGTCATTATTCACAGAGAGCTAGGACAGAAGCTAGAAGGAGACCTCTCAGCCCAGTACAAATTCCGAGATCAGGCAGAGTCTACCCTACTTTTCCTTGGCCTTGGGCAAGTTCAACCAACCATTATTAATGTTCCAAGTGCTGTGTTAGGCGCTGGAGATATAAGTGCATCAGTTCATACACACTCCTCTCTTCTCCCTCTAGTTGGAATTTTGTATCAGGGATGAGTCTCCAGAAATTGGTATTATCAAAACAGAAAATACATTTATACCATGAACCCTGAGGCAGACTAGCATGTGGTGGATAGGACTGTTCCTTAGGAGCTGGCATGTGGGAGACTGTGAAGTATTCTCTTTCCTCAAGAGGGTCTGATTCTATGCTTTCTTCTTTAGGTGATTGCCATTCCCTGGTCTTTTAGCAAGTTCCATAGTGTAAATAAACCCCAGGTATCTTGGAAATGAAGAAAAAAGAAAATGTCTTGTTCTTTGAACTTTCATCCCCAGAGCCTCGTAGACTACTTTGCCATAGTAGGTGCTTAACTAATCCTTGTTGATTGATTGATGGGCTTCCATAGAGGCCAATCCTCTTAGTATTTCTTCCACCAAACCAGGTGCTTAAGTCTAATGCAAAAAGATATGGTAGAAGGCAAATATTACAAAGCCCTCATTTGACAGTGAAGGAAACTGAGGCCCAGGGAGATGTGATGATACTCCAAGGTCCCACAGATAGTAAATGACTTAGCCAGAATTTCAATGTGGGTTCAGTGACAACAAATTCAGCCTGTCACATTTAGCATTCTTTCTACCACACAATCCTTTACCTTTGACAATTCTTCTTTTTTCTGCAGGGCAATTGGGGTTAAGTGACTTGCCCAAAGTCACATGGCTATTAAGTGTGTCAAGTGTCTAAGGCCGGATTTGAGGTCCTCCTGACACCACCTAGCCACCCCATACCTTTTACAGTTCTACATAAGCCTCTCCATTGGCTGGCTTTCTGAAGTATTGTAGAACTTCATCTCCTTAGCTCTTTGGGTCCCATATGACTTCTCACAACACAGCCAGAGGAAAATCTCATTATTTCAAGTATGCTTGACTTGAGGGGTCTGCTGGTCAGTCATTCAGACATCCATAGCTCTGTCTGGAGCACAAGCTAGGGTGTTGCAGCTCTGTGATAAAACAAATATCCATTTCTCCTCTACTGTTCTTATAGATGAAGGTGGGGGAGGGCAGCTACTTGGAGTAGGAGAGAGTTTATGCTGGGGATAAATAAAAAAAGCTGGACTATATAGAGTCAGGCTGACAGTCTTGACCCAACCTGAATTCACTATGGGAAGAAAGTGGGGAGTCTAAAATAGTGCTATAAGAAATATTTCCATCGTGGTATATTGTACCACCTCTCAATTTATGACGTGCCCTTTGGGATCAGTGCCCCACTCCCATGCTCATCTTATGATATATTCTCCCACCCCAACCATTACTTACCCCCATCTTCTCTTCAAAGCTCTTTCCCCTTCATTCTCCCCTGCCTATCTGTCATCTGGCATTTTGCCACTTCCCTGTCTGACAGCCAATTTTCCTACCTGTCATGATCAATTCTGCTCATTAGCTCTCCCACCTGCTTCAGCTCAAGTCCCCTGACACCACACATAGCAGCCCTGAAGCATCCTTTCCCCAAGCAACGTAACTGAAATTGCTCCTTCCACCTGAGGAACTCCAAACCCTTTCCAAAGGTCAGCTGAAACAAGGTTGTTTTATGTCAGTGAGTCATAGGTTGGGTCTACACAACACTAACTCAACCATATGGGAAACAAAGCCACCTGTTTTCTGGTCCCACCATGTGGAAGAGTTCCTTGGATACATTTCTTTTCCTTTCGTGAATTTGTTCATTTGTTTGTTGACTGACCCAAGCAATCCAATAGTGGCTTGGCATCTTGTAGACAACCAAAGAGAGGTAAAATAGCCTATAGTAGATAATGTTAGAATGTTAAACAGGTGCAGAACTCAGAAGAGGGCATACACAGATGACTGCGCCACTGAGAGGTCGAGCCCTGCCCAGTGTCACACAAATAGAATGAAGGGTGGACTGGAATCCAAGTCATCCTGACTCCATGACCAGCTGTCCATCCACTCTTATGTTTCTCAGTTGGTCATTTAATGCAGTCAAAATCCGAAAAAGCATCCCCTTTGTTCCATGCTGCCTCATCTTCTCTAAGCTAAATTCACACAGCTCTTCCAACTGATCCCCACAAAACATGTACTTGATACCTTTCCCAAGCCTAGTTTTCCCCTATGGACACTCCAGTGCATTCATTCTTCTTAAGATGTGGGGGCCTAGAAATGACCCCCCCAAAATTTTATGAGCTATGCCATAGCACCTTTGTAATTAGAGAGGATAGCAATTAGAATGGTAAGTAATAGTAATGGTTATTATATGTTCAATACTCTGCAATATAATCAGTGCTTACCATATGCTGAGTTGATTGGGGAAAATGAACTGTATTGGAATAGCATGCTGTATCTAAGCAGCCCTGCACTTTCTAGTGAGGTTAGAGAGACATGCCTTTGAGAGGTGCCAGGGTTTGGTGGATATAGTACTAGTTTGGAAGACCTACATGTCACTTAACCTCTTTGGGGCTCAGTTTGCATGTCTCTGAAGTGAGGGAGGTTGGATTTAATGACATCCAATGTCCATTCTGGCTCAAAATATATGATCCTAACGTTATTTTTCTTTTTACTCAGCTTCTTGAGAAGCAGAAAGAAAATGTTTACAAGGGGGTCAATGATACATTGACAGATGAAGTATTTGGCCCATAAGCTAGCGTCATATCTATCTGGTGCCCCATAGCTCTCTCCTTCCCTATTAAATTCACTGGATTGCTACATCCTTTCAGAATGATAGAGACATCAATTAATTTAGGCACAGAAGTCAGGACACTGGCTCATGTTGTGTATAAGGGAAGTCCCATCTGAAAACAAGTGGTCCTGGAAGCCATAAAGAGCCCAGCCACTGTCAGCTCTAAGCATGAGGTTAGGCTTCTCTCAGAAGCCCAGCATCATTTGTCATGATTTACCTTTGCTAAAAGAATCCTGTGTTCCCAGGCACCCACTGTATTTACTGACAGCAGATGGGCCTAATGATCCCACTTGAGGCACAGCAAACAAGAAAAACAAAGAATGAAATTGCTAAGTCAACACACTTAAGAAAAGCAAGAGAGTCAAACCGTTCATTTGATGTCTGACAAACATTAGGTGACATCCTTCCCATTGATATCTTTGGCTCAGGTGGAAAGGTGCCCATTCCAGGTCAGCCGTGTGAGCTTCAGGACTTTCCTCTTAGTTTTCCCCTGTGCTGACAGCCTATGGGCTACCACTACATACCTCTGACATTTACCAAGGCCACAGTTGAAAATAGCTCTGGAACTCTGGTGATTTACCTTGCTGTTCCTCTAAACAAATATCCCAAATGGTGTCTGTAACAATAAGTTTAAAAGCACAATGGGGTAGTAGAAAGAGCGTCATACTGGGGCCTGGAGACTGCGCTTCAGATCCAGATCCCAGCATTTTAACCTTTTGACCTTGGACAAAACACTTATCCTACCTTGGACTCAAGTTTCACTTCCACAAAGTAAGGATATCAATGGTCTCCCTTCCTGATTGACTGGAGAGCTGTGGGAATGGACCCAGATAAACTCTAAGTGTATGTGTATATAAGGGATTCTGATGAAGAGAAAAATTCCATCATTTTAAGGGACATTGAAGTTCTCAAAGGAGGAACTGAAATGGCTGATGATTCCCCACCAGATCTAATGGGACTTTTCCATCCAATTGGCATTGTCCTCCTCTCTTATACACTATACTGTTTTCAGAACTTTGCCCCCTAAATCATTTGCCCAATCACAATAAATAGTAAACATGTTCATGGGGAGTGGGATAGGAACACAAGTATTGGAGGGGATAGCACTTCCACTGGGGTTCTCTCTAGAAGCTCTATTTTGAGGAAGTATTAAGGTCATCCTTCTTTCATTATTTTTCAGAGAGAAGAAACAAAATCTACCATAACTGTTTACAGATAATCCAGAAAAAAATCAGTTTTAAGAATTCCTTTGGTCTAGTCATTCAATAGCTGTTGCTGTTCAGTCAAGCCTAACCCTTTGTAGCCCCTTGGACAATGCTCATGGGATTTTCTCAGCAAAGATACTAGTGGTCTGTCATTTCATTCTTCAGTGGACTAAGGCAAATAGAGGTTAAGTGACTTGCCCAGGGTCACACAGCTAGTAAGTATCTGAGGCTGGGTTTGAACTGAGGTCTTCCTGACGTGAATTCATATCTGGCCTGATATTTATTAGCTATGTGATCCTGGGCAAATCACTTAACTGTTTGCCTCAGTTTCCTCATCAGTAAAATGAACTGGAGAAGGAAATGACAAATTGCTCTAGTATCTTTGAGAAGAAAAGCTTAGAAGGTGTCATGAAGAATTGGACATGATTGAAAAATGACTGAAACAACAAATTTTCTGATTCCAGGCCAGTGCTCTATCCACTGAGCCTTCTAGCTGCTTGGCACATTTAATAAGTAATGGTATTATTATTATTTATGTAGTGCAGGTAACTATAGGATCTCTCCTACTAAAGTTAATTTGGAGTAAATCATAAGGCAGGAGCACACACACATACACAAACTTTCATGTACCAATAGGAAACTGAGTGCAGCAAATACAAAGAATTTTTCATAAAAACTAGACCATTATTTTACCTCTTACCTGGATTATGTCTCTTTGATAGGTGGTAGTATTCTGTTTCATCAGAAATAACTCCAATATTAGTCTGGGCAATTAATTTCAACAAGCATTTATTAAACACTTATAATGTGTAGGTGTACAAAGACCAAATTAAACAATTATTATCATATGGGTTATACCAGAGGTATCAAAATCCTTGGGGCTATATATGACCTGCTCCATTGCAGTACAAACCAGACTAAAATGTAATTAGGAAATGTTTAAAAAAATTTAAAAACCAATAGAACATAGATAATGTTAATCTGTGATTTTTCCACATCAATATGCCACATGCAGGGATCCATTTCTCCTTGACACCATTGGAATAGATCATAACTTCCAAATTCTGTCAGTCTGTGATACAGTCCCTGTCCTTGAGGAGCTTTAATGTATTAGGCTATGGAGAACAGCATGTACACATACAAACAAATACAAAATACATACAAAGTAATTTCCAACAGAAGGCATGGGGTAATATGAAAGAAAGTTTGTTAACAATAGCACACAAATGTGAGAGAGCAGAATAGATTGTAGGGAAAACAAGGGTAGAATGAGGAAGGGATAGATCTCTTTATGGGTGGGTATGAGAGACCAGGGACTGGTAAATAGGGAAGGGGGTTTCAGTTTAGGCAGCCTATCACCCAGAAACACAGGGATTCCAGAGAATCTAAGGCACTGTAGATGATATGTCACATCCTTAACAGTGACAAAGATAATAATAATTTAATTATTAATCCCTGAGAAAGAGATTGAAAGAGGGGGTAAGAAGGAACTTCTATAAATGGCAGTTGTGCAGATATCAAATGTGATAATATACTGCACACAAAGTGCCCTGTGAACCTTAGGAGCTCTCCAAATGCTAGCTATTCTGTCCATTCCTTGGTTCTGCTTTATGGTCCAGGTAGCATCAAGGAAGCATCCAGTGGAGTCCTGGGGCCAGGTTGGGCATAGAGAAATAGGTATATTTTTGTGTTCTTCACCCTTTTCCAGGTCACTCTGTCTTAGGACTCACTCCACTGTTAGGAGATTACCTCAAAAAGGTTTTTGTCCTTGAATATCACCTTCCACCTCTTCTTTCTCTTCATTCTTCTGACATGAACTCACACAGTTCAACCCTTATCTCTCTGACTAGCCATTACATTTCTGCCTGAGTTTTTTCTTATCTAAGAAGTTACCTCCATTCTTGTATCAGCTTCTCTCCATTAGTGTTCCTCTCAGAACCCCTATTTTGAGAAAATATCAAGATCAGTCATCCTTTGCCAGGCTCCCCTCTGAACTCTCTGAATTTTGCCTCTATATTCCTCCATTTGCACCCCCATCCCCTTTTATTTGTTTTCTTCTCCCATTAGAATAGAAGCATCTTGAAAACATTTGTTTTCCTTGATTATATTTGTCTTTGTAGCAATTAGCACAGTGATCGGCACATAGTGAATGCTTAATAAATGCTTGCTGGCTTGTGATTACTAATTACTACTATACTTCTTGGAATTCTGTTTTGGGAGCTTTCCGTGGATATCCTTCCATGCTCTTGACCTGATAGTCCTTAGTCCTTAGTCCTAACCCATGGCAGGTCTTCAGTAGGCTTATCTAAACTTAGTTTCAGGAAAATTAGTAGTCTTGTTTCAATGTAGGAGAGTCTTTCTTACCTACAGATAAGGAGAAGTGGCAGTTGTATTAAACGCCTTTCAGGAGCTTCCATTTTCTCAGAGGAAACATCCTGTACATGTCTAGATAGATATTGGGCCTTGGTTCCGGCTCCTGTTTCCAATTCTGAACTGACTTCTTCCTTTTTGAGTATCAGTGAAATCTAGAAGATCCCAGTTAAAATCCCACTAGATTCGTTACTAAATGTACAACCCTGAGCAAGGTCCTTAACTTCTCTTGGTCTTGGTTCACTCATCTGTAACACAGGAAGGTTAGACCTGGTGGTTTCTAAAATGTCCTCTAGCTTTTAATATATGATTCTCTGCCCTTCCCATCACTTCTTCCAATGCCTCAGTTCAACCCCATCTCATTGGATCTTTTCCCTGAATCTGCATGACTATCTTTGAGTTGATGATCTGTGTGGAGATCTTTTTCCCAAGCTGCCACCCCCAACCCATTGCCCAGGCTCTTCACAGAGGTCATTAGGCAGTCACTATCCAGTCACTACTGTAGCCTTACCTGCCTCTTTCCATCTCATCTACAGAACAGCATTGGAGACTTGGTCAAATTCCTTGCTGAAATCCAGTTATACTCTGCTTATATGACACTTTCCTGATCTGCTAGTCTAGTGACCCAGACAAAAAGAAGGAAAGGAGGTTCTCCCTATAGACTAGCCCATAGTTCTTCACAGTTAAGAATGCCCTTGCAAGTCATGGGAGAGTAGGGACTATTTCACTTTGTCTTTATTTCTCCAGCACCTACTACAGAAACTGGAAAATAGCAGGCATTTAATGAATGTTTGTTGCTTGAGCCATTGTAGTCCTACAGTGGGGAAACTGAGGCCCAGAAAGTCTAAGTAATTTACCCAGAGTCACACAATAAAGGGAAATGTTGGGATTCAAACAAATCTTTTGAAACCAAGTTCAAGGTTCTTTGTGTTACACCATCCTCACTATAAGCATGGCCAATTATCTCTACTGTGTTCCAGGCAAGTCTAAGTGAATATTGATGAAAATTGGAGACCTTGATTGTCTTACAGGGACTAGCCTTTTGTTGGGTCTCCACAACAGGCCTTTCCTCCTTTCTTCCCAGTGAAATCACCCTCAGTGACATGGTATTGGCTCCTGCCTCTTTTTTGCAGAGTTTAGAAATTATAGATTAGCCAAAAGCCTCATGATTGGGGACTATTGAATTCTTGCTGGGTTCTCAGCAAAAGCCCAACTCTCTAGTCAATGTTTAGCAACAAAAATATTTCCCTGGAGTGTCAAAAAGCCTCAAATATTTATCAACTTTGTACTAGGAGGCGAGACCCCCAAGGGCTGAGGTTTGTGTGTGTATGTGTGTAGTAGCCTATTAGCCTTCAGGCTCCCATGGAGTACAAGGGAATGGTTTGTTGAGCATAAGCCTTTAAATACTCACCTGCTGCTAAATATGGGTTTGTTAGTTTGTTTACTGGGGGGAAAGCTACATTCTCAAGATGGAATTAAGTGCTGTTATTCAGAAGTCAGAGAGAGGCAAACATTTCTGCCTTTCTGTTTGATGGCTCCTCCCCCACCTTTCACAATTGTTGGAAACCTGTTTATGTAAGAGTCGTCTGTCCCCAGAACTGGGCTACACACATAAATTCCAGACTCAGGGAGTTGTTCCAAAGCCCTCTCTTTTAATCTTGTTATACAATAAGATATTTTCATAAAGAAATAACTGGTGGCTTCTACTGATCTGGGCAAATTTAGAATGCCTTTCCCCCTGAAATTGCATCTCCCTTGGTCCACACCCAAATCTTTGGAGGTAGACACTGCCCTTGTCCTCATCATCCATTTTCCACTCTACAAAAGAGCTCAGAAGCAAGACTGAAGATTTGGGGGCTATTCTGGCATACAGTGGGCGGGACCTGAGTGGCCATCAGAAGCCAGGGGAAGAATGGATCTCTGAGGTTTGGATGTGCTGAAATAGGCTTTATAGAATCAAGCAGCAAACATTTATTAAGCATCTGCTGTGTGCCTGCAACTGGAGATACATGGATAGAAATGAAACATTCTTTATCCTCAAGGATATTACAGGCATGCATACATGCATGAATGAATGAATAAATGAACATTGATTAAGCATTTACCCTTTGTTAAGCAGTGTGATGAATACTGGGCATATAACTAGAAAAATAAGATAGCCTTCACTCTCAAGGAGAGCACATTCTCTTAATACACATAGAAGTTTTCAGGAGCGAGTCATATGTAAAGGTCCCATGATCCTTAGGGGATAGTGGTAAGGTATATATAGTAATGCCTCTTCTTGAGCACCATTTTCACTGATGAGATCTCTTAGCTTTGGATGTCAGTCCATTTGATAATCCCAAGGTCCTTGGAGATTAGAACTCTCTTGTCTTGGCTATAGCAAGCACAGAAGCAGTTGCCAGGCTATCTTTCCGTGGAGGCTGCTTCCCAAAATGATGGGTATGGTGTCTAGGCTCGAGCTAGGACCAGTGCTCTTGGGGTGTTGCCACTCCTGGGGATCTTGGGCTTACTTTCCTTTTGGTCAGTTATTGTCAGTGATGGTGAAGAGGGTTGGCAACCTCTCCATAATGATTCCTCTTATCAGTAATGGCATTGGGACCTGGGGCAGTGATCTGAGGGTAACTGCTATCCCCAGGGCACTTGGGTTCATAGTGGTAGTAGTGTCCTGACTTATTTGTTTCTTCCTGAGGTTTCTGTTTTCTGCTGTAGCTTCAGCTAGGCTGACTTACCTGTCCCTTAAGTGTCCATTGGTAGGGATGACAGGTGGGTGGCCAGAATGTTCCCCTGTTACTATCTTGAGATATCAGGAGTAAGTAAGGAAATCCTTCAGTTCTTTGGGTGGTCCATTTGTGGCAAACTTTATTTTGTTATTATTATTTTATTACTTTCTATCAATAAAGGAAGAACTATTACATAGGCCTTCTGGGAATCATACTGAAAAGGACATGAATGAAAAGACCTGGAGAGTAGGGCAGAGGAGAGAACACCCCCAAACTGTGGGCTTTGGGGAGGAGTGAGATAGAGCCAAGGAATGCCTCATGGATCCTATTTTGGGCCTTGTAGGTGGGACTTTATATAAACAGATATAAAATAAATATAAAAAGGGAGCAAGCAGCAGCTGGATGGAGCAGTGAATAGAGCATTGGCCCTGGAGGGTCTGATGAAGACTGAAGGAACATCAGGTCAGGAGGACCTGAGTTCAAATCCGGCCTCTGACACTTAACACTTACTAGCTGTGTGACCTTGGGCAAGTCACTTCACCCCAACTGCCCTGACTTCCCCGCCCCTCCAAAAAAGCAATAAAAGAGGGAGCAAGAATCTGATCCATCTATGGGAGACAGTCTGAACAGTCACAAATACAAATGGAAGATGAGCGTGAGGAAGAGAGAGGTACAGAGAGGGGTCGTGTTCAGGTGAGATGGTGACAACATGAATGGAGCTTGGAAAAAGAAGCTGGGATCAGAGTAGAGACACTGAAGATTCCTAAGTGCATTCAGTATATTGGTAGAGTCATTTAGGTAGCAGCATAGCTGATACATTAGAAACATTGGTAAAGAGCTGGTGATAATAGTCTAGACAAGAAAGGATGAAAACTTGAGTAGAGGAGGAAGCAATCGGGTTATGGGCCAATAGAATTGTAGCATTGGCAGAGGTCTTAGAGAATCTAATCCCTCTATTTAACAGAATAGGAAGCTGAGGCCCAGAGAGGAAACACTATTTACTTTCCCCTAAGTCATTGCAGACACTGTTCTAGATCTAGCAAATCAGTATTCCTGGAGGCGCTGTGGATTTGATCTGAATGGTGATGACCTTGAAGCTACTTATTTTGCTGTTTCTGTCCTATAGGGAAAAATTGAGACTGAGACCAAGAGTCGAAAGCTGTAAAGTATTCATTCAGCCTCTCTCTCATTCAGCTGTCTGACTGTGGGATGGTCCTTTTCATCATGTTCCCTGCCAGACCCAGACAAGACACACACCCACAGAAACAGCTAGGTTCTCGCTTTCACTGGCCTCAAACACCAGACTGATTGTGGGCTAAACATGATCACAGGCAAATAAACAACTATGCCCAGCAAGCCAGATTTCTGGAGAAGAGTTTCTGGATCCTGATTTCCTCTATTAACAGCTGTTCAGGAGAAGCAGACAATGCCAGTGAAGGCAACACCACTGATTGGACAATTCGAGAAAAGAAACAGCAAGCTATCAAGTGTCTCTCTCCAGGGGCTGAATTAAGCCTCAAGAAGAGGTACAGGGAGACTCCAAGCAGCCCTGGAGGTACTGTCAGAGGGGTGTTATGTACACTCTTATCCGTTGTGTCATTTTCCTAAACACTTGTTCAGGAGAAATAAACACTAACAGGCAGGTGGGCAGGTAAGCTGTCTCTAGAACAAAGAACTCCAGCACAAAATACGTTGATTGTACTAGTTTCCCCAAATTATAAAGAGACCTCTGAACAGCTATTGTTCCACAATCATCCTAGTTCAGCCCAACTGATGCTTTAAATCATCTCTAATAATAACAACAGGCATTGCTGGGGATCTGTATGATTTACAAAGCATCCTATAATTTTTTTATTGGTGTCTCCCAATGAGGTGGTTGCTGTCCTTCACTCTAAAATGACATCACTATGTTCGGATCAACATAAGGTTCATCCACCTGTGGCCAATCAGACCAACCCAAGCTCAGAATGCTCTATCACAGTCAGGCACAAATAGACCATGTGAACATTTGGGATGGATTGTCTAAATTTGCTCATCTCATGTTTCATGAATATTCCCATTTCACAGGCTCAGAAAAGTTAAGCAAATTGCCCAAGTCCTCCCAGCTAGTAAATATCACAGGTTAGACTTGAACTCACATCTTCTTGATGCCAAGTCATGGACTCTTTCTGATGCTGTCTACCTGCCCTCAGAACTTTGGGGGAATCAGCATCCTGAGCTACTCCAAGAATCTGTTCAGAAGAGGCATTTATCTGTGCAGGACTTGCTATTTCTACTCTCCTCCAGTGGCTCCAAGATCAAGTCTGTTAACTAGGCTCATGACGGGAGAAAATCACTGTGGAGGGATTCATCTTTTCTATTATAATAGCTGATATCTCTAAAGCACTTTAAGATGAAAAAAGGACTTTACACACATTATTTCATTTAATGTTCACAACAGCACTGTCTACAAGGCAGATGTTATTAGATATTGTTACACATACTAAAAAAAATGTTTGGAGCTGTGATTGGTGGAAGACTCCCAGTCTTGAAACTCCCTTTAACAATGCAGATGGACAGTGCTGCTCTAACCTGGGCTTTTAGTTGTATCATGAGATTGCAGCCAGAAAGCTGGCTCTTTATCCAATACATTCCTCTCTCCCCATGTTACAGATGAGGAAACTGAGGCTCAGGGAGTCAAAGTCACTTGCTTATGGTAACTGAAATGTCTAAGTTCCAGATTCAGGATGTGAACTCTGGTTTCTTTTGACTAAAAATCTAGCTAGCTTCCCCAATGTTTGAAAGGAAAAATTGGATTCATTCCTGGGCTCAGCCAATCTAAACTAAACCAAAAATGTTTTACTGAAGCAAACTAATCTGTACATGGTCCTTTGTGGGATTTGAAAAATACAAAGCAATGTGAAGCCTCCTCCTCACCTTCTCAGATCTGAGGAAATCAACCATTTAACTTTCTAGAGGGTTATCGAGGGCTTGCCATCCAGAACTGAATCAGGAAGAAAGGAAAAACTGACTGGCAGGGGCCTAGGCTTATTCTGCTCCCTCACAACAATAGCAACAACAGTAATGGTAATATTTAATATTTTGCTTTAAGATTTGTAAGTTTTGCTTTTACACATGTTAAATCATTTGATCCTTACAATTGTGAAGTAGAAACTTCATAGGCCACAAAATACGTCCAAAGGGAGAAGGTCTCTCCTAGAGCAATGAATTTGGAACTGGAAGACTTGAGTTCAAATCCTGACTTTTCTGCTCCTTCTCTGTATGTCTTTGGGCAAGTTCCATTCTCTCCAAATTCAAAGACCCCAAATTCTTCAGGTATAAAATGAAGAGGTTGGACTGAGTGATACCTAAATCTAGCTCTAAATGAAATGGTTCTCTATGCCCCACTGACACGGCCCTCTGTTCTGGAACTGATGTCTCATTTATAACAATGAAATTTTCTGGAAAAGGTTAATTTCTTGATAGAGTGTTAATTCCTTGCCTCTTCCCCTTGGGGATTTGATGCTCCACACTAACAGATTAATTCATAATTCAGCCCGTACAATTACGTTTGGGGTTTGGCTTTGAAAAAACGATTAAGTCCTGGAAAATGGAGGGAGAGAGCACAAACTAAATCTCACTGGAAAAGATGAATTTCTGGACTCTCAGTGGTCCCCAGTTCTGCTCTCCAGATCAGGGGTGGGGAACCTGAGGCCTTGAAGCCAAATGTGACCCTCTAGGTCCTCAAGTACAATGGTCACACTGGTGGACCTAGAGGCCATAGGAGGCCTCAAGGCCACAGGCTCCCCACCCCTGCTCTAGATGGTAGAGAGAAAGCAGTACTATAAACTGTGTAAGTCCCTGAGGGAGATAGGGTCCCCCCATAGGGTTAATGTTTGGCCTATTTATGGGGTGTTTGTAGGGAGCCTTTATGTTTCTTAAATTTATTATTATGTTTATTGTTATATTACTGTTTTTATTATTATATTCATCAGATTAATGAAGACCTGTCCTATATTCTATGTCTTGTTAGCTTGAGTCCTTGACCAGAAGCTGAGAACTCTTTTCTCTCTTTTTCTGTGCTTACCTAGACAAGAACTGGAATTTGATGTTCTCAAGGAAGGCCTTGGTTAAGGCCAAGGAGAGACCTTTAGAAGTTCTCTAAGATGAATCTAGTAGTAGAACCTCAGGGTGCTAACTCTGAATTGCAGAATAAGAAATGCTTCTTGAATTGAATTAAATTGGGTTAGAGATGTTCACACTTTCTGGGCCTTAACCCAAACTGAAAAAAGAGGAAGATTACACTTTGAGATCTCATCATAGAACTTGTGGAGGGGAGATTTGGGGATAGGGCTGGGGGCATTTCAGCAGTCATCCAGTCTTTCTACCTGGTGTCTTCTTATTAGAGGTATTAGTTACATTCACTATTGGTCAGCAAAGTCCTACAAAAAATGCTGTATTTTATTCCTGCCTTACCTATCCCTGATTGGGGGAGGGATACCTGACCTCTACCAGTGGAACCCATTTACCAAGTGTTCATCTGTTAATTATATCAAATTCTAAGGCATAGTAGAATGTGGTTAAGCTAATCACCAGTTGTATAAGAGTGGTAGAGACAGCTTTTCTGTACGACAAGGGGATTAAGCACCTATAACAATAGTCCCAAACTGGATCTAGCATAAGATGGGGGGGGGGGGCACATTTCCTGCCCTCATAGTTTGTCCAAATCCAGTTCTTATCCCTTATTTTCTTCCTAAAAGGAGAATAGTCTCCCCCTCGTGCTGAAAGCTCATAGGAAAAGGAAACTGGTAAGGAAGTGAGGTGTTCATGGCAATAAGAGAATTTTGTAAACTGAAACGCATACTTTGACATTTGTTTATGGTCCAACTTCTAGAGTTGAACTAAAATATCATATGCATGACTCACTTCAATCAGGAGGGGAAGACAGGGAGTAAAGTGGAAGGCTGACAGAGGGCTTTAAAAGCTCTTAAATAATTACCAGTTTCAGAGTAAACATACCTTTCATGGCTGATTAGGCAATACATATTATGGCTCCATTAACACACTGTGGCACTTCCTCCACCCATCTCTTCTATTTCAGAGCACACAGAGATGGGGGCTCGAGTCATCAGGCTTAATTGATAGCTAACAGGAGCAAACTTCCTAAAAGGGAAATCATTTCAGGGCCTTAATTTGATAAATTATAAAAGTTTATTGTTTCCATTTACATATCAATAAGAAAGCCCAACACCATTCAGGTTTATTCGTGTTCATGTGGAAACCAAGTAATGGGCTTCCTTCCCCGTGCCTTTAGAGCACTCTAATGTAGGCCTCCCAGATCCAAACCATGGTCAGAAAGAATAAGAGCTAATTGGAAAGGGGAGATCCTCTTTTTCCCTCCCCCTCTCTCTGTCTCTGCTTCTTTCTCTGTCTCTGCTTCTCTCTCTGTCTCTGTCTCTGTCTGTCTGTCTGTCTGTCTCTCTCTCTCTATGTCTCTCTCACCCTCTCTCTCTCTCTATCTCTCTGTCTGTTTCTCTCTTTGTCTCCTCTCTGTCTCTCCTTCTCTCTGTATTTCTCTTTGTCTCTGTCTCTCTGCCTCTGTCCCTTTGTTTCTCTGTCTCTCTGCCTCCTCTCTGTCTCTCCTCTCTATAGCTTTCTTTGTCTCTGTCTGTTTCTGTCTCTTTGTCTCTGCCTGTCTCTCTCTGTGTCTGTCTCTCTGTTTCTCTCTCTGCCTCTGTCTCTCCTTCTCTCTCTGTATCTTTCTTTGTCTCTGTCTCTGTCTCTCTGTCTCTGTCTGTCTGTCTGTCTGTCTTTCTCTCTCTCAACTTCCCACACTGAGCCAGGACTGGTCTTACAGTCAGTCACCTACTGATGTATCACTTAAAGTCTGCTGAAGAGGTTTCAATCCCATCCCCCAATATCTCCACCTATAGCCATGTCATAATTCTTGAAACTGCACATTTTGTCTTTTCTCTGTGTTGTCATAGTAAATTCAAATATCTTCATTCAATTTAATTCAATTCAAGAAGGCTTTTTTTTGGTGCCAATTATTTGGAAAGCCTTCCATTGCACAAAGATAATGCCAAACCAGAACGTCCCCTTCTCTCAAAAAGCTTTCATTCTGTTGTGGGGAGAAAGAACATGTATACTGATAAGTAAAAAACAAAGTTAGTACAAAGTAATTTCAGCGATGATAGTTCTAACACCTGGGGGAATTAGGAAATATCTCTTGTAGAAAATAGTCTTTGAGGTGAGGCTTTGAAGGCCCCTCGTTGTTGTCTAAGAGGTCTCTCTGTAGAAAGTATTGAGGCAGGAAATAGAAGACTGGGCATGAATAAGTAGACCCATTCATTGGAAGGTAAAGTCTGTGGTGGGAAATACTATCTGATCAGAGTGGAAAGAGATCAAAGACTGAGACCTGGAAGGAAACTCAGAAGTCGTGTAGTTCAACCTGCTTATTTTACAGAGAAGGTGACTGAGGCTCAAGGAAGTTAAACATTTTGCTCAAGGGCTTGAAGGTAGCAAGCATCAGAGGGAGACTTTGTTCGGAGTCTTCTGGTCCCAGAGTTAATGTTCTTTCCATTGGCCTATCCTCTGAATGACAGAGGATTTTCTGTTTTACTCTAGAGGCAAGGGGAAGCTTCAATAGTAAGGGAGTCACACAATTAAACCCATGCCTTAGAGGTATCAGTTGGGCAGCTCGGTAGAGGAGGAATGTTATCTGGGAACTGTTAACATGGTATCAGACATTATACTTTACTCAGAATAAATTGATATTAAACATTTAGCTGGGACACCCAGGGAATGAGAGGTATTGCCTTTGGATAGAAGAGAGGGTTAAGAAAGTTGTAGACTCTGAGAAGCCTCTGCTGGGGGAAAGAGTTAGTAAATATTGGGCATGATCAGCAAGGCCCACAGGCAGCCAGGGCAGTGGACACTGTGGAGTGAAAGGGGCACAGAGAGGAAAATGGCAGAATAATCCATCTTTCCACCCAAAATGGATCTATCTTGGGGTGGAAGAAGAGGAAGCAAGATAGGTTTTGAGCTCCTCCTCTCTGGGCCTGTAAAAACAAGTCAATTAAAATATTTTGAATACAAAAGCAGGGTCTTGGACTAGATGGCCTCCAAAAAAAGGCAGTGAAGCACAGTAGAGAGGGCTGGATTAGAGGCGGAAAACCTGCGTTTCAAATGCTATCTCTTATACTTAAAATCATATAACCTTAGGCAAATCACTTAATCTCTGTGGGCCTCAGTTTCCTCGAATGGAAGAAAAGGAGGGTTGGATCTGACCACTTTTAAGGTACCATCCATCTCTCAGTCGAGGAGAATTTGACATCATGACTGTCTGAACTATCGGTGATTCCTGGGCATCCCCTCAAGTCTGAGATCAAATGCATATGGTTCATTTGCCATTTGAGGTCCTTCACAGTTTAACTCTGCCCTGTCTTCCTAGACTGGTTCCACATTGCTTCCCTGTGCATGCTCCATATTTCAGTCAAAATGGCCCACTTACTGCTCCCAATCTCCTCTCTCCATGCCTTGGTGCCAGCCATCCCACAAACCTAAAATGTCTCCCTCTTCACCTCTGCCCCTTGGCATACTTCGCTTCTGTCTGGATTCAGCTCAAGTGCCTTCTACTGCAAGAGGTCTTGTCTGGTCTTTCCAAGTTTCAGTGGGGACAATGTCAGTGGAGGAATTCTGGATTCCTGGCTCAGAGGATCTGAGTTTGAATCTTGACTCCTCATATTCAATATTTGTGCAAGTTCAAGAAAGTCACCTAATCTCTCTGGCCATCTGTTCTTCTATGTAAAATAAGAGTTTCCAATCTAGTGGCCTTGAAACTTTAAATCTGTTGTCCTTATTCTCTCGCGACAATTTTGACTCTTCTTTTCTGCAGTGTAGACATTGCTTTCTGCCATGGATGGTAAGTCCTTTAAGGGCACAGATTATTCTGTTTTGGGGGGTGGTTATGTGCCCGCTGTGTTTACGTCATTGTGTCTGGCACGTTAAATATTCTCAGTAAATGTTTCTCAAATTGAATAGATTTCTTAGAATTGTGACCAACATGTCGTCTGCCTGTGGTAGCATGGCTTTCCTGAGTTGTCATTGCCTTCTCTGCTCTGAACACTTCATTTAAATTCATCCCAATGTCCAAATGCTAGTGACGTTCAAGGGAGGAAGAAGCAGAGGAGGAGGAGGAAGAGGAGGAGATGAAAACAGTGGAACAAGAGTAGAAAGAGGAAGAGGAAGAAGAGGAGGAGGAGAAAAAGGAAGAGAAGGAAGTAGAGGAAAAGAGGAAAAAGATGAAGAGGAGGAGGAAGAAGAGCAGGAAGAGGAAAAAAGGAGAAGGAAGTGAAAGAAAAGGAAAAGAGCAGGAGGAGGAAGAAGGGGACACAGGACACAGGAACACTGACAACAAGGACACCTTTTCTCCAGCCCCCTCACTGCTGCGCAGTGCAGCTCCTGAGGAGCTCAAACTACATTTTTGATGAAGTGGTTCATTTGACAAAACACTTCAGGCTAAGAGGAAATCTTGCTCTAACCAGAAGTGATAAGGAATGCTTTGCAGCAGCATTAGCAGGATCCCAGCTTGTCCTTCATCACCACTAGACGGGCTGAGCTTTAACTGACTAAGTTGATCAGCTAAACTCACGATCCTCTCTGCAATTTGTGGAGTTTCTCGAGCATTCTGTCTACAGGGCTGATTAACTGCTCATTACCTTTAATGGAAGGCGTGGGAGGGAAGTTTATTTTCATTCTGGTGACTCGTGTTCCTGGTCGTGAGTTATTGGGCTCTATTGACTCATTGCTATAAAGATGGGCTACACTTTGACCACTCAAGGACAGCTGTGCCCCCTCAGAGTGCTGGGACTAGCACATTTATAGAGCAGTATTGTGGTGTCACTGGTTCCAAACTTGCCTTAGACAGCTGCTGTAAGACCCTGGGTCAGCTTCAGTGCTATCCCTTTCATGGAATCTTCGCTCTAGAGCTAAAAGGAAGCCCAGGGGCTGTCTAATCACCCCTTCAAATTACAGATGAGCAAAGTTAGGCACAGGCATGTTAACTAACTGACCCAAAGTTCCAATGGCAGTGAGTATCGAAGGTGGGGTTTGAACCAGACCCTGTGACTCCACAGATGGTGGAAGGCATTCTTGGTGTTTGGGAACAGGAAGAAGGTCAGTGTGACTGGAGCATAGACTGAAGAATGGGAAATGTGCATTAAGACTTCAAAGGTAGACCAGAGTCCAATTGGGAAGGACTTTCAATCACAAATATCAATTATTACTCAGGGTGCCTTTTAACCTAGGGGGTATTACTCCCCTTAAAATAAAAGATACTATGCCCCCTTTTCAGTGACTTTGGGAGATGAATTTCATGAGAGGTCACTTTATGAGGCAAGAACAGTTAGTTCATCTATTGTAAACACTTTCAGTCTCCCAGATTAGAGACCTTCCAGATACCTTAGGTGCTTTACTCACCTTCAACTCCCTTGCCCAATCTACCCCATAAAGTCTGCCAGACTGGCTTCTAAATCTCCCTGGATTTCCCTCTTTTCTTTCTGGCTCCTCTCTCACTCCTGTGGGTCCCTCATTCCTGAAGCACTTCAGCAGCCTCTGAACTGGTTTCCCCCATTCCAGTCTCCTTCCCTCTCTACTCCATCCTGGAGGACCATGAAGACCATTTCCAGTAGTTTGATGAAAAGCAGCATTGAGTAGTGAAGAGAGTCTGGGGTTGGAGACAGTGAATAGAGCCAGGTTCAATTTCATTCTAGTCAACAAAAACTGATAGAGCGGTTACCTTGTGCTGAGCACTGTTCCAGACTCTGGGCATGTGTGTGGGGGAACAGAAACAAATTAACCGTTCAAAGATAAAATGATTCCTGGCCTCAGGGGGCTTACATTCTACCTGGTAATACAACATACACACAGATTAAAGTACAAGGTAACCTGGGGAGGAGGATGAGCAGAGAAGTCTTAATGCAAAGAGGTGGCATCTGAGTTGGGCCAGGAAGGAACATAAGGATTGTGAAAGGCAGAAATGAAGAAGGAACACATTTCTCACATGGGGACAGGTTGCTCAAAATCCTGGGACATGTAATGTCAAGTTGGGGGTAGGGCTAGCAGGCTGTTTTGACTGAAATGTTTGTAAAGGGGAATATCATTCAATATATCTGGAGCTGTGGATTGAAAGCAAATTATGGAGCGATATCTAAACCAGGTGGAGAGTGAGAGTGAGAACTATTGGGGAAAATAGGTTGGAGATAGAGAGGAAACTCTTTAAATGCCAAACAGAAGAGCTCTTATTTGCTGTTTGATGCAAGAAGGAGACACGGAAGGTTCTTGATGAGAGCAAAAGCATAGGAAGACCAGGCTTTTGGAATAACATTCTGGGGACAGTGCTGGACTGGACTGGAAAGTGGAGAGACTAGAAACAAGAAGATCAGTGACAAGACTATTGCAATCACATAGGAGAGAGGTGGTGAGGGCCTGAATTAGGGTGCTGGCTTCATGAATAGAGAGAAGGGGGTAAGATGACAGAGATGCTGTAGGATTTGGGACTTGGAAATTGTTTGCGTAAGAGTGGCATTGGACACTTTGTTTTTTCACCAGCATAGGCTTTTTGCATACTTCCCAGCATGCTCTTTTCTTACTTCTAACCAATAACTCAACCAATAAGTGTTTACTATGAGACAGGCACTATGCTAAGAACTGGGAATGCAGAAAAAAAAAAGCAACAACAGCCCCTGTCCTCAAGGAGTTTGCATTATGATGAGGGCAGGTTCATACAAAATACATGGCATGTCTATCCCTTGCCTTGAATGCCCTCTGCCTCTTAAAATCATACCATTTTTTCTAGTGTCTGAATGAACCTGACCTCCTGCACATGACCTCCCAGTTAGGGACCTCAGAAGTTATCCACGATTCAAGCTCATCCTAAATCATCAATTGAGTCCACAACATCCCAGAGACGGAATCATCAAGTCACATTGGCCCACATTCATGACCTCCTCCTCTGATGTTTTAAGGCCCACAGTCAGGACCATACATTTGACAGTTCTTTAGCCACAGATGGGGGTCATACTATGAATTTTTTTCTCTCCAACTAGAATGAAAGCTTCTTCAGGACAGGGAATGAGTCATATGTCTTGAATTGTGTAGAGCATCTCACAGTGCAGGGTTTGGTTAGATGTTCTAGAGACAGTCTCACATTTATATTATTGCTTCAATTATCGGTGAGTTCCTTGTCATGGACACACCCTGACTGACTCCTCTGTGCTTTCATGGATGGTCTTCCTGAGTTGGTAGTTGGGGTGGAAGTTGATAAAAAGAGCACCAGGTAAAGGTCGTCCAAAATAAAAGGTCCACCTTTCGCTGGTGAGAAGGCCTGGCTTAAGTGATATATTTAAAGTTCAATTTGGTTTTCTTATCAGGAAGCATTAAAAAGTCCATTTCTACCCCAATTCTATGTGGTAGGGCCAGAAATTCACTGATTCAGGGCAGTAATTCTCAAAGGCTATCTACCAAGTTGCAGAGGAGCTGGAGTATCCCCACTGAAAAAAATAATTTTTTAAAAAAACATAAAAATCAAATTCTTAAAGTACTAAAATGCTACATTGAATGTTGTGGCTTGAATTGAACATTCCAGGCTGTCAAGAGATTTTTGAATATGAATTCCTTCAGGAAAAGCAGTGTAAATGCCCTGCTGGCGATCTTTCACTTGCTACCGGTATGACCTTAAGTAGGCCTTCATTTCTCTATGACTCAATTTCCTCATTTTTAAAAGGAGGTTATGAGTGTGATGACCCAGAAGGTCCTTTCTATTCCTCTTTACCTCATGTATATCATCTATTATTTCCAGTTTTCTTTTCTGTAATGTGCAAATGAGAGTAAGGATAAGAAATCACATTTGTCTAACACTAGATAGTTTATAAAAGTGCTTTTGCCCCAATAATCCTATGAGGGAGATGACATTTCCCGTTTTACAGATCAGGAAATTGGGCACCCGTGTAGGCAAACAGCTTGCCTAGGGTCACAAAGGTAATAAGGAATTAGCAGAGCACAGGTGGTGAGCATCTCATCTATGTCTTTATCCAAGCCATTGTCCAAAACAATGAACAGAAAAGATTCCAATTCAAGGTTCTGCAACCCACAACTAGATGCTTCAGTGGTGAAAGTGGCATAGATGTAGATTTGTTTCAAGATAAAGGAAAAACTCCTAACAATTGAAGCTAGCACAAAGTGGGACAGGTGCCTTGGGGTAAAGGCAGTACCAACGAAATTTCTTAAGCATTGAGATTTCTCCTTGCTTAAGGTCCATGGCAGAGGTGGGGAATCTGCAGCCTCAAGGCCACACGTGGCCTTCTAGGTCCTCAGGTGTGGCATTTTGGCCCAGTCCAAGTTTTACAGAATAAATCCTTTCATTAAGTGGATTTGTTAAGAGAAGTTTGGATTCAGTCAAAGGGCCAACCTTGAGGACCTAGAGGGCCACATATGGCCTCAAGGCCGCAGTTCCCCACCCCTGGTTTATGGGAGGACCACTTTTTCAATAAATTGCTATGACAACTATGTTTAGCCATAGATTGGACAAGATGGTTCCTGATGTCATTCTACTCTGAGATTTAGAGATTTTGTGACCTTCCTATAAGTCTCCTAATTGACATTCTTTGAGCTCTCTTCATTGGCAGGCCACACAACACATATCCGAATCATGAATTCGCTTTGCCTAGTGAAAAAGGCATCAAATTTATGACATCTTACTCTGTCAGCTTAATGAACGCTCCAAGTCACCTGACTCTTCTGTGACTCAGTTTTCCTATCAACAGTAGAGGAATCATTATCTGTATCCAGTGGCCCAGGCAGGCCAGAGGTGATCCTGATGCCCAACAATACCCGCAGGCCAGGAGAGGAAAGGATGAAAGTGAGGAGGAGATAGCAAAGGGCTGTGGGAAAGAACTAAGCTTTCCCTTTCACTATTCAATAGATTGCCTCGGGGCCTTGGTAGAAGCCCCCAGCTCGAAGGCACCACTGAAAACGGACTGGAGCATCGTTGGCCCCAGGCTCTAGCTTACTGGCAGTGCTTTAAACAGCTGAATACAGAAGTGATGGTGTTACTTTTTCTTCAGTTCAGAAGCCAGTCTTTATTGTCCTATTATCCTTGCTGATTGAAATCCCTACTCCCCTCAAGTCCAATGTTCTGAGTCCTGGGCTTAAATTCAAATCAGGTCTTCAGACTTGTTTATTGGGGCCTGTTTCTTAATTGTCTCTCTTTTCTATTATCTGATGCCTTATTTGTATTGAATGGCTGTAAAGTGCCCACATGGCCCAGAGATTATGTAAGTGCCAGGAATGGAAGGAATGGTGCTTGTAGCTTTACAGCTGAGAAGGAAAATATTGAACAAAAATTTAATTTTTGCTTCTCCTCTCATCTCCACATCTGAAGCCTCCAAGAAAGTGAGAGGGAAGCGCTCTTGGAACTTGGGGAGAATCATCTGCAGAGAATCTTTCTGTTTTCTAAAATCAGTTCATTACCAAAAGGCCTATCTTAATTCACCAGGAAGCATCCCAGCCGTATCCGTGCACTCTTCACTGGAACCATACCACGTGATCACTTTAGACACGTCTCTGGGGCTTCAGCTGTTTTTAATTAGTGGGGTTTCCTTTGGGGGTTGGCGCGTTGTTCCAGTGTTGTCCTGTTGACTGATTTATCTTAGGTTTTCATTATAACTCCAGACCCAGCTTCCTCACGAGGCTCTCTGTTTCCTCCCAAGCACATTTGTCCTGGAGCTTTATTGAGCCCCATAATGAAGTTATTGATACCCATCAAAACAAAGCCCTCCTTTGTTCTTCCTAATAACCAGCATACAGCCTTTCCCCAAATCCTTGTTCTGTCCTTCACCAGTGTGTAGGACAGATATGCCATGTGAGCTAGAGGAGGCCAGGTCTGGAGGGAGCAGGCTACTTGACTTGGGGAAGCAACTTTATTTGACATCGAGAAATAGAGAGCAGAGTGAGGTATAAAATGGATAATTTTGATTACACTAAATTAAAGAGGTTTTGTACAAGTAAAACAAATTTATCCAAGATTAGAAAGAAAGCAGAAAATTGGGAAAAATTTAGACAGTTTCTCAGATGGTCTCCTATCTCAAATATAAAAAGAATCTTATAAAGTCTATAAGAATAAAAGTCATTCTGAAATGGATACTAGCTAGCTTCACTTATTTGAAGGGCAGACCCATTAAAGGGGTAACAGAGTTATTCTACCTGTCCTGAGAGGGGAGATCAAGGAGCAATGGGTGGAAGATGTAGAAATGCAGGTTTAGGTTTGATAACAGAGAAAGAACAACAATTCCCGGTTACTGAGAGCTATCCAAAAACCTGAAAGGGCACCAGCAGGAGGCAGCAGACTCACAGTCGGTCAGTCAGTCAGTTAATAACAATTATCAAGTACCTATGTCCCAGGCATGTGCCAAGCACTGAGGATACAAAGAAAGGCTGAAACCATTCCTGCCTTCAAGGAGCACACATTTTTATTTGGGGGGTTAGAGAGGGATAGAAAACAGGCAAACAACTATGTACATATGAGATATCTAGAGTAAAATGGAAAGTAATCTTAGAGGGAAGGGAAAATAGGAGTATAGAAGCAGGACCAGCACTTTTCAGGAATTTTGTTGTGAGACTGTGTGTATAAGCATTGATTGGCCTAGAGGATGGTTTATGAGGTCTCTTCTTGGCCCAAGGCTGCCATTTTATAATTCTGTGATTTCTTTTGTTGATTCATAAGTACCGTGGGTTTTCAAGACAATTTATAAGCCAACTAAAAAAAAGTAAAAATATACTAACAACATAGAATTGAGTTTTATAAAAAATACCAAACTGCTTTATCTGAGAATCTCTTTTAGTCTGAGTAAACATGACTGGTGGGTAGGTCAGTTCTTTTCCTTTGTGCTTCCAAGCTGACCATAGCAAGTATGTCAAATTGTCAACTGGGTTCCTAGAGCCATGTTGGAAACACCCTTCTGCTCCTAGTCACAAAGACAAAATGTCGTTATTCTCTCTAGCTACCCATTCTCAGCTTTGGCTCCACTCACCAAGTAATGGAAAGTGTGTTTAGAGACCATAATCCTCCATCACCACCAAAATTCTACCAAGACTTTTTCATGTTAACATAGCTCTGCCCACCTCAGGGACGTAGTTTAAATAAAGAACCTAGAGGTACTTTTCTTTGTAAGGTCATTCATGACTTATTAATTTTTCCTTTTAAAATTGTATTATTTAAACTCTCTCATTCTCTTGATTTGGGCATATAATATATGTATTTTGGAAATATTTGTTTAATTTAAATTGTCCATTTTATTGGCATATAACTGGCAAACTTGTATTTAATGATATCCTTTATTTCTTCCTTTTTGTTATGAATTCTCTTTTTTCATTTTTGATACTTGTACTTTGGTTTTCTTCACATTTTCAGTCAAATTCGCTAATGCTATCTATTGTAGTGGTTGAAAACAGTATCTAGTTTTATTAATTAATTCAATTTTTTGTTCAGTTTTAAAAATCTCTTCTTTTATGTTCAGGATTTATCCTTTGGTGTTTGAACAAAGGGTATGAGCAAGCAGTTCTCAAAGGAACAATTCCAAGCTATCTATATAGCCATATGAAAAAAATGCTACAAAATCCCTGTTAATTAGTAAAATGCAAACTGAAGCAATTATGAGATATCACCTCACACACATTAGATTGGTGAAGATGACAAAAAGAAAATGATAAATTTTGGAGGGACCATGGGAAAATACAACATTGAGGTGCTGCTGATGGATCCATAAATGATTATAATTCAGAATTATGCACCAAAAGTTGCTCACAAATGCATTCCCTTTTCTGGGCTATACCCAAAAGTGGTCAAAGAAGGAGAAAAGGGTCCTCTTTGTACAAAATATTGGTACCAAGTCTTTCTGTGATAAAAATTGGCAACTAAAGGGATTCCCATTGATTGAGTATGACTGAATAAGTTGCAGCATGTGAATGTGATGGAAAACTATGATTCTGTATGAAATGTGTGAAGAGATGATTTCAAAGAGATTCAGAAGGATTCAACAGAAATGATGTAGAGTGAAGTGAACAGAACCAGAGGAATTGAACTGTTTAAATGGAGAGATTTAAATGGAGAGAAATTACTTTGACCATATATTGCATTTTATAGGGATAAGTAATTAAATATGTGGTAATATTAAAAATGTAATATAAAATCTAAAGAAAAAAAACATTACATGTACACACTTCAATCACAAAACAAGTCCAAAAAGGCAGTACAGAACATTGTATATAAATTAATAGACACAATTGCTTCTCACCTTATTCTTTTTTTTCCTTTTTTTTTGAGGGCAGTTGGGGTTAAGTGACTTTCCCAAGGTCACGCAGCTAGTTTTTGTGTTAAGTGTCTGAGGCCGAATTTGAACTCAGGTCCTCCTGACTCTAGGGCTGGTGCTCTATCTCAGCACCGGAGCATATCTCGGGGAGATTTGTCATTTAGGTAACATGATGTTTACATCCTCTCAGTGCCCCCTCCTTTCATTACATTCCCTGTATTATTCTTGAGTTAGATGCTGTCAGACTATCTGCTATTTCTCAATCTTACCAGCTCTTGCTGTTTAGAAGGCAGAGTATCTATTTTCAAAGAATGTGGTAAACTCTGTGACAGTGGCGGCACATTTCTTATTGTCCAAGATTACTTACTCTGATCTTAAAACCTCTCATGGTGCTAGAACTGTTGAATTTATCCTAGTCACAGTTTTGTGGGGGTTTGGGAAATACTTTGACAGTTTAAACAAGCCTTCTTACAATAGAATCATGCCATTGGGCAATAGTCCCACTCATTTGAGGACCATAGATGCAGAGGATATGTGGGTGCCTTTCATCTGATGCCCCACACTCATGACACTTATCTCCAGAACCAAATCTCCTGGCTCCATTCAATTGAACACAGTCCATTCTGGCTCTGTTGATGAATGGCCAGTCTGCAAATCAGGTAAAAGGTCCTTTATTCATTAAAAAAAATTGAGGCCACAGTCATTGAGTTAGTAGAATATATTTTGTCCTGGTCGGGTTTACCAATTAACTGCTACTAAAATAGTATCTTAGCAAATACTTCAACTTCCTCTCCACTCATTCTAGGGTCAACAGATTTATTTACTAAATTATTAAATTATTTATTTATATTATTTATTAAATTATTACTCAACAGATTACCAAGACACCACTTTTTATTCTCCACTCAAATGAGATTTTAGCTGACAATGATTGGGAGGCTACCCCACTAAGGACCAGATGCTAGATCAGGGGTGGAGAACTATAATATTAATGGGATATAAGATCTTCCTTGGTCATTAATAGGCCTCACATAGAGCCCAGTAAGGGAAGCCTGCTTAGAGGAGGCTTGCTTGTGGGAAGGCTTTCACACCTTTTGCTAATTTCTGATTAGGCATTGATTCTTGAGGTGGTAATGCCTTCTGGCTCTGAGAAGTGTATATATACTCTGAGTTGGTTTTTTGCTTTGGGTGCTGCTTAGGAGAAGGATCTTGAGATTCCCTGGTCCAGATTCTGAGTGGCCACATGTTTAGAACTCCCCAACTGTTAAGATGTAAAGACTCTCTCAATCCAGGGATGTATGTAAAGTGTATAGTTGATTCAGGAGTCATAGCCCTGTCTGTTGGTCTTTATTTCTCTGTTTCTATTTTCTCTGAAGTTCAGGGTACTGGCTTTTCCCCTGAACTAGTGAATGTAAGTAAAAAAAGATTGCTGACCCCTCAAACAGCTATCTTTCCTAGTAAAGCAGATGTAAGAACCTGTGCTACCGGCCATCTGAGTATGCTAGTGTGGTTGCCATTATAGGAACCTGTGGCCTTGAGGCCATATGTGGCCTTCTAGGTCCTCAAGTGCAGTCCTTTGACAGAATCCAAATTTCACAAAATGAATCCCCTTAATAAAAGGATGTATTCCATAAAACTCAGTCAAAAGGCCACACCCAAGGACCTAGAAGGCCATGTGTAGCCTCAAGGCTGCAGATTCCCCACCCCTGTGCTATGCCCTTGTATCCAAATTCTTCTTCCATAGAGTCATTAAATATGTGATTGAAGATCACATTTGATTTTTGTTCCTCACCTTTCACTAAGAATGGTGCGATAGGTAGCCCAGACAAGTTGATGCCAGAAGCCTCATTCCATGAGCCCCCTGACTGATGTCTGTTTTTACAGCTAATGGTGTTAGATCCATTTCACACATTTTAAAGGGCAGATGCAGGGGATAAATATTGGTTCTGGGCCAAAGTATAAGCATCTCTTGAAATCTTTTTTTAATTGTTCTGTCCAACAGACCAGGGGGACTGTTGGGGACCTGATCGAGGTCCTTGGGGACCACAATATTTTTAAGGTGGAATGAGATGTAGAGTGGGATGAAAGTATTTACTGCATCTATTTTCTGCTAAGGATTTAAATCAGACTTTTCCACAAAGTCTGTCTGTAGTTCTATTAGTTATCTCAAAATTTTTAGAATTAGTATATGCAACCCCATGGGAATTCCAAGGAAAGAAAAGGTGATTTTTCTCAGATATTACTGAGATCGCCTGAATTTGTATTTGGAATTACATGTGGAGTACCCTTTCCTTTGAGCTGTCAACAAACAAAGATAAACATGTGGTTCCATTATAATGTGGTTTCACTCATGTGGTAGCTTCATTTTATGCTATCTAGTATTTTAGTCAGGGAGACAGTCATTATGGTCAAACCATTCACATATGCTGGGATATTAACTTTACTTTTGTACAAATTATGATCAGTTCCAGTGTTAAATAAAAAATTATGAGGCTAAGAAGGCAGCCCTGCCTTACCCCTGCCTGGATGTAAGGCCATCTCTAGTATAGAAAGAGGTCATCCTATCTCATTAGAGTCTATCTATAATGCTAATGACCTCTTCATGCAAACTGACCTATTTCACTGCTCACCATATTAAGTCATGTGGCATATGTTCTGGTTATATTAAGCCAGGTCACCCCACATATTTTCTTTGTGCTTGGCTTCATCCAAGACAGAGAGAATAATGAGACAGGTAGCCCAGACAAGTCGATGCCAGAAGCCTCATTCCATGAGGAATAAGTCATGCTCTCTGCAGCTGTCAGTAGACATGGAGCCCTTTTGATTCCCGTTGTTATTCTAACTGATGAGTCTTTTAGAAAGGACAGAGAGGCTAAAACATTACCCATGGCATTGCTCAAAGAAATAGATCTCAGTTGAAGAGAGGATTCCTATTACCTCATTTATAAATTAAAATAGTTGTAGATAACTACTACTCCTTCGGAACATAACTCTGTTATGTGATACATTAAACCAGTGGTTAAAATATGTCCCTGTAGATCAGTCTTCTTCCAGAGCCAGTATTTAATGCTTCTCAGTTCTGAAGTGATATCTTACCACATTTAAATCTATCCCATATCTTGACTGGTCTGGGAGGGCATCCCATACTTCAACTTAGCAGAGCTGATGCAAAATGAAGTGAGCAAAATCAGAAGAGCAATGTCTATAATAGCAACACTGGAAAAGCTGCAGGAACTATGGTCAATACAAAGACTGTACATATTCCCAGAGGACCAATGATGAAATATATCTACTTCCTGAAAGAGAGGTAATGGGGTAGGACAGAGTAAGACACAGATATTTTTGTATACAGCCAACAAGAAATTTTGTTTTGCTTGACTATACATACTTATTACCAGGAATACTTTCTTTTCTCTTTTTTCCAAATAGGAAGGGGAGCTAGGGAGAGAAAATAGATTTCTGTTAATCAAAAATAATTAAAAATAGAGTGGTAGGGTATACTATGGATATGGAATTTGCAAACACTTTCAAATGAGGTTACTGTATTATTAGTTTTATTTGGTTTTCTTTGTTAGAGGACATCTCTTGTGGATCGGGGTGATCTATAAATGTTTATTATATAAACAAAATATGTCAATACAATTTTTAAAAATTAGAAAGGAAAGAACCTCAGTACACAAAGCCACATACAATTTCTCTTCATGGTAAGAAGACTCACATACAATTTCTATTTATTTATTCACCATTACCTTCAGCGAGGGCTTTAATTTTCCTGGACCTCAGGAAAATGAAGATAACATTTTCTATTACGATATTGCTATTTCCTATTTCTATAGAGGTTTAGGGTTTGCAAAGCAGTTTCCTCAGGGTAGCTTTGCCAGGCAGGTCTATTATCACAGTTTTATAAATGGGTAAACTGAGAGTCAGAAGGCTTAGGTCTTGAGTCACGAAGCTTGCAAATGCCAGACCCAGAATTCAAGTTCACGTCTACTAACACAATGGAGGTGAAACTGGATTCTTGAAAATTATGCTAGCATAACTCTAACTTTGGCAGATTCCACTCAGCTGAAAAGACTTTTTGTGTGAATCCCATGGCAGACTCATATATCTTTGTCTAGGAGCCAACCAAGGCAAGTGTGGAGAAGATCTGACTACAGAACAATGATTTTTAAAGAGCAGTTTTAAGCCAGCAGTTCACAGAAATCTACACCAAGTTGTAAAAGGATTACGACCCGCCCCAGAACAGGAAATACCCAGGCCACATAATGATCCTTTAAGTATCTTGGTAAAGTGAGTCTGCTGTGCTGTTTGCCTGGCTGGGTTAGGAGATGAGAATGCAGAAATGAATTTGAGAGGCTGCTGAAACTCTCTCTCTCTCTCTCTCTCTCTCTCTCTCTCTCTCTCTCTCTCTCTCTCTCACACACACACACACACACACACACAATATAGTGATAACAAGAGCATAGGAAGATGCCGCACCTCCACAGTTTCTAGTCTCCTCCCTCGCTTCTGGGTCCCCTAAATACTCTAATAAAACACTAGGCCAAGGGCCTTCACTTCACTCACCTTTCCCCACATCTTTCCCATCCTAGGCATGTTGGTACAGACTTGCGCTCTCTTCAGCTTTGTCACTTCTGGGCCACTTCAAGTCCTATTTTCCCTAACCTGCTGAACAACTGGAAAAGCTGTTTAAGGCCAATGCTCTGCCCCCATCCCTGCCCCACCCTAAGAAGGTGCCAGGTAGATCACACCAATCCAGAAACTAATGGAGAAGAGCTGACTTTCTCCATGAGACAGTGTAGTGTAGTGGCTAGAGCACTGGACTTGGAGAATGGAAGCCCAGGATTCCAATCTGGCCTCAGACACTTATTCACTATGTGAACCTGGCAAGTCCCTTAACCTCCCTGGACCTCACTTCCCTCATCTGTAAAGTGAGGGAATCGAGCCTAATGATCTCCAAAATCTCTTCTCAATTTAAGTCTAAACTTTTCTGGACCTTCAGTGTGTGAGGTTTGGATAAAGGCAGTGTTGTAGAGTGAATAGGGTGCTAGCCTACGAGTCTGCAGAAACCTGGGTTCAGATCCTGCATTTCACACTTGCTAGCTGTGTGACCCGGGCAGTTTGCTATATTTGATCTGGGATTTAGTTTCCTCATCTGTAAAATGGAGATGATGCTGACTAAGCAGATTGGGGAAGGAATAGTCTTTTTTTTTTTTGCTTGGTTTTTTTATCTTATTTCTAGTACTTAGCACATGCCAGACATATAGTAAGTCTTTATAATGGCTTGTTGATTGATTGAAATGAGATAATATGTGCAAAACGTTTGACAAACCTTAAAGTAATCTATAAATGCCAGCTGTCCTCTCTTGTCCTAAAGGTTTGGGGAATTGACAGATTAACCACCCAGAAAACTTTCAGAGAAGTGGCACCCATTCATCCCTCTTCCAAAGTGGTCTCAGTTGCTTTCCTACTAATGGAAAGCTACCATAAAATCATCCTCAGAGGAGGGTCCTAATAATGTTTGTGTTCAGGAAATGTGAAAGGAAACCAAACTGAAATGTGAGTAACTCCCCAAGTGCTCTCCAGCCATTGAAACAACCCCAAGCCGTAATAGGCAATTATCTATCCCCAAATGACCATTCATTCTCTTTATGTCTGAATCTTCTCAGCAGAGGAAGCCTTAGCTATTTAACACTGAGGTCAGATGCTTAATTCAGCTCTTTCTAAATGCAGAACAAAATTGTAGATTGTAGCTTTTCAAGGAAGTATCTGGTTTGCTCAGCATTCTTTCTCCTCTAGACCTTTCTGATGGGAAGTGATTGTGATTTGTAGGGTGAAAGCTTGGGAATGCCTACAGGAAAAGTTTCCACTTAGAGTAAATGTCAAATTTGCCATTTCAGTGAGATCAAATCCTGATGGGAATCTTGAAGATTAACAGGTTCATATAGAAATAAATGTCACATATGGATTTGATTTTACACAGATTTTCTAGAAAGGCACAAGTTGATCCTGCAAAACATTGCTTAGGAAAACCAGATGATTGTGACCAAATGGGAGGACCTCTGAGACAGGGAACATTTATCTAATAAAGTATGTGATCTTTTTTTGCAAAAAAAAATAGAGTTTCAGTGTCATATGTTCAAAGAAATCATTGAGTCCAGCCCCCTGCCTCTGACCAGGTTTATTCCATCTGTCCCCTAATGATGATGGAAACGAAAATGAAAATGATGATGATGATGACGACAATCACCACAATAGCTATCTTCCTGGATCAAGACTGAAAAAGCAAGACTGGAAAAATGCTTGACATGCATTAAATCATTTGATCTTCACTACAACCCTGAAAGGTAGATGGTAAATGAGAGTCTGACCTGATCAGATGAGATATTTGTGAAGAACTTAGTACAGTGTCTAGCACATAATTTAAATACTTATTCTCTTCTCTTCTATTCCTCCTTGGTAAAGACTTTTACATGTGGAGATTTCTCCATTTAATTTTATTCTAATATACACCTATTTCCATAGATAATGGAAATCAAAACCACCTCAATTTATTTCCACCTATTTATTGAATGGATTGAATTTCATACATTTATTAAGCATCTATTCTTTGCAAGGTAAATCAATTCATTCCAATGAACATTTATTAAGTACTTACTGTTTGTAAGTCATGGTACTAAACATTAGAGTACAAAGACCAAAACAAAACAGTCCCTGCCCTCAAGAAGCTTACTTTCTAAAGAATAGATTGTTCCTTGTTTTACTTGTCCTTGTAAACTATTATTACAAGATCATAGATCTATGGCTGGAAATCTGTCTAAACCAAACCTCTAGTTTTACAGATAAATAAAGGAAAGAAAGAAAGAAGGAAGGAAGGAAGGAAGGAAGGAAAAATATTTATTAATCATTTACAATGTTCCAAGCTCAAGGGTGAGCTTATAAATAGAAAAGTAAGTAAGTTTCTGCACTCTAAAACTTCTCTTTACAAACATATTAGGCAGTGCATACATGCTAGCCTAGGTGCAGGGCAAATAGTAAAACCTGTTAGCTTGTATGACAGGGTACTCCATACCTCCTCATCTATAATATTTTTATCTATATTTCCCTCTAAATGTTAAGTTATCCTTCATAAACTATCTCCCCAGAGCACCAAAGGCACTGTCCATCTATAATCTTGCCCTGAGCAGATGTGAGTGAGGGGTCCTGTCTGTGAGTTAATATGGCCAATTCACGGTCAGTATTTGAACAACATTGTAAAGGACCAGGGATGGGCTTCATCTTTAATGCTTCCAGGACAGTGGGAATATTCTCAGAGGTACCATTTGTAGGAATTTGTCTGAAGATCCACAATTTAAATTCATGTCTCCTGATTCCCCACCTCTGGGGAGACTAAATGAGTAGCCAGCTAGAAAGGGTGGGCTTGGGGGCTCAGATCCTGCCTTTGATGCTGTGAGACACTAACATCTGTGTAACTCAAGAAGTATTCAAGGAGTCATCTACTAAGATGGTTTCCTGTATAGATTTCAGGGTCATCTATTTGGATTTAGAACTGGATAGGAATTCAGAGTAAACCCCTCGTGTTATAGATGATGAAATTGAGACCCAAAGAAGCTAAATGACTTTTCCAGAACTTGAACCCAGGTCCTATGGATTTAGACCTTCCTGTCATTGATAATGTGAGATACACCCTGAGATACATCCCTTCTAAGTCATGGATACACATACGTGTGTGTGTGCGTGTGTGTGTGTGTGTACAGGAAACTGAAGAGCAGGACCACTATCATAGTCTGACAAGGGCAACTGTGGTTGACAAAGTCCACATGGAACCCCACTAATGATTTCCATGGAGTTGGAGGCAGTGTTGTGTAGTGGAAAGAGCAGTGGGTCTGGACATTCTGTGCCTCAACTTCTCCATCTGTAAAATGAAGGAGTTGGACAACATGAAGCAGTTCTCAGTCTGTGACCCTAAACCCCATCCGTCCATGTCTGCAGAGTCCAAACACTGAGCCCTGTTACTGGCCCCCATCGTGAGTGTGGGCTATAGGAGAGTCCCTGCACTCTCATAGATCCTTTCAAAATCAGAGAAGAGACGGGGCGAGAGGAATCTCATTGGTTGATGCACCCCGCCTGCCCATTTGACAGAGGAAGGAGCCGAGGCCCAGAGAGCTGAAGGAGTTTGCCCAGGGTCACATAGCTAGTCAACATCTGAGGTGGCATTTAAACCCAGATTTTCCCAACTCTAACTATCTGCCCATTGCACCGCTCTGTCTCTCAATTCCCTAAAGTGGAACCTAAAAATTCTGCCAAATTTAGATAGTATTTGATTTATATCCTCATAAGTCCCTGGAACCAGATAAACTGTTTCTATCTAATGCCAAATTCTTACTTGATATCTGGAAAATCCAGTCAAATTACTGGATAATTTATCTATATACCAGGGCTTCTTAAACATTATTTTTAATGTAATGTATCCCTTGGGCAGTCTAGTGAGACCTCTGGACCCCTTCTGTGAATACATTTATAAAAAAATGAAGAAGTTAATGAACTCCATGGTAATAAGTCCAGTGTACAATACTCAAGATCCAGGTGTTTTTAAGTGCCTCAAAAAGAGACCACTTCCCATTTTAGGCCAGATGTTTGGTAGTAAGTAGCTACATCTTTAGTCCATGGGCTTGCAATATCTTGTACCTACTCCAGGGAGGAATGATTAACCAAGTTTTGAGCCTATAAAGCAAGGAGGTTCAGTCCTAGCACCTGGGTCATTCAGTGAGGCAATATAGGAAAATAAGCAGTGAGAACCCCAAGTGCCATGTTCACAATGTCACAGAATTCTTGGCATCTCTCTGTGCAATACTGAGATCATCCCCTCTCTTCTGGGAACAGTAGAAAAAAAAAGTCCATTTAGGAATAGGACAGTATAGTGGAAATCACAAAGCTGCCACTGTGGTGCCACATGCTGAAAAAAGCTCTGCTGTTAGCAAATTCACAAGCTTCCCTGCTCCCTTTTGAATCCATCATTACCATGACAACTTGGGGACACAGGCTGTGATGGTGGAAGGTGGACTAACATTCCAGCTGCGGGACCTCAGTTTGACACTCACTGGTGGGCCAGAAGCAAAGAGGGTCAGTGGAAAGAGATATGAATAAGAGTTAAGGGGCTGTGTTGGCATCCTAGCCCTGTAGCTTACTACCTATGTTACACCAGGGAAGTCAGGTCACCTCTCTAATTCTCACTCTTCTTGGATAGAAGATAAAGGGGTTGAAGCAGGTAGTCTCTGAGGTTAATATTGATTCTATTTGGGAGGCTCATCCCCTCTCTGAGCCTCACAATCTTCATCTATAAAACAAGCCTAATACATGTGGCAACATAAAACAAAGGGCTTTGAATTTATTTGAATTTGCGACTTGAATTTACTTCTCATTTATTTGCCAACATGCATGTTTTCCTCCCAAGTAGAATGTAAGCTCCCTGAAGGCAGAAGTAGTTTAATTTTTACCATTGTTATCACCTGGCCCCAGCCTAATGCCTGGCACACAGTAGGCATTTTATAAATATGTTTTGAGTTGAATCAAGTCGAAGAACACATTTGAATGTATTGTGTGTATGTGTCTCTGTTTAATTAATGTTCCTGTTGCATCAGCAGAGCCAAATTCTTTCAGGCTCCATGACCAAACTAGCAATTGTAGTAAGCAGCTCCTTTATCTCAAGCATAGTCCAGCAGCCTCAACCCTTCAGTCATGGTTGTGAAATCCAGAGGCAGAAAAAATATGTTGCCACAATAATAATAACAATAACTCCTAGTACCATAGCACCTTAGGATTTGAACAGTACCTTCCTCACAACTCCAAGAGAGAGACTGCACCAAGTATCATAAGCCTCATTCTACAGGTGAGGAAGTTGAGCTGAGAGGGGAAGGGGCATGGCATAACTTTAGTTAGTAAATATTTGGGGTGGAATTTGAACTCAGGTCTCCTACTTCCAAGGTCATCACATCAACATTGGCACAAAATCTGTAGGCAAAGTATCTACATATTATTCACTTAGGCCTTCAATAGGATTCCATCTACTGGACTAGTGTTTGACAAGCAATTTAGATGAACTGCTGGTCTTCTAATTTTTCAGAATAGAGCAGATTCAAAGGTGTAAATTAGAATGTGACAGCAGGAAGAGACCACCATCAAGGGATTAAGAATTTCTGAATCTTAGATGTGCCAAGAACTTCATGTAACATCCAATCCAGCCCAGAGTTAAAGAAGTCACTTCAAAAGTAAGCCTTTCCTTGTGACATCCAGTGAGGCAGATCTCCCTGCCTCCACAAAGAAATTCATTCTAATTTTTGAAAACTCCATTTGCTACTATTTCCCTGCCTTGTATCAAGCCTAAATCTGCATCTATTTGTACCCATTGTACCTAATTCTGTCCTCTAAGACTAAGCAGAACAAGCTACTTCTTTCTCATGTCAATCTTGTCAATGTTGGAAAACAGCCCCTATGACTTCTCTTCTCTCTCCCTGTCCCATCATTTCTTCTTTTATCCTGGCTAAGAATCCCTGGCATACAGAACCACAGACAGCATGAGAATTGGAAGGATCTCAACGATCAGAAAGTATAAGCTACACACAAAAAGGAATCCCTACTAGGACATACTGGCCATCCAGTCTTTGCCTAAAGACCTCCAAGGAGGAGGAGTACATTCAATGCACCTGGTGGGCAATGGACATTCTTAGGCAATTCTTTTGCTTTTGTTGTTTTATTTTTCCTGACGTCAAACCTAAATTTGCTTCTTTGTAACTTCCCTTAACTTCCCCTATGGCTTCTGATTCCATCCTCTGAAATAAAATAGAATGTCTAGTTACCACCCCCCTCTGTATGTTATCCTTTCATATAGTGCATGTAACCCCTTAGGCTTCCTTTCTCCATGCTATAACATACCCAGTCCTTCAATCATCCTCCATAGGACAGGGACTCAAGTCCCTTCACCATCTTGGTTGCTGTTACTCTTCAGTTTGTCAATATGCTTGCAGTGAATCCAAAGCTTCAGATGAAGTCTGAAGAGGACAGAGGACAGAGGGACTGTATTCACCTCCTTATGCTTTGAAGCTGCCTCCAGTAGATTTATCCTGGGATGCTTGGTGCTTCCTCATTATCTCCTTACTTATCTCAGGCCCTGCTAATCATCCTTATTTGGTCATTTCCAGCACAGAGGCCATTGTCTGTGAAAGAATCACAGAGAAACAAGGAAAAAATGAGGGAGTGAGAAATAAGCGCTTCCTTTTCACTGTTGCCAGTTGTCATCCCATCCACCCCAGGCAAAGGTCCTGTCTTCTCTTTGATATTCTTTTTTCTTTATTTATATATTCTTTTTTCTCCCATTGTAGTTAAAAAAAAAACTTGGTTTGCTGCTGTCATTATGAAAAATTATAACAGCTAGCATTTATTTAGTGTTTACTATGTGCCAGGCATTGTGCTAAGAGCTTGAAAATTATCTCATTTGTTCCTCAGACATACTGGGAGGTAGGTGCTATCATTATCCCCATTTGACAGATGAGGCAAACAGAGATTAATAGCTTTCCCAGGGTCTTATGACTGGTATATGCTTGAGGCTGGATTTGAACTCAGGTCTTCTTTTTTATTTATATTTATTTTAAAGAGACATTTTTATAAAAAAAAAATCCAAACTTAAGAAGTAAAACATGCATTTCTATAACGAAGTGGAATAGAAAAAAAATAATTGCCTGAAACTGCAGGTCCATTATGTACAACTTGTACAATTCCTTTCAAATATACAACAAAGTTATCATGTGACTTTCTTTTTGTTCCCTCCCACCTTAAAGATGGCTACCATTAGGAACAAATATGTGTGTGTCTTCATGTATGTATATGTATTTATGAAAGTTCTTTCTCTGGATGCAAATAACATTTTTCTTCATAGAACTGAACTCAGATCTTCTTGTCTGCAGGCTCCAGCTTTGTCCAATGCACCATATAGTTGCCCCATGACTTCCCTTGACAGTGTCACTTCATGCTGAGCTATAGCTCTCTTCACAAAGACCATGCCAAGCTATTAATTTCATCCTCTTTTACCTGGAATTGTTTCTAACTTCTGAACATAAATTTTTAAAAATTTATTAATTTATTTATTTTTAGTTTTCAACATTCATTTCCATAAGTTTTAAATTTTCTCTCCCTCCTGAAGACATAAAATATGATATGGTTCTACACATACATTTCTATTAAACACATTTTCACGTTAGTCATGTTGCATAGAAGAATTATAATGAATGGGAAAGACCATGAGAAAGAAAAAACAAAACAAATAAGAAAATAGTATGCTTTGTTCTGCATTCTGACTCCATAGTTCTTTCTCTGGATGTAGATGGCATGAGTCCTTTGGAATCGTCTATGCCCTTGCATTGCTGAGAACGACTAAGTCTAACAAAATCAGTCATCACACACTGTGGCTGTTTCTGTGAACAATGTTCTCCTGGTTATGCTCACTTCACTCAGCATCAGTTCATGTAAGTCTTTCCCAGTTTTCCTTAAGTCTGCCTGTTGGAGTTCTGGGCATTTCTTTTAAAAATTGAAGTCAGCTCATGAGATCCCTGTGTACCCCCATTGGTCTCCGAAACCACATCTATTTTTTCTTTATCACCAGAATGATTCCCCTTTGTGTTCCTCAGTCTTGGACATCTCCCATCCTTCCTGAACTGACTTCCTCTAAAGCATAATATTTTCATGAGATATTACCAATATTTTCTCAGAAATCTTTGAAATCTGCTTTCCCCAAAGCTAGTGTATATATCGAACTCAGTATGGATTTCTCTTCTTTGCCTTTCATAGGCCGTAGACTAAAACGACAACTTCTCCCTACAGTTCCCACCACTTCTCCCCCAGGCACCAGTTCTTTCAACTGCTTCTCATATTTGTTGGATTCAAGGATCTTCCCAATCCTGGTTGCTCTCCTCAGGACCCTCTCCACCTTATTGATGTCTCACCTAAATGTGACTACCAAACCTTATCACAACCTTATAGGGATGTCCTGTCCAGAGCAGTAAGCACTAGGATCCTGAACACTCTGCCTTGCTTATTGCATGTGAAGGTCACCCTGGATTCTTTGGCCATCTTTTCAAACTATTGTCTTCTTTCTCTTCTCAGAGTTTTGTCTAGTTACTAGCATATAGATCAAATACTTGTTCATTGATTGATTGGCTGAATCAGGAGATCTGGCTCTGACATTTACTGACTGAGTGACTATTGGGAAATGAGTTCATTTCCTTGAGACTCAGTGTCCTCATCTAAAAAATGAGAATAATAAAATCTTCATCACATGCCTCACAGGTTAATTAGAATAGAATTTCTTAAGCTTTAATTACTATAAAAAGATCCATTGTTAATACCCTTAAGAGAATATGTATAATATTTTAGACAAATTCAAATTAAAATATCTTTTGTGCGGGGGGTGTTGGTGCAGCACCGTGATGGGGTGATCTTTGGTTGTTTGAAACATTTATTTATGTAGGAAATCATTCTTCATAATTCCAGATCCAAGGTCCATAGGATTTTGCTTTGGGTGGACTTTTAGTGATCACCCAAATAGGGGATTCTTCACCTTGTTTGGGTCATGGATCTCTTTGGGAACCTGGTGAAGCTTATGGATGCACTCTCAGAATAATGTTTGTAAATGTCTAAAATAAATCTCCTGGAATTTCAAAGGAAACCAATTATATTAAACTCTAGTTATCAACTAATAAAAATAATACGAGTTAACAGACTCCATGTTAAGACATCTTCTTTTAGAGCATCTCTTTTAGTTACACAGGAGGAAATTCAGACCCAAATAAATAAATTCAGAAGGAGATCTCACAGAGACAGCATGAGGGGTAGGGGAAGAACAAGTCTGATTTGAATTTTGAGTTCATGAAGGTAGGCATATTTCTGACTTGTGTACTGATTTCTTCATGCTGAGCACTGCAGCTCTTACTTAACGTCTCAGTGGGACAAGCATAGGAGCCCACCTGGTGAATAAAAGGGCAGATGCTGGTAAAACAACAGCAACAACATGAAATTGGGAGCAGCTGAGTATGGAGCCCACGACAAGGGTATATGCGAACGATGCTGCGTCCAGAACTGAATGCTGCTGATTGACCCGGACATAATCCTTCCATTCATGCCTCCTGAACTATACCTTTTGGATGATGCTTGCTATTGGCTTTCATATGTTCCCTTGTACAGTTTTCAAGGGGTCCTGGCTTTGAAAACCATGCTTACAGACTTGACATTCCATAATCTGTTGATCCAATGACTTTGGGGAACGTTTTGGTTTATCTTCAAGTCTAAGAACCTGAGCTTTGTATTAACTTTTCCAGACAGATAAATGAAGTTCTTCCAGTGAGCCCTAGGTTCCTCAACATAGCGTCTGGGTGGATAAGGTCTCCAAAAGCCTTGGTATGCTTAGAGTCTACCTTCTTCTCTTGGGAACTCTTCCTTGATGTAGTGAAGAAGCTGTCACATAATTGTGGTCATATATATTGGAGCATTCTGACTAACAGGGAAAGAACAATATATTATAAAACTGACCTTGATTCAGATACCCAGCTCAATTTATGCAAAAGGACAAGTGAAATGTAGGTTGACCTTACCTAAGTGTGTTTGGGTGGGAACAGATCACAGAGCATAGACCCAGGGAATGAATGTAGAACTAGAAAAAAAAAAGAGAATCCTTAAAAGGTGGAGATTGGATAGAACAGCACATCCTACATTTTTGGAAATAGATACACAAAAGAAAGAATGGAGAAAAAGAAAAGATTACATTTCAACAAAAAAGCCTTTTAGGTCAATAGGAAAGACGGTGTTTCCATAAACTTAGAGCAGGAGGCTCAAGGTACATTTATCAAAATAACAGAGTTAATAAGACCCGTTCTTGCTCAGTGGTGTGGTTGCAAATTAAATCTAATGGGGCACAGTTCCTGGAACATTGAGAAAACCTATTTGAGGGGAAGTATTACTTTGTCTCATCCATTCTCCTTATCTTTCCAAACTTCATCTTAAAATGACTGCTTTCCCTGTGTCCAGACTCCATAATTCTTCTGCTCCCCTAATGGCCCGCTGACTGAAGACTAATTTTTTTCCATCTACAGCATTATTTCATTGCCACACAGTGTTGCTTTCATATCCTAGCATTAGTGCTCCTCATACTCATTCTTTGATGCATATAAAATCCCAGTAACTGGAAGAGGTATTGTATCCAATGCAGAGGTTATATAGTACTTAGTATGTATGCTACTAACAGCCACCACAATTAAATGCCATTTACTATGATACTCCTTAGACTTCATTTTTAGTTTAAAAGAAGACCTATCATGTTGACTAAGCCTATCAATGACCAGTGACAAATAAAAACATCTTTGATTTTGCCTGTGTCCCCTTTTTCAGTAGAGATACATGTTTATTCAACATTTAGGCATCAGCTCATAAGGCCCTGCTTGAAGTACTCAAAGATTCTCCTTTACAGAAAAAGTATTAATAAATCTATGATTTATGCATTTTCTAATCGTTTTTGCTCATGCTGCTGTTAGTCAGAGTCCCATCTTTAGAAACAACCTCCAAGGCTTTCCTAAAGTAGAATTCAGACTTTTGGATGGACTTCCATAGTTAAAGGATTTCCCAGGTTGGGAGGGGATGGTGGTGGAGGTGATTAGTGACTGATTGAGAGTATGTAACGGAAGAGAAGTAAGTTTGTAAGGGAATATTTTGAAATAAAGAAAGCAAGAACTGGTTATTGAAACAGCCACAATATGCTTCTGAAGGCATAGGTTTAAAGCCATGACTCCCTACTCAGAACTTTTCAGTTGCTCTCATTGCCTCTCCTCACCTTGCCCTTCCCAATATGGTTCCTACTCATCCACCTATGTTTATTTCACATGACTCATAGGATCAGGAATTTTTAAATAGAAGGAATATTAGAAGCCATTGAAGTCAATTGCCCCATTTTACAGATTGGGGCAGAATTTAGGAGGCATGCCTTGAGTCATACAGTAAGTGTCAGATAGAACTTGAACCCAGGTCCACTTTATCCCCTATGCCAGGAAATATGCCTATCTTCATGAACTCAAAACTCAAATCAGACTTGTCCTTCCCCTACCCCTCATGCTGTCTCTGTTAGATCTCCTCCCATTGACACTGCATTCATCTTGTGCCTTTCTTTGTATTCCCTAAGTTTAGTACACTGCATGGCACATAGTCAGTCCTTAAGTGTGTATTGACTGACTAGCTAGTTGAGTGCATCCCAAACTTAATCGAGGTCTCAATTTTGGGAATTCAGACACCCTATACTTGATGTCTAGAAAGCTCTCCCACCTTGTCTCCACCATTCAAAATATTTGTATTGAGACACAGCATGGCACGTTCTGCTAAGATCCTTCTGGTCAAATAAAATGCTTCAGCAAAGACAGTTGTTCTAATTTAATATTGACTGTTTTCCTTCATAAGTGCCCCACACAATATAAAACCCAGTTTTATCTGAGAACATTTTATTTCCTCTCTACAAAAGATAGAATTATTCAGCAATTAACCCAGAGTGCATTATCTCTTAATTGTGTGAACTCTATTTTAAATGTCTTGAGTTTCTTTCAAATTGTGTTTACTATAATAACATCATTTAGTGTTTGAAGGGTACTTTACTCATCTTAATGGGCCTTAGCTTGCTGTGGAACCAGTAGAGATGAAAGAGTTGGACTCATGTCCTGTGCTACTTTTTCATGACCCCTTAGGAAGGGACAGTAAGTCATGCTCTATACATCCAACCTATATGGTTGGTTGCCATTTTCAAATGCAAATATGAATATTAAAGCTCATTTATATTCATGATGACAGTTCACAACCCAAAATATATCCAAGCAAGCAGAGATATTGCAGCAACAACTAATGTATCTGAATAACCATGGCATTAATATGTAAACATTTTATAGTTTTGAATTTTTATTTACATCTATTTCTGTGATGTAGGTTATTGAGAGCTGAGGGAATTTTTATTTCTTCCTCCAGAGCCAGTGGTACCCCATGATTTGCAACTATTTTGCATCACTAGGGAGATATTTGGAATTAAAAAGATTAGTACTTGTTTGAGGAAGCAACTTGTAATAATTGAAAATACTGAATGATTTCCCATGGCAGAGGTACATAGGTTTCAGAATATTACTAGTGATCACTTACATGCAAGGGATGGTATTAGTGATATAATCAAGGAAACATGATCAGAAAAGGATGCAGGCAGATTGTGCAACAAGAGAAAGATTTCGTAGACTAATTGCTGCATCAGTAACCATAAAATATATTTTTGTAAAGATGCAGCTGGAGCCATACAATGAGGTGGGTGAATACTCCTTACCAGACTCAGGGGAGAGATGGAAAAAATCACAGAGAATTAGAAGGGGTCAATTGTTGGAGATCTTTACCAATGGAGAGAGTATCATATCACTGAGATCACAGATCTATAAAAAGTGTGTGTGTGTGTGTGTTTGTGTGTGTGTAAAAGAGAGGGAGAGGGAGAGAATGAGAGAGAGAGAGAGAGAGAGAGAGAGAGAGAGAGAGAGAGAGAGAGAGAAGCTATAGAGGGACTTTTCAAGGGTAATTTTGGTTATACAGGATTATGACCCTGCATATTGACTTTAGAATCTAAACCCAGATTAAGAGGAATGAATAGAAAAAAAATATTTCTCAAAAATTTGCTTGACCAAGTATTGACCTAAGTGCTAGTGATGCAGATAGAAAGCCAATGCAGTCCCTGCCCTCAAGGAGCTCACATTTTAATTGTAGGAGACAGTACATATAAAAGAGTTTAAGTGTAAAATAAGATGAAAAAATCCAATGGCCCCTTGGGTGTACAAGGTGTGACTCTATTGTGTAAAGATACCAAGAAAGAGAATAGATTGTTATGCTATGGGCAAAACATGGTGTAGAAACAGTGAAGAAAGCTGAACTGTTGTTAGTTCTGACATGAAGCGACCCCCTTTAATTTTGTTCATTGTTTCTCACCCCAAACACCCTATTCACCCTCTTCAGAACATGTAGATGTGTGCACACACACACATACACCTACATACAATGGAGTGCATGGCAAACAGTTAACTACTGATCTACAAAATAAAATCCCAGAGATTTCAGGAGTTGAGATAAAAAAGGGAGTGACTAATAACTTTCATTTTTTGTCCCCACCCCACCTTGAATCCCCCAGTAACAGTCTTTCCTTGAACTTGCTAATTCACTATAAAGAGGTCTTACTGTAGTATTTTTTCCCTTGGTTATAAAATCTCATCATCGGATTTCTGCCTTCTGCTGTCTGAATGCATACATTATTCCAGTCTTTTAACTACAGCCAAATGGGGATAGCATTATTGATTATCCCTCACATATGCACACATCACAATTATACTGCTTAGTTCTCTTGGTCTTGATGCAGTCAGACATTTTCTTTGCACCACCCTTCTTGTCCTGGAATTATCCTTCATGGGTTTAGGTGGAATTTTTCTATTTTCTTGGTGAGATGGAGTAACTTTTTGATAATGGACCTAGTATGATGGAAAATTGGAGCTGTAGGGTGCCTAAGGGTTAGCTAATTCAACCCTGTACTATATGAAGGAGAAAATTCAGGTTGTTAACACAAAGCTATCCAACAGATGGTCCAAAAGTGATGTCACTTTGGTCCTCTTTTGGTACAAAGGAAGACAACCAACTCAAAGCACAGGTCTGGCAATGGCACTCTTCTACTCCAGAATTAATAGTGGCTTGCTATTACTCCTAGGAGAAAAGATAATCTTCTCTATTTGTCATTTAAAGATCTTCAAAATCTGGAGCCAACTTCTCTTTTGATGTTTATTTCTCATTGCTTTCCTGCATGTATTCTATGGTCTGGGCAATCTGATTGTCTTGTTGTGCCTTGTACATATCATCTATTCTCCCAATGCCAGGCCTTTTGAAATCTCTAGCTTCCTTCAGCATTCAGCTTGAGGGTCATCTACTTCATGAGGCCTTTCCTAATCTCTCCCTCCATGATGAGCTCATGGTCTGGCCTGCCACATGGAGGCAGTTCTCTTTCTTTGGTAGACTTCATGTATTTACTTATCTGCACCTGAATAATATAATACTAAACACTGCACAGAGGACAATGGAGAGGCACATTCAATGTCTACCAAATTAGGAACTTCAAAGAAGAAATGGAGGGAATGACATCATTAGGGGAATGTAGGAACAAAAGAGAAGATGGGTTGTTCACATCTGGAAGCCCAGAGGTGCCAGGTAAACAGATCCTGTGCTCTGTTCATACCCTTGAAATGTTAGCAGATAGCAAGAGAGGTCCGTGGGATTTGGAGTGGGCACTCTGTGATAATATGATAGGAGCACATGATAAAGAGAGCACAGAGTGGGCAGGCAGGGATGATTTGGGGACTACTTCCTTGGAGTAAATAAAGAATGACCCAGTTGTAATTGAATTTTAGGTATATTTAAGCATCTCCCTACTGCTGCTCTGGTAGAATGTATTGACATCAAGGACTCATCTGATTTTGTATTTGTATTGCAGTTGTAGTGGAAAGATAGTGGGATCAGATCTGGGAGGAGCTGGGATCAAATCCTGCCTCTGACATTGCTGTCTGGGTGACTCTGGACAAGTCACTCAATTTTTCACACATCTAGGTAGGCACTTCTCTGTGACTGTAGCTTGCAGAGAAAGTATCAGCCTGCATTAGTAGAAGGAAATGTCCTCACTGCAGAGTTCCCTGTCCCAATAAGATCATAGCTCCAGAACCCTCCCCTGCTCTACCGCAATGACTGGTACCCAGAAAACACTCAATAAATGCTCATTCAATTGAATCATTAGAGTTAATGCAATCCCTTTACTTGCCCGTAATACAATTCCAGGGATGAAATTAGCATCTCACTATCAATTTTTAAGAACTATGTTTTCCTTTAGGAGGAAAGGTGCCACATGATTATTCTATAGACACATATACTTCATTTCAATAGCCACAAAATATGTATACATATACAAGTTTGCAGATATTGCGGTGCAGAATTCCCTAAGAGGTTCCTATAACTAGTTTCAGCCAAGGCAAGATGAATTCAGATCATTCTGGCACTCATCACAGTGCCTTGCATACAATGGTAGCTTAATAAATATTTGTTTTTTCTAACAATTAAATAAAGCTTCGGTCTAGACATCATTCATTATATATAAAACAGTCAAAAGCTGGAAGCAAATTGTTCCCAACAGTTGGAGAAAGGCTGAATAAATCATGATAGAGCAGTGTAATGGAATTTTACTGTGCTATAATGAATGAGGAATATGAGGAACCTGGAAGAAATGTGGGGAGCCTTGGGTGAAGTGATGGAGAACAGAAAAGAATAATCTTTGTGTTTGCTTCAGCTCTGGAGGGTCTCAGATTGAGAGCTGGAAAGGTTCAGAGAAGGCTCGAATCCACCCTTTCCTCATACAGACAAAAAAACTGAGTCCTGAAGAACTTTGGTAATTTGCACAAGATCACACAGGTGTGGACCAAGGGGAGAACTTCCACCTTCTGGCTCCCAAAGCAGTGGTTTATACCCTGAGCCATGCTGCCTGTAAATGAGGCCGACATTAATGCACAGCCAAACTCAATAAAAAACAATGAAAACATGAATATTAACTTGTTATTTAAACAAATGGCCAGCTGGAAAAGCACGAACTAGCCTGTGCTGTTCATTGTAATCATTGCTTTATGTGGCTTTGCTTAACTGTTTTTAGAGAATAAGCTTGGAGATCATTTATGATGCATTTGGTTTTGTCTGTTGTGGCAAAAACAAAGCAAAAAATTTCTTTAAAAGCAAAACAAAAAATATATTGTTTCCAAAACCATAAAATGTAGACTTTCAAGGTCCTGTCAAGATTTTCTGGGCTTTGCCATGATTGAATGCCACCAGTGATTGGGTGGGTCTAATTTACTGTACCTTGGGAACCTAACCCATCTAATTCAACATTTATTAAGCCCTTATATTCAGGACACTGGAATTTAGGTACTAGAAGCGCAAAGACAGAGCCTCCTCCAGCAACATACATGTAGAGATATAAGGGGCCTCCGAGGGCATTTATTCAACCTCCTCAATGTGCAGGTGAAGAAACTGAGGCCCACATAAGTTAAGCAATTTGCCCAAGGTCACAAAGCAGTAGGTATTAGAGATTCAGAGTCTGACTGTGGTGTCTGACTCCACAGGATCTCTGAAACTTCCCACTAGATCACATTGTCTCCTCATAGCTTGAGGAGAGAGTAAGCACCAACAGAAAGGGAGATCAGGACATCTTTCCTATAGGAAATAACAGTTTAGCTGAGACATAGAAGAAGCAAGGGATTCCCAGAGGGAATTAAAGGGAAGTTGGCATGAATTCCTTAAGGGTGGCTGGCAATGGGGAAAAGGTAAGTCCATAATCAAATAAGCTGGCTGTGGAGCTTAGCTGGGCAAGTTTACTGGTCATAAACTTCAGTCAAGCTCCCTAATGGGCAGAACTGGGCTTCATTGTTCTTTGAATTATGTCTGGATATCAAACACTTTGGGTGACATAAAATATTGCAACAGCAACCATTTCACACAATAACTGCTTTATTTTTCTTTTGCTTTAAAAAAAATAAACAAAACCTGAAGCTCTGCCTGAGTGTTGAGGGATTTGTCTTGGTTTGGATTTTAAATTCATTGATCTTTCAAAATGTAGAAAACTTGGGAAGGATCCAAATGGGTTTGAGATTCTGAAAGAGTCTCCTGATAGAATTAGGAGCAGATAAGGAGAACAGTACATGGGTGAAATTCAGCACCTATATAGCATCCTCAGGATGCTCATGAATATAACTAATTACATTCAATGTTCCATTCCTTTGTACTGCAAGTACAAGTTGTTGCTTAATAAAGGGCCATATTACTGCATGTACAACAATAGTTGTTTGTTTATACTGCAGAACAAGAAACAGACTGGACTAAAGGTTCAGTTGAAAAATGAACACTCTCTATCCCACCTTATTTCCAGCTCACCCTATCTCTGCCCAGCTTGGGAAACTGTTTTCTGTGCTTTAACCATAACTAGGAAATGGCATTATTTATCCAAGTTGAACCAGAGGATTTAATTTGTTCACACCCGCAGAGTGAAACATGCATTATTTCACCTTAAAAGTTTTAAAATAAAAGATACACCCTGATGACGTGAGGATATTTTAATTTCATGTGGTTTAGTATTCTAAGGTGGAATCTTCCATGTCTGTTCATGTGTCCTGGGCTGGACTTCAGCTGCACCCCATTACACAGTTCAAAGATCAACTCTCTACCTTAATGTTTTCTTTATTAATCAAGGATCTCCCATTAGGTCAGTGCATGTTGCTAGAAGTAATTATTACCATGGTGGGGAAGTCCTATTTTTATGATCAGGATTTGATTCCAAATTCAATGCAAGCAGACTATCTATATGGATAGCCCATCTCTCTCTCTGAATCACCATCTATTTGGAAACCACCCATCATTAGCCTATTATAATATTCTGTGTAACCTTATTTAGAATTCTCTGATTTTTGTCTTTGAACCGTGCCGTTTTGGATTTTTTAAAAAATGGATTTTCTTTTCAGATACAGAAACAAAAGGGGTTTATTCTCAGTCAAATGCCTTCTAAATTTAAGAATCATGTGAATTCAGGGACTGTTATTCAAGATATGAATGAGGAGTGCTAGCTCTGATGCCTTCCAGTTAAGTGATGAGATAAAATACAACCTATAGCCCTCAGCTGTGGTCACTGGAAAGTTGGAGCTCTGCAGCAACTGGAATACAAAAAGCATTTAAATATACTTGTCTAGGGAGTAAGTTCTCAACTCAAGTCAGGTTTAAATTGTCAATGTGTCAGGCAGACATACCCTCGTCTCCCAGTTATCATGAAAACAGTGAAGGAAGATTCTGTAAAATTAGCAAACCATTAGACGGCGTTTATCTAAATGTTAAGAGACTAGAGACATCATTTGAAAGTGCAGAATTTTATTGAACTACATAAGTCAAAGTTCTGTTCCCAGACCTCCAAAGTGATCCACCTTATATTTTGAACATTGGATATTTCACATAACAGCTTGGCAGACAAGTGTGTATTCAAGCATGCCTACCTAGAGATACAAACACCAAGCTCCACAAGGAAACACAATTTGAAATGGGGGTATCTTATTTACTGGGGATATTTGCTGCAACTCCCCATCTGAAATCCTCAAAATATGCAAGTTTAAAGGCATAACTTTCCTTTAAAAGTAACTTCAATTGTAAATGATCAAAATATGAGGGTTACAATTTGAAACATAAATTTTATTGTGACAAAGAATTAAAAATAGTGCATCTGTGAGAATTGGAGTGTATACTGTAAAGAACTAGTCTGGAATCACAAACCAAGTTAATCACGTACAATAAAATGAAAAGGTTTAACAAAGCAATATGAAATCAAATTTAGTTGTTTCTAAATTTCACCATGACTGTTTGTTTTATATTTACAATCATCTGCTCTCATTGTGATGGTCTTGCTGAGGATTCAGGGAACTGGGGAACAAGGTGGGAGTTTGGAGGAGAGGGTTCAGAGGTCTGAAATGGGTAAGAATTCTCTAAAGCTAACAGGATGTAAATGTCTTCCAGAAGAAATTCTTGCAACCAGCTTTGCGTTCTCTGGGTGCCATGGCTGGGTTTGAATTAGCAGATCTCTGAAGCTCCATCCGCATCTCGTCCGGTTCAGGATCGTTGGACAAATCCTCTGGCTCCAGAGCCTCATTTTCTGTCTGGCTGGGTTCTGACAGCAGTTCTGCCAAAAAGTATTTGGCCAGTTCCTAAATGGAGAGAGAAAACAAAATAGATTGGGGGAGAAAGAAGGGATGAAGGGAACAGGAAAAGAGAGAAGAGAAAATGAATATGGTGCCAAAAAATCTAGAAACTTGGTTATTCAAGGCAAAGCTTGTTAATGGGAGTAAATCAACTCCACCCAAATACCGGTGGTTTTTATCAGATTCCCGAGACTGGACACTTAAGCCTAAAATCTAATCAGGAAGAAAAATCAAAAGTAGATTTCAGTGCTTGCTACGGAATTCTAGTTCCTTTAAAAAGAGATTATAAACACCTGTTTTTACCAAGTTCTAAGCATTGTAGTTGTTGAATCATATCCAATTATAGTGACCACTCTTTTGAGATTTCCATCTCTTTCCAGCATTCAGGTTTATTAGATCTTTTTTATCTCCTGACATATTAGAGTGCCTGAAGACTAGAAGTAGGCATAGATAATCTAACTAGGCAAAAACAACGACAACAACTACAAAAACAACAACCCACAATTAGATAAAGGTAAATAATTTATTAAAATTATTTTAACTCAATGCTTAACTGTGAGCACTGCACCAAAGATTACTAAGTACCTTTATGAGAGAGTCTCATTCAGTTGTAAGCCACGTGAGGGGACTATTAGCAGTGGAGAGTGTGTTAAGGTGGTTTCCTCTTTCCCCGGGGCTGCCTGGTGCAACTGGAGGGCTAAGTCAGCACCCACACCAGTTCCAGCTGTGTTTCAGCACCGAGGACAGTTCTACTTTCCCCTCATGATGCAAGTGGTTAGCCCTGACCTTGGGACCTCCTTTTTCCCTTGTCACCCCTATTCTCAAAGGCACTGGTCAGCTCGTTCCCCAAGCTGCGTGCGAATCAGCTTTTGGGGGGGGGTACTAGCCAGGACTCTCTAGAACATGGAAACTCCTAAGGGGACCAAAAAGGCAGAGTTAGAAATTCCTGAATTGGGAAGGTCTTGGCTTCAGGTGTCTCTTCACACTTGCAAAGCAAACACACTCCCTCCCGAGTCCCTCCTCCTATTAGCTCCCGGGGTCAATGTTTTCTTTAAGACCACAGGACAAGAAATTCTCCTCTCCTTTCTTTCTCCTCCTTATCATCGTCCAGGGACACTTACCCAGTGAAACTTGGCAGGGCGCCTCCTCGAATCTACCTGGACCAGGAAGCGGCTGCAAGTTTGCAGGAGCCTAGGGGTTTGAATGGAAGGAGGAAAGGACAAGAAGTAAACTTTGTCATACCTGTTTGCCTGCTGCGGCGGCCAAAGATTTCTGCAGAAACTGGCGGAGCCTCGGGTCCGAGGGAGCAGCGCTGACACTGCTCACCACCAAGGTGATGGAGAGCAGGGCCAGCGCGCACTGGAGGCGGCAGGACAGCATCTTCCCTGCACTTGAGAGGGCGAAGACGGTGCAGCTTTCCAAACTCCGGAACCTTCAGGAGGGGCTGGGCACGGCCGAGGCTTTCCACCTCTCTTCTCCCGCAGCCGCTTGTGGGATCTCCTGGCGCATTCCCCCCTTTTAAACTCTCTTCCTGACGTCAGGATAGGAGGCGCCCCGGATCTCACTGGGGCTTTTACGCACCATTAGCTTCGCGGAATCAATCACAGAGGTGATGGGAGATGACACCATCCAGAGAAGCTTAGTTAAAAAATCGAACAAGCACACGAACAGGCGGGCACACACACACACACACACACACACACACACACACACACACCACACCCTCCCCCCCACAGACACACACACCCCACACACGGTTACACGCACAGGTGGGCACACACCACACACACACACACACACACACACACACACACACACACGATTACACGCACAGACACATTTACACAGGCTAGCATTCAGGCATACACACAGACACTTAAGCTCTTCTGTTTGTGCGCCACAAGGAAGGAGCTCTATGAATAAAAAAGACGTGTTTATGTATACAGGGCTGGAGGTTCATCATGTGTTCCTTGTATGTAGATGAGAGACTAGGAGGAAGGGCAGTTAAATGGTTCAGGTTAAGGAAAGAGAACTGTACGTCCTACTCCCAGTGTGGAGTATCCCACTTTACAAATGCTGGGGAGAAGTTTTCAACTAATGCTATGGAGAGGCTGTTAAGGGGCTTCAACTTTTTGCTTATAAACGTGGAATTGTCCACTCTTTTCACACTCTCTCATCCCCGGGGATATCCTTCACTTCTCTATTTTCTTAAGTCCTCAGCTCCCTTTGGTGCGGGTAACTCCCCGATATTGTCTTCCTGTCCTTCTGGGAAACTTGCAAAAGGATGATTAGCGTCAATATTTCCATTTAGTTTAAAAGAAAGATTTCCTAATTGCACCTCTGGATTATGTTCAAGGTTGTATCAGGCAAGACAAATCCTTGCCTAAACGTTGCAGTTAGGGGAAAAAGAGAAACTCCATTGCAGGGGGGAGGATCGATGCTCTGAATTCCAAACAGTATAAATCCCAAGACTTCTCAAAATGCCCCACCGCTAGCTCCAGGGTGAACCACAGTGCCTGGCACATAGTAAGTCTGTAATAAATGTCTTTTCATTGAATGGGCTGGGAGGGAAACTTTGGAGACCGAGGAGGAGGATGAGGAGGTGGGAGCTCCAGGGCCAGTGCCAGCAATGAACAAACGTTCAGTCCCAAGCAGGGACCTTCAGGCCAGTCATGCTTTTTCAGAACTAAGCTCTGGGCAAAACTGCTGTCTTGGAAGAGCCTGCCTGGTTGGGAGATTAGGTAGGAGCAGACCTCAGGGAACTTGAGCTTGTTGGAACTCAGGGCAAAGATGCCACCAACCTGAGCTCAGGCCAGTCCCTCCCATTTGTAATCTAGTCATGATGCCTTAGGTTGGCTTGCATAGTCTTCTGCAACTGATAGAGAACTCAAGAAAAGTCACTCTTGGGAGGCACCTCTGGCATTTCTCAGAAAACACTGAACCATCAGAGGAAATGAAAAAGTTTATTTTGTCTTTCAAGACTTTGATGTCCTTTTCTTTTTCTATGGTCCTAAGGATCTTGTCTCTCCTGATAACCTCTCGTTATTTTTGGCAGCTCTTCCTTTCCCTCTTTTCTCTTTCCTCTACTCTATTTTTTCAACCTTTTAATCTTCCTCCTCCCTCTCTTTGTCTCCCTTTTCTCTGTCCATCTCCTTCCCTTCTTTTCCCTTTTCTTCCCTTCGCTTCCTTTCTTTTTTGAATTCCTGTCTTCTCATCTCAAATGCAGCAGAAGAGATCTTTTAAAACACACTGAGAATCATTTGCTTCCTCTGGTTGCAATTCCAAAACCAGAATATTACTTCCTCACATCTTTCCGGGGAAGTCTGGTTTGAATCAAAGTGGGAATGTCTTGTCATTCACTCCCCCCCCCCCCCCGATGAATACTCTATATGGTCACTAGAAAATCACCTTTGTTTTCCAACTCTGATGTCAGTCACCTGTTTGGTTTTTCAATTAGGTAGCAAAGTCTGTAAGAAATAAGACAGCATCTTGCACCTTAGCTTGCTGTGGTTCACCTGCTCTCTCCTTTTGGAAAAGTGGTTTATCAACCTAGGTGAGTCTCAGGTATCCCAAACAACAGATTAGAATTAGAAGGGACTTGAACATCTCAAGATGTTAGCAAGATGCTAATGAGTGGAGGAGAGTAAAGACCCTCACAATCATTTTATTACCAAAGGGGGCTGCTTGAAAATGAGATAATGACTTAGGGTCTCACATCTACTAAGTATGGATTACAGGGTGAGTTTTGCAGTAACTTTCATACAGAGATCTTTCCATTCCTATTCTAGCCAAGTGAGTGTTATTTGTGCTCAAAGTACAGGTTGGACTTCTGCCCAGAAGAAAAGTAGCTCAAGGAACATATCTCAACTCTCCAGACTGTGTGGGAGAATTAAGCATTCCTTTCAAATGGAAGAATGACTTCAATGTGAAAGTAAAGAAAGAAGATATAAAAATGCAGAAAACAACCATGATCCTTGTTAGAAGGTTGTAGGGTAGGAAAATGCCACACAGGAGAGGAAAGGATGGAAGGTCACTAAACTCTGGAAGCTAAGAAAGAGGAGGTTTCCCAAAGAGGAGGAAACTGTATCTTCTAAACAGGAATGAGTTGCTTCCACAAATGCTTGTGAATCCATAATTCTTCTCATGTAAGAGGTAATCCAGAGAGCTAGGAAAAGAAGTGAGTAACAGCAGTTGAAGAACTCCCTGTCAAGGCATCCTGAGACAGATACTTGTGAATCCCGTAACACATGGAGCAGTGTGCTGTGATCCCAGGGCATATATTGACAATGTGACAAAAGCTATCAAGATATGGCAAAATAGACAAGTCCTTTCTATTCATAGTGATTTCACATATGCACAAATGATAATGGTAGAAAACACCTGGGAAGCATTGCCAAAGATTATAATCTTGGGTAAGAAAATGAAGAATTTGAAGGTATATGACTACTGTTTAGTGAAAGCTAATAGATGAAATAGAGAAGAGAAGATTTTGTAAGGGAAAATCTAATTAAGATTGTGGTGTCATAGAATAGGATTTGGGTTTCTAAGCCATGGATTAAAATACAGGGATTTCTCAAAAGGAAGGGAATGTAACAAGGGTTGGTAATATTATATTTGCCCAAGTATCATGGAGTCAGTCTGCCAAAACACACTCAATATTTATATTCTCCATAAAGAAATAAAGAATAAGTTAAATAATTGGAACAATATGCATTATTCATTATATGTCTATGCCAATATAGCAAAAATTAAAACTGATTTGGATGTTTAATGCTATGCCAATCAAAAAAAATAAAAGGAATATTTTAGATAAGGACAGAATAATAACAAATTTTATGTGAAGGGCTAAAAGATCTAGAATGTCAAGGGAAATCATGAAAAATAAGAACGAAGGGAAAATACCTCACACTAGAGCATAAAGCAGTAATTATTAACACTGGTACCTTTTCCCCCTTCTAAAGAAGTTATTTAGTATTTTATTTTTCCCAATTACTTGTAAAAAAACAATTTTAACATTCATTTTTAAAACTTTGGCTCTTTTCCTTCCTTCCCAACTCCTCATTGAGAAAGCAAGCAATTCAATATAGATTATACATGTGTGGTATATAGGTTATACATGTGTAGTAACATTTTCATATTAGTCATGTGTAGTATATAGGTTATACATGTGTAGCATATAGGTAATACATGTGTAGCAATATTTTCAAATTAGTCATGTTGTGAAAGAAAATATAGACCAAAAAACCCCACCAACAAACCTCAAGAAAAATAAAGGAAGCAAAAAAAGTATACTTAAATCTGTATTCAGACACCACCAATTCTTTCTCTGGGGATGGATAGCATTTTTCATCATAGGTCCTTCAGAGTTGTCTTGGATTATTATATTGCTGAGAATAACCAACTCACTCACAGTTGATCATCTTGCAATATTGCTGTTACTTTGTATACAGTACATTTCACTTTGCATCAGCTCATGCAAGTCTTTCCAGGTTTTTCTGAGAGCTTCTTGTTCATCATTTCTTATAGCACAATATTATTTTTTATCACAATGACATAGCACAATTTGTTCAGCCCTTCCTTAATTGTTGGGCATCCTTCCAATTTCCAGCTCCCTGCCACCAGAAAATAATTGCTATAAATATTTCTGTATATACATATCCTTTCCCCCTTTTAAAACCTCTTTTTGGACATAGACTTGATAGTGGCACTGTTAGGCCTGAGGGTTTGCATGGTTTTGTAGCCCTTTGGGCATAGCTTCAAATTGCTCTAAAGAATGGTTGAATCAGTTAGCAACTCCACCAACAATGCATTCATGTCTTTGAGCAAGTAACTTTATGAGAAATCAAGAAATAATAAATTGAAGCCAAAAGATAAAAAAAAAATGGAAGGCAACATGAAATATCTCATTAGAAAAACAACTGAATCCAGGAAAGATATTTTTAAAATTATTATACTACCTGAAAGTTATGATGAAAAAATCATCTTTCAAGAAAATTTCATCTTTGTTCAAATTAAATTTTTAAGATATTATTTTCTTCAGTGAACTTTTTTTACCTCCTTTTCCATTTGGCCAATTCTACTTTTAAAAGGAGTTTTTCTTCAGTGATTTTTTGTTCCTCTTTTTCCATTTGGCCAATTCTGCTTTTCAAGACATTCTTCTCCTTATTGGCTTTTTGAACATCTTTTACCATTTGGCCTAGTCTGTTTTTAAGGTATTATTTCCTTCAGTATTTTTTTGGTGTCTCCTTTATCGAGCTGTTGACTCTTTTTTATGATTTCCTTGCATCACTCTCATTTTTCTTCCAATTTTTTCTTCTACCTCTTTTACTTGATTTAAAAAATCATTTTGGACCTCTTTCATGGCATGAGATAAATTCACAGTTTTCCTTGAGGCTTTGGAATTTGGAGCTTTTACTTTGCTATCATCTTCTGAGTGTGTGTTTTGATCTTCCTGGTCACCATAGTAACTTTCTTTGGTCAGATTTTTTTCTGTTATTTGCTCATCTTCCCAGTTTATTTCTTGACTTTTAACTCTTTGTTAATGTAGGGCTCTGCTTCCAGGGAGGAGGACACACTGTCCCATGCTTCAGGGGTTTTGTGCAACTGTTTTCAGAGATACTTCTAGGGACCTATAAGTTTTAAATTCTTCCAAGGTGGTATGATTTAGGGAGAGGTATGTTTACTCTCCTTGCTTGAGCTTTGGTCTGTGAGTGACCACAAGCCCTCTATTCTGCCCTGGAACTGTGAGGAGGGTTCCTGCTTCACTGTGGATACAAGGTCTGGTGTAATATCTAGCTTTTCTGATGAGTTCATGTCACCAGAGCTATAAGAGATACATCTTCAACCACTGGAAGAATTGAGGCTATTTTTTTTTTTAAGCAATTGGGGTTAAGTAACTTGCTCAAGGTTACACGGCTAGTCATTGTTTATGTGTGGGTGCTCATTTTCTGAGGCCGGATCTGATCTCGGGTCATCCCAACTCCGAGGCCAGCGCTCTTACTCACTGCGCCACCTAGCTGCCCCTTTAGGGCAATTGGGGTTAAGTAACTTGCCCAAGGTTACACGGCTAGGTTTTTGTTTGTGTGGATTAAGTGTCAGAGGCCGTCTCCGAACTCAGGTCCTTCTGACTCCAGGGCCGGCACTCTATTCACTGCGCCACCTAGCCGCCCTGAGGCTATGTTTATGCTAAACTACAATCAAGGAGTTTCAAAAGACCTGGAGAATGAAGAAGACATCTGGCAATTCATTAAAAGGGATAGCAGCTTCTTAAAAAAAGAAAATAGAACAGAATTAGAAACTATTGACCAATGAGATTGACTTTGATTTCTGGCCAAATTCTAGAGAGCATCATTAGAGGAATTGTTAGTGAACATCTAGAAAAGGCAGGAATTATCACAAAGAGCCAGTCACTCTTCATCCAGAACAGGTCTCATGGCTTTTGACAAATTCCTCAGATAGGGGTTTCATACCTAACATATATGGACGTCGAATATCTACACACATATATAAACTCATAGACACAACACATATATGTTATCTTTTGATGAATGGTTTTAATATACATACATACATGCATTTATACACATGTATGTATAATATATATGCATATACTTATATTGCATACCTACGAATTTAACCAAACACCATTCCCCAGCACATAAGTGATCCAAGGATAAGAATTAATAGTTAAATAGTTTTCAAAAGAATGTCAAATGATTAACAACCATTTGAAATAATGACCATCACAAATGATAAGAAATTTAAATTAAAATACCCCATACCCAGAAAGCTGTCAAAGATTATAAAAAACAAAACTAGTAATTATTGGAGAGGTTATAGAACAGTGGACCAGTAATGCATTGTTGGTAGAATTAATTCAATCATTTTAGAAAGCAATTTGGAATTTTTGCAAATAACGTGACAAAAATGCCCATAGCCTTGGACTCCGAAGCTCTGTTACTAGGTATATATTCCAAGAAGGTCATTAAGTAAAAACAAAACAAAACAAAACAAAACACCTGATGCAACATTTATAGCATGCTTTTTGTGGTTACAAGTAACTGGAAACACAGAAGCTGTGTTCATTGAGAATGGCTAAACAAATTATGGTACATGAATATAGTGAATATTGTGGTGTAGTAAAAAGTCCAAATATGATGAATACAGAAAAAGCATGTCAGAACTAATATTAACTTAAGAAAAGTATGAAAAGTGACATAAGAAGAGTGAAGAAAATAATATAGAGTCAATTATCAACTTTTGCAGGGATAACATTCCTAGAAAATTACAAAAAAGTAAAACACATGAATATTAATACATTGAGTTTATAAGAAATAAGGAAGCAGACTCCTGGGATCACCATAAACTAATTTTTCACTAGAGTTACTAAAATATATTATCCTACATTTAATTCTTCATGAGAAAACATTAATTCTGATTATATGCACTTTACCTAACAAGGCAACCATGAAACAAACCATAAAATGCAGTACACAAAATAAAATTGGTAACATGCAGAACAAATTTTCTCACTAGAAATTGTCTAGAATTCTGTGAACTTTTGTGCTACTATCTCAATAAAAACCACTGATTTCAAACAATATTCCCTTTTCATAACACATGAAATCTATTGTACCATAAATACTTTCTTCTTTTTGGGCGAATGTAATGAATGCTCAATTTCACACCAAACTTGCAGTGAGTGGAGGCTGTAGACTTTCCACCGTGAAGTTTATCTAACACCTTTATTTTCTCCCTAAGCCACATCGCTGACTTTACACACTTGGGCTTAGCTTTAGAGCCCAAAGGATTTTCACTCCACTTTGTGGGCATAAACGCAGCATAAACTTGTGTTTTAAAGCTGAACAATGCAAACACAAAACCAGAGCATGGGGAACGTTTTATTCTACAGTGAAGTGAACATGGCCAGTGAAGTGTCTAGTAGGACACCAAGCACTCCATGAACTCTGGCACATCCCACATCTCTTTTTTTTCTCTACTGCTCATGGGCACAAAGAGGCAGGTTGCCAAGTCAAAATTAAAAATTAATTCATTGGGGGCGGAGCCAAGATGTTGGAGTAGAAACAGCTCGTCCAAGCCACTCTGCCCCCAGATTCCCCCCAAACTATGTAAAAGGAGACTCTGAACAACTTCTAGAGCCCCAGCACCCACAGAACAACACAGAGAAGCTAACCTCCTGCAGAGAACAGCCCAGCAGCCCTGCAGGAAGGACGAGCGCAGCGTTCTGGGACCTGGCAGCGCACAGCACGCAGTGCTCAGAACACAGAGCACAGAGCACAGAGCACAAGAGCGGAGCCGAGCCCAGGTCCAAGTGAGCCGAGGTTTTAGCCCCAGGGCAGCAGGGCCAGCAGCCGGCTGGAGGAATCCCAGAACACCAGGAGCTGTGGCGACTCCAGAATTATCAACATAGACATGCCTAGGAAAAAGTAAGAAGTTAGTGTCCTATGGACTTTGGGACCTGTATTTGGGGAATGCGTAAGCTTCCTCCCCTGGGGGCTAGAAGCCACTGAGGAGACACCCCATTTTGTAGTTTTCAGAGGCAGCTCCAGCTCCCGGCCTGCATGCTAACTGTAGGGAGACCCAGCGATCAGTCTTGGGGGGTAATCGCTCTTGCTTTAACCTCCCTGGATCTGGATTGTGATCTAGGGTGGAAGTCGTGGGTGGGTTTACAGCTTGCCAGAAACGGAAGTTGCCCCCCACACGTTCGGGACGAAAATTCCTCTAGCTGGTCTTAAAGCCATAGTGTGGCCAAGCCCAAAAGTCAAGCAATTAAGTGGCAACATGCCAAGGCAAAGGAAACAGAAAAATGCAACTCTAGACTCCTATTTTGGGGGCATAGAGCAGGAAAAGGACTGTGAGGTCAGAAGTCCTGCTCCAAAAGCCCCAGGGGAAAACATGAGCGGGTTGCAGGCCATAGAGGACCTTAACAAGGACTTTAAAAATCAAATAAGAGAAGTGGAGGAAAAATTGGAAAGAGAAATGAGAAGGATGCAGGAAAAGTATGAAATGAGGGTCAACAGCCTGACTGAGGAAAACAACACCTTAAAAAATAGACTAACTCAAATGGCAAAGGAGGCCCAAAAGGGCAATGAGGAGAAGAATGCCTTAAAAAGTCGAATTTGCCAGATGGAAAAAGAATCTCAAAAGTTCACTGAGGAGATTCATTCCTTCAGAGTTAGACTGGAGCAAATGGAAGCTAATGACTTTATGAGAAATCAAGATGCTGTTAAGCAGATCCAAACAAATGAAAGATTAGAAGGCAATGTGAAATATCTCATGGGAAAAACCACTGACCTGGAAAATAGATCCAGGAGAGACAATTTAAAAATTATTGGACTACCTGAAAGCCATGATCAAAGAAAGAACCTAGAAATCACCCTTCAAGAAATTCTCAAGGAAAACTGCCCTGATGTTTTAGATCCAGAGGGCAAAATAGAGGTTGAAAGAATCCACCGATCACCTCCTGAAAAAGATCCCAAAAAGAAAACTCCCAGGAATATTATAGCCAGGTTCCAGAATCCCCAGATCAAGGAGAAAATACTACAAGCAGCCAGGAAGAAACAATTTCAATATTGTGGAAACACAATCAGAATAGCCCAGGACCTGGCAGCTTCTACACTGAGGGATCGAAGGGCATGGAATATGATATTCCAGAGGGCAAAAGAACTGGGAATGAACCCAAGGGTCACCTACCCAGCAAAACTGAGTATTTTGTTTCAGGGGAAAATATGGTCATTCAGTGGAATAGAGGACTTTCAAGCATTCTTGAGGAAAAAACCAGAATTGAATAGAAAATTTGACATCCAGACACAAGAAGGAAGAGATGCCTGAAAAGGTAATCAGGGAAAAGAAATCAAAAGGAACTTATCAAAGTTGAACTATTTACATTCCTATATGGAAAAGCAATAACTGTGACTTATGATATCTTTCTCACTATGAAAATAATGGAAGAAGGGTGTGTGGTCATATGAATACATATGTGAATGTGTGTGTATATGGTTACAGTTATATATGGATAGAGGGCATAGGTTGAATTTGTTGGGAAGGGAGAATACTCAAGGGATGAAAGTATGAGATGAGAGAGGAAAGTGGCAAGAGGAGATGGGGAGAGACAGGGTAGGGTAAACTACTATCCCATGTAGAAGAAGCAAGGGGAAGTGGTTGCAAGGGAGGGGGAGAATAGGAAGGCTAAAAAGGCAAAACCACATTCACATTGAATTTGGTTCAGGGAGAGAATGACATACATACTAAATGGGATATCTCAACCTGGAGCAGGATAGGGGGAAGGGGGAAGGGATGAGAGGAGGGATGATGGATGGGAGGGCATCCTTGGGGGGAGGGGAGGTTGGAAGTACCCACTATAGAAGAGGGACAGGATCATGTAGGGAATGGACCAGGTGGGGGGTGGGATGAGTGGGAGGGAATTATAAGCAGCCTTGTACAATATATCTACTATGATAATGTTTTGCATAGCCAGACATGTACAACATGTACTGAATTACTTATCTCCCAAGAGGGAATGGGTGACAAGGGAGGAAGGAAATGGATCTGAAATTCGAGGTCTTAACATTAAATGTTTCAAATATATATGTAAATACTAATATTAATACTCTTTTGCTTGTAATAGGGAGATAAGATGTGCAGGCATTGGGACACAAAGATTCACCTTCCTCTAATGGAAAAGTCGATGGGGGTATGGGAGAAGGTATGGGAGAGAGCAGATTGGAGGAAGCAATATCTTGTGGGACTGCTATTCTGGGAGGTTGGGTAGGGGAATAATGGGGGGAAATGATTGCAACTCAAAATCTGGCGGAAATGAATGATGTAAAACAGAAGTTAATAAAGCATTTGTTTAAAAAAATTAATTCATTAATAAAATCACATGAATGTTTGAAATTGTGGAAGTTAAATGCATGGATGTTGAGGATTGTACATGGTTACTACAAAAAATACAAATCAAAAGAACAATAACCACAACACAATAGAAGAATGAATTGAATGTTGCAAAATTTCAGAGAAGAGATATGAGGAGACACTACTCCTGACCCCTTGGCACAGGTGGGGGAGGGTATCCACAGATAAGGAACATTGTATGTATTGTCAGATCTTTTTTGATATATTGATTTTTCCCCTTATGTGAGATGGCTGCCTGGGAGAAAGGAAGGAGGAAAAAAGATACAGGGGAAATTTAGGCTATGTAAAAGCTAAAGATGGGGGAAATGACTAAAAAAAGAACAAATCACCACAAAATAACATATTTTTCTTTTTTTTTAAATAGAATTGAAAGACTTGTAGGACAGTGAAATACTGTTTATATCAAAACATTTAACAAGATCTTTTGTGCAATTGTCCTGAAAAAGCTAGAGAAAAGTGGGATAGACAATTCCATAATCAGGTGTAGTCAGAACCAGTGAATACCTACTAATGATTCAATGATGGATTGGAGGGAAGTTTCCATGAGATTGCCCCAGAGATCTGCATGCAATGTAGCACTTTAGCATGTAATACTAAACTGAATAAGGTATTCTTATCCACTTCGATATCATCAAGCTGAAAAAATGCCAACTATGCAAGATAATAAAGTCAAGATTCTGAATGATTTTGACAGATGAGAACATAGATTCATATCAAATAAGCTGAAATTTAATGAGAATAAACATAAAATCTTGCATTTAGGTTAAAAAACTTAACTCTATGGGGCAGCTATGTGGCACAGTGAATAGAACACTGGCCTTGGAGTCAGGAGAACATGAGTTCAAATCTGGACTCAGACACTTGACACTTACTAGCTGTGTGACCTTGGGCAAGTCACTGAACCCCAATTTCCTTGCCTCCCACCTCCAAAAAAATCCAAACCTTAACTCTAAGATTATACTGGGGAAGGTTTTGGTTAGCCAGCAGTTTGTCTGAAAAAAAAAAGATCTGGTAGTTTTATTAATCTGCAAAATAATTGAATTTACAAAGTGATATGGTAGCCCAAAAATGTGATTTTGAGCTACCTTAAGACAGGTATAGTTCCCAGGACTAAGGAAGTAATGGACCTGATTCCTTCAACCTTGATCAGATCAAACCTGGAGTAATGTGCTGAGTTCTGAACCCCACATTTATAAGGCTATGATTAAACTGCAGAATATCTGGAGGAGAGAAGCTAGTATAGTGAAGATTTTTGAGTTTTTACTATACAAGTTTTGATGAAACAAAATGGAGGCTTTTTAGCCTTTAGAAGAGAAGACCTATGAGGAACATGATAGTGTATTCAAGCATTTGATAAATTGTCATGAGAAAGGGGGTTATATTTGTCTTATTTGACCCTAGAGAGCAGAACTCAGACTAATGAGTAGAAATTTCAGAAAGAGAGAATATTCAATAAAAGAAGTGGGGTGGGTTGACTTTGGAAACTTGCACAGTTCTCTTAATGACTCCAAACTGCTGCGTGCAATAAAAGACTATTCTTCTATTATCAATATTCATTGATGAAGTTGCATAACTGTGAGTCATCTTCAGACTCCAAATAATTAAAATGTAAGCTCATCTAAAAATCAATGGAAATATATCTTGGTTGGTGTGAATAAGCTGTAACATTCTAAATGAGGAACCATACAGAAAAAATTGGTATAAAGGATATCATTAGAAAAATCTATAACCAGAAAAAAATCAGGCTGGTTACATTTCCAAAAATGAGGAAAAAATTAATCAACAGTCCACATACTTTATTGGCAATTTAACTTACATGAAATTTCATGAGAATGCAAGGAAGGCCCCCATCATATTGGGTGGGCTACCTTGTGGCAGATTTCCATTCCCCACCTGGCCAGCATGGGCAGTTACCTTATTCTATTGAGAAAAAAATGTCACCATCAAAGAATATTTTTCTTATATCACTTATACCCCACCTCAAGTCCATCTCTTTCTCTGTCTCCTTCCTTTGCTGCAGCCTTCAGGGAAGGGGTTGGCCACACACCTTATCAAAGCCAGTCTCTGCTTTTCCCTTGATCTCATTCCCTGCCATATCTTTGGGGATATTGCCTTCCCACTTTCTCTTTTTAAGTCTCTCCCTTTCTCTGGATTCATTTCCTCTTATCTACACATATAACAGGTCTCCCCATCTTTAAGTCCCCCTTTAATCCTGCTCGTATTTTCATTTGGGGATTTTGGTGCAGGAGTTCTGACCTCACAGTCCTCCTCCTGTTTCATACTTTGATCCTCCTTTCCCCCAAAATAGGAGTCTAATGTTGAATTTTTCTGTTTATATTGTTTCCTTTGCCTAGGCATGTTGCCACTCAATTACTTGACTTTTGGGCTTGTTGCCAGCAGTAGGACTCTGCCACCAGACAGGGGAGCTTCCATCTCAAACACTGGGGTTTTCTCAGCTGCTGGAGGTATTAGTTGGGTCCCCTCTCTGAAGCCTCCACATACTCTGGCAAGCTGGTTACACACCCCAGGGCCTCCACCCCAGACCACAATCCAGATCCAAGAAGGTTAAAGCAAGAGCGCTTCCCCGCAAGATTGATCGCCTAGTCCCACCACAGTCCCACAGGCCAAGAGCTGAAGCTGCCATGTGGCTGTGACTGTGCTGAAGCTTCTTGCCCTGGGGGAAAAAGCCAGGACTCCCAACTACTGGTCCCAGTGTCCATACTGCACTGACCTCTCACTTTGTCCTTGACATCTATGTGTTGGTAATTCCGGAAATGCCACAGCTGCTGGTGTTCTGGAGTCCCTCCGGTCTGCTGCTGGTCAGGCCCACCCTGGAGCTAAAACCTCTGGCTCACTTGGGGCTGGGGTAAGCTCCCAGAACACTGCACTGGTCACTCCCTTCTGGCCTGCTGGGCTGTCCTCAGCAGGAGGGTAGGTTCTCTGTGTCATTCTGTGGGTTCAGTAGCTCCAAAGTTTGTTCAGAGTCTCCTTTTACATGGTTTGGAAGTGGTGGGAGCTAGAGCTTTGGGAAGTGCTTTTTCTATTCTGCCGTCTTGACCCTGCCCCCCAGTCCTCCCTTAATCCTGTCATCACCTCAAGCTCTCTTCCCTAACTCTCCTGTCTACCACTACCAAATACCTAGAAAAAACAATGTCCATATTTTCTGCCTACATCTCTTTGCCTTTCTATCCTTACTTTCTCCTTTACAATTGCTCTTTTGATGATGCTACTTTACTGAAATTGCGCTTTCCAAAATTATAAGTAATCCCTTCACTCTTAAATTCAATGGATTAATTCTTCCTCATTTTCCTTGACCTTTCTGCATTATTTGATGTGCTTGATCATAGCCTGTCTCCACCCTTCCTTCTCTCTCTTTCCTTGGTTTTTGTCACACTTTTCATTCCTAGTTATCTTACCTATAAGAATATTCTTTTAAAGTTCTCTTTATTGGTTCATCATTCAGCTCCCACTCTCTAAACATTTATATCTCTCAAATTTCTGCTTTTTGTCTTCTCTTCCAACTCTAAGCTCTTCAATGCAATAATATCCAAACCACTTCATGAAGGAACTACAATTTTGCAATGGGACTGATGATCCAAGGAAAAACAGTCCCTGTCCTCAGAAAATGTGCATTTTGCTGCTGGGGGAATACAACATCCAAACTGATAAGTTGAGGAAGAAGAAATTACTTTATTTTATGGTGACTTTGTCTATCTCCATGGGTTCAAATACCTTGTTTATATACATGATTTGCATGTTAACATATTCAGCTCTAATTTCTCTTCTGACTTTCAGTTCCACATATCCCAATGCCTGTTGAATATCTCCAAGTATCCCACCAACATTTTAAATTTGACATCACCAATTGCCTATTGGGCATTTCAAACTGAATTTCCTAGAGATATTTTAGACTCTATTTCTAAAACTAAGTTCTTTATCTTTGCTTCTGAGACTTGCTGTCTTCTAAACTTTGCTCTTTTTGTTGAAAGCATCATAGTCCTTCCAGTCTTCAATGTTCACAAAATTTGCATTATCTTCACCTCCTCACTCTCCTTCAACCCACATATCCAATCAGTCATCCAACATGCCATTTATATCTCCAAAATACTTCTCATATCTGAATGCTTCTCTCCACTTATATAAGTACCACCTTAGTTCAGGTCCCCATCACCTCTCACCTAGATTATTATAATGGCATCCTAATTGCCCCCTCTGCCTCAAGTATTTTACCACTCCATTCCAGTCAACACATTGCTGCCAAATTAATTTTCCTCCAGTGCAGACTTGATCATGTGATTCCTCTACTCAATCAATTTCAGTAATGTGTCCAGCCACCCAACCTGTGCTATGCTCCCCACTTACAGTCAGTTTTTTCTTTTCCTTATTTTCTTCCTTTTCTGCCTCTTTCTTCCCCCAACCATCCTTTTCTTTTCTCACTCTAATTTCCCAACCATCCTTTTCTTTCTTCTTTTCTATATAGTCTTATTAAAACGAAACTGCCAAGCATTTAAACTCTGCTTCAGAGAGCACAACTCAGATGTACTGGCCATGTTTTTCGAATGCAAAATGTATGCTTGCCAAAAAGACTATTTTATGAAGAAGTGATACAAGGACACTCTCAAGGTCTCTCTCAAGAACTTTGGAGTTGATTGTGTGACATGGGAGACACTGGCACAGAACCACTCAGCATGGCATGTCCATATCTGAGAAGATGCTGTGCTCTATGAACAAAATACAATTGAAACAGCTCAAAGGAAACATAGGATGCACAAATTTAGAGAATTCACCCCAAATGTTCACACAGACTATTTGTGCCCAACCTGTGGTAGAGCATTCTGAGCTTGTATTGGTCTGACCAACCATAGTTGGACACCTTGAAACTTGACTTTAGCATAGTGATGTCATTTTGGTCCTCTTTGGGAACGAAGGGCAACCAACCAACCATATAGTTGGTCTATATTCTATATAGTTGGTGACCACAGACCTTGTTAAGACCCGGTGACTGGTTTCTGACCCTTAGTCTAGAAAGGTAAGATGCCATACCCCAAATCTTGGTTAAGTTACTGTGTATAGGTCACTTACAAATGATGCCAGAACAAGAAATCAGGGGTCTTAATGGTTCCCTTTCTTTTTAAGCTAGTCCTTCCTTTACTATCCCCTCACCCTCCAATCTAACCCTCACAAGAACCAAAGTCTATATTTCCAATAAGATCTCTTGAGTTAGCCTGTCTGCCCTAGGATCCATTATGTAGCTTTATGTGAATAGTTAAAACTGCACTGAATATTTTACAACACCTTATATATAGAATACAAGGTGGGGAGAGAGATTCTTTACTTGCAAATAAAGCCAAAGTCCTGGCTTCAACCCAGGATGAGATAGGTTTTATTACAATTTCTGTTTCATCCCGGTATGATTTTGAATAAATTCATATTTCCATTGAATTAAGCAAGCTAGGAAAATACAGTGATCCAGCAGAAGAAAATAAGATTTTAGTGGAAAACTAATGATAGTATATGTACTAACCCCAATTCTGACTCTAACCCTAATTCTGACTATCATTGGATAAAAAGTAGCAGATTTTCCCTCACACTACATAGTCCATCTTCCACCCCCATGCTTTTGAATACTGAGTCTGTCCTACCTGGGAAGTAGAACTGTTTAATTCTCCAGCCCTTAGAATCTCAAATTTCCCTCAGAAGGCACACCAAGAGGTCATGCCTCAGCTGTTTAAGTTAGAAACTCGTTGAAAGTAGGGACTAATACATTTTTTGCATCCTCAGCATCTAGCACAGTGCCTTGCACATAGTAGGCATTTACCAAATCCTTGTTGATTAATTATTGAGTCTAGAACCCTGAAGGAAACCTTACTCATTGTCAGCACTTAGCCTTGGATGTATTTCCAGACTGAATATTGTTACATGTAGAAGAAGGTAGACAGTGTTAAACAGAAATGTACTAAAACTAATGAACAGTTTTCTCATGACCAACTAATGGTCCTCATCTCTCTTCTGGGGAGATAATCAAATATGCCCTCAACAGAAGAATTGCTAAAACCAGGATTTCAAGGGAATACTATAATCAGCAAAGAAATACAGTTTACAATGTCATCTGTACATACAATAGCCAGAACTGGCTAAATGTCTCTGTCAGAGAAGCATTGAATCATGGCCACCAAATAGTATGCTGGAGCTGGAGTCAGGATGACCTGGGTCAAATTAATTGTGTGACCCTGGGCAAGTCACCTAACTTTCTTTAAAATGGGGGTGGAGGCAGATTAATAATATCTGCCTCACAAGGTTGTTGTGAGGATTAAATGAGATGATGGTGTTCAGCGTTCCATCTGTGCCATGCCAGCTGTCATTTTGATTCTTAGACCCTATGTCACCTTCAGGTGAGACAAGGGGATGATTGTGCCCTAGGGGCATGTGGGAAAAGTACAGGTATCCAGGAGTACATGCCTCTTTCTTTTGCCTTTTGGAGGGGGGGAGGTAGGGCAATTGGAGTTGTTGAGTGACTTGACCAAAGTCACATGGCTAGTTTTGTGTTAAGTGTCTGAGGCCAGATTTGAACTCAGGTCTTCCTGACTCAAGGGCAGGCACTCTATTCACTGTGTCACCTAGCCATCCCTAGCAGATGGTTCTTGGCAAAAGCTGCCAAGCAGCTCCCAGAAAACATCTTGGTGTGGGGATTTTGGGGGGCTCTTAGATGCCTATTTTGTAGTCCAGGTAGTGGTCCACACTCCCAAAGACAACTTTTATTCATGCAAGAGGTACCTAGGCATTGACATGAAACTCTAGTCTAGATAGTAATGTGGCTGAGCCACAGCGTTTGACAGGACTGCCCTCTGCTGTCTCTGTCAAGCAAAATCAAGTTTCAGATTCCATTTAGGCTGCCACAGAAAAGGGTATGATTTGAGATGATCTAATCCAACCCCCTTCAAAATAAAGCTCTGGAAAACGAGGCATTGATAAAGCCCATTTAGATTCACATGGGTCTACTCACTATGTCTTAAACTTAAATTACTTTGGCTCTCACTGATTAGCCAATAACAGGTCCCAGCCCAAGCCTCATTTGGTCATTGGGTTGTGATGACGAAGAGTGAGTATAAATAGCGGTTGTTTCTGTTCTGGCCAGAAACCCTGGGGTCTTCCCCTTCTAGATTGATTTTTTTTTTGAGTAGGCAAACTAGAGCATTTTTTCCTCATTTCTTACCTAGCCTCAAATTACTTAATGGGTATTGCCTCAGACAAACTGAGACCTGGGAAAGATCTTAGCTTAAAAAAGCAAGGTCTCCCACTGCATCTAGGGTCAACTCTGATTGTCCTTACCTATGTCTTGACACTGGACTCTGATGACTCTGGAAGAGAGACTGAGGCTGATGACTTTGCATAGCCCTGCCTCATTTAAAACCAATTCACTTGCAAGCCAAGACATCACCCTCCTGATGTCATTGGTCCTCTTTGAGAGTGAAGGATAAACAACAATATGTGAGTAGTAATAGCTGCACTAGTCACTCAAGGCTATTTCTCTCTTCTCCCTGGATAAATCAAGGAAAGCCATGGTGCTAGCCTCTATGTGGAGAGAAGGGTCTTGGGCCTTAATCTCCCATCGAGGTCAATCTAGGTGACTTGTGAATATGTGCATCTGTTCTTTGCCTCTGTAATTGTTCTTTTCTGCTCTTAAGAAAAGGAATAGCAGACAGAGGTTTTGAGTTTCAAAAGATAATGGTAATAAGCTATCAGAAGACTAGGAGCTGGAGTCTTCGACAGATTTTGCAGAAAACTGGGCTGGGAGAAGTGCTAGTGGGGCTCTGAAGAGTGACTTGTGGGATGTATTCTGGAAGTGAATCCAGTGTACAACTGAATTATTCTAAACCTTGTGTGGCTGGGAGTGTTTCATCAGTGGTGATGCCAACAGGAGGGAACATGGTGAGGCTGATGGATTCCATTATTACCTCCAAGATAAAATATAGTCTTGTGTTCATCATTCAAAGCCACTGCCATGTGTTATCTAAATACTACATCTCACACACTTCTATGTTCACTGAAGACATGTGATCAATGTTTTTGGTCAATTCAATTTGAAGTGATTCAGGCAGTGATAGACAGGTGGGTCATGATTACTGGGAGCACACTTGGTCAACTCTTGAACCACTAGAAGCCTGGACCCACTTTCCCATGGAAGAAGGAGAGTGTCCCCCTGTTGTTGAGAGGAAATGTTACTGTTACTGTTTCTCCAGGAGAGGGAAGAGTGTCCTTAGAACCCTTCAGAAAGATGTAATCTTGCTCTAGCAACATGACTTGTCAGTGAGATTGGGAGTCAGGACAAGGATCCCTAGAGCTCACAAAATGTTATGTGTGTAAAGCATTTTTCAAACCTCTTAATGAGCTATAGATGCCAATTAATCCTCCTTCCTGGAGAAGGGAGTGATAGTATATGGATTCGATGGGATACATTGTGCATGGGCATGAAGTCTTGAGACAAGAGGACTATGAGGACACAGCCTGATCATTGGAGAGTGCTGGACTTGGAGACAGGAGACTCAGCTGTGAACACCATATCACACACTCATTAGCTGTAGAAACATGGAAAAGTTGTTCAATCTCTTGGAGCCTCAATTTTGCCCTTCATCCCACATGACTAAGCCTATTCCCAGACTCAATGAACTTTGGGATTTAAACCCAGGTGTTCTGGCTCCAACCTTCCACAGAGAATGCCATCTCCATCCCCTTCTGCTTGTGCAAAGGAAGAAAGATAATCCACATATAGTTGGCATATACATACATACCCTCATACATACACACATGTGTGTATGTGTAGATGTATGTATACACACACACACACACACACACACACACACACACACACACACCTTTACAGCAAATTTTAAATCAGGGTGGATGGAGAGAGAGTGAAGAGTTGCATATAGCACCTACATTTCAAGCCTGAGTAAGTGGCAGGATGGAAGGGATCTTGACATAAATTCAAAGTTTGGAAGAGAGTATGGCATAGGGTAAAGATACTGAGTTCTATATTGGACAATATAAGTTTAAGATGCCTACAGAATTTGAGATGTCCAATAGGCAGTTGGAGATGTGAGACTGGAGGTTAGCAGATAGGTTAGGACCAGACAAGTGATTTGAGAATCATGAACATAGACATAATAATGGAATCCATGGGAGCTGATGAGATTACCAAGTGAAATGGTTTAGAGAGAGAAGAGAAAAAGGTACAAGATAAAACAGTGGGGACAGTCATTGTTAGTAGGCATAACCTGGATAAAGGACCAGTAAAAGAGAATGAGAAGGAGCAGTCAGGTAGGAAGAGATCCAGGAGAAAGTAAAACCAAGGAAACCAAGAGTGAAGAGGACATCAAGGAGAAGAGGGTGATCAATAGTATCAAGGGCTAAAGAGAGACCAAGAAGGATGAGAATTGAAATAAGAGGCCATTAGATTTGGCAGTTAAGAGATCATTCATAACTTTGGAGAGACAAGTTTAGGTTGAATGACGAGGTCATAAGTAAGATTCTAAAGCTAAGAAGAGAGAGAGAGAGAGGAAGTGGGGGTACCTATTGTAGAGGGCCTTCTCAATGCTTTTAGCCACAAAAGGGAGAAGAGATATGGGATAGGAGCTAGCAAGAATGGAAGCATGAAGTGAGAGGCTTTGGGGGTTGGGAAGATCTGGGCATGTTTTCAGAGCATTACAAATAATGTTCAGCAGCAGTGACAATGGTAGATGAGGAAAGACACTTGAAAAATTACCCTGCCAATGGCTACCTTTCCATGGTCCTCTTGAACACAGCCATGGCTTGATGGAACTCTGTAGAATATAATCTCTTAGAGGGTGGGGTGGGACTACCGCATTTCTGGCTTTTCATCACTAACATTGAACAACATGTCTTGCACTTACTGGGAGCTTAAAAAGAGATTCTCAGATGGAACTGAATTGACTCGAACCTAGGGAGCAGTCTCCAAATTCCCCATCTTTAGCTACATCCAGTTGGGACTATAAGTCAAAGGGGTGGAGTAAAGATGTCAGAATAGAAACAGGACCTCCGCTGGGCTCTGGCTCCCAACCACCTCCATTTCATATAAAAGATGACTCTGAACAAACTTTGGCCTATTGAACCCACAAAATGACACAGAGAAGCTAACCTCCTGCTGAGAACAGCCCAGCAGGCCAGCAGGAAGTGGCCAGCACTGCACTCTAGGAGCCAAGCCCTGCCACACCATAGATAGAGGTGGAAGAGAAGTGGAGGAAAAATTGGGAAGATAAATAAGAATTATGCAAGAAAATTATGAAAATCGAGTCAACAATCTGACTGAAGAAAATGACACCTTAAAAAATAGACTAACTCAAATGGCAAAAGAGGCCCAAAAAGCCAATGAGTAGAAGAATGCCTTAAAAAGACAAATTTGCCAGATGAAAAAAGAATCTCAAAAACTCACTGAAAAGAATCATTCATTCAGAATTAGACTGGAGCAAATGGAAACTAATAACTATATGCAAAATCAAGATACTACTAAACAGATCCAAACAAATGAAAGAATAGAAGGCAATGTGAAATATCTCATAGGAAAAACCACTGACCTGGAAAATAGATCTAGGGAAGATAGTCTAAAAACTATTGTACTACCTGAAAGGCATGATCAAAGAAAGAATCTAGAAATCATCCTTCAAGAAATTCTCAAGGAAAATTTCCCTGAGGTTTTAGAACCAGAGGGCAAAATAGAGGTTGAAAAAATCCACCAATTACCTCCTGAAAAAGATCCCAAAAAGAAAACTCCTAGGAATATTATAGCCAGGTTCCAGAATTCCCAGATCAAGGAGAAAATATTACAAGCAGCCAGGATGAAACAATTTCAATATTGTGGAAACATAATCAGGATAACTCAGGATCTGGCAGCTTCTACACTGAGAGATTGAAGGGCTTGGAATATGATGTTCCAGATGTCAAAGGAACTAGGATTAAAACCAAGAATCACCGATGGGGGGTGGGGGCAGAGCCAAGATGGTAGAGTGGAGAAACAACACTTCCTTGGCACACCTGCCCATATATATAAATGGGGACTCTGAAAAAACTCTGGAGCAACAGAAGCCACAAAACGACACAGAGAAGCTAAGCTCCCTCTGACAACAGTCTGGCAGTCTGGCAATGCTCTGGGAGCTGAGCCCAGGCCGTATGAGTCTGAAGTTTTAGCCCTAGGGTGGCCGGACCAGCAGCCAGCTGGAGGGACCCCACAACACCAGCAGCTGTGGTGTTTCCAGAATTACCAACACATAAATGCCAAGGAAAAAATGAGAGGTCAGTGCCCTATGGACTTTGGGACCAGTATTTGGGAGTGTGTCAACTTCTTCCTCTGGGGGTGAGAAGCTTCTGAGTAGTCCTGGCAGAGCCCCCATGTTGCAGCTTCAGCTCCTGGCCTGCAGACTGGAGGGGGACCAGGTGATCAGTACTGGGGGTAATCGCTCTTGCTTTAACCTCCTTGGATCTGGATTGCAATCTGGGGTAGAGGAACTGGGGTGTGTGACTAGCTTGCCAGAGCCTATGGGGGCTTCAGGGACAGCACTAATACATCTGGCAGCTGAAAAAACTCCAGTGTTTGGGGCAGAAGCTTCCTTGTCTGGTTGCAGAGTCCTACTGTGGCAACAAGCCCAAAAGTTAAGTAATTGAATGGCAACATGCCTAGGCAAAGGAAACAAAATAAACAGAAAAATTCAACATTAGATTCCTATTTGGAGGGCAAAGTGGATCAAAGCATGGAACAAGAGGAGGACTGGGAGGTCAGAAATCCTGCATCAAAAACCCCAAATGAAAATACGAGCTGGTTACAGGCCATAGAGGACCTTAAGAAGCAGGTAAGTGGGGGGAAAATTGGGAAGAGAAATGAGAAAGACACAAGAAAAATATGAAATGAGAGTCAACAGCCTGACTGAAGAAAATAACTCCTTAAAAATAGACTAACTCAAATGTCAAAAGAGGCTCAAAAAAGTCAGTAAAGAGAAGAATGCCTTAAAAAGCCGAATTTGCCAGATGGATAAAGAATCTCAAAAGCTCACTGAGGAGAATCATTCCTTCAGAATTAGACAGGAGCAAATGGAAGCTAGTGACTTTATGAGAAATCAAGATGCTGTTAAACAGATCCAAACAAATGAAAGAATAGAAGGCAATGTGAAATGTCTCATGGGAAAAACCACTGACCTGGAAAATAGATCCAGGAGAGATAATTTGAAAATTA